>UESW01000006.1:0-367834 GCA_900491605.1 Calamus simplicifolius | reverse complement strand
CATTCAGATATTCCAGCTTCCACTTCAAGTGAGGGATTGGTTGTTATTTATAGCACTTCTCAAACTCAAATAAGTGCTCAACAACCAGTCATTGAGATTTCACAAGCTGATGGTAATCTAGAAGATTATGTTGTTAATCAACAATCAGTTGTGCAAGATACTCCTCAAGAGGTCATTGACACAACATTAAGAAGATCAACTAGAATAAAGAAATCAACAATTCCGAGTGATTATGTTGTGTATCTACATGAATCTGATTATAACTTTGGAGCCAAAAATGATCCTGAAACGATTTCACAAGCCATGAGTTCTAAGGAATCAAACTTGTGGTACAATGCCATGAAGGACGAGATGGAATCTATGGCATCTAATCGAGTCTGGGATCTTGTTGAGTTGCTTAATGGTGTAAAAGCCATTGGATGTAGATGGATCTTTAAAATAAAGAAAGACTCACAAGGCAACATTGAAAGATATAAAGCAAGACTCGTTGCCAAAGGATTCACTCAGAGGGAAGGAATTGACTACACGGAGACATTTTCTCATGTATCCAAGAAAATTCTCTCCGAATAATTATGGCATTGGTAGCTCACTTTGATTTTGAGTTACATCAAATGGATGTGAAAACTGCATTCCTTAATGGAGATCTAGAGGAAGAGGTTTACATGAAACACCTGAAGGATTTTCTCTGGTGATAGTGAGCATTTGGTTTGCAAGCTTAAGAAATCATATATGGATTGAAACAAGCCTCACGTCAGTGGTATTTAAAATTTCATGATGTGATCTCTTCCTTTGGTTTGAAGAAAACATCATGGATCAATGTATATACCAGAAGGTTAGTGGGAGCAAAATTTATTTTTTGGTCCTATATGTAGATGACATTCTACTTGCAACCAATGATAAAGGGTTGCTATATGAGGTGAAACAATTTCTTTCCAAAAATTTTGATATGAAAGATATGAGTGAGGCATCTTATGTCATTGGCATTAAGATCCATAGAGAAAGATCTCGAGGCATTTTAGGATTGTCTCAAGAAACTTATATCAATAAAGTCTTGAAAAGATTTCAGATGAAAAATTGTTCACCAAGTGTTGCACCTATAGTGAAGGTGACAAGTTCGCTTTGAACCAGTGCCCTAAAAATGAACTTGAACGGAAACAGATGCACAACATTCCATATGCTTCAGCTGTTGGAAGCCTAATGTATGCTCAGGTTTGCACAAGACCTGACATTGCATTTGCAGTAGAATGTTGGGAAGATATCAGAGTAATCCAGGTTTAGACCACTGGAGAGCTGCTAAAAAGGTCATGAGGTATTTTCAAGGGACCAAGGACTACATGCTCATGTATAGACGAACTGATCATTTGGAGATAGAGGGCTACTCAGATTCGGACTTTGCTGGCTGCGTTGATTCTCGGAAATCAACATCAGGATTTATATTTATGTTAGCTGGTGGAGCCATATCATGGAGGAGTGCAAAGCAGACTTGGACTGCTACCTCTACTATGGAAGCGGAGTTCGTTGCTTGTTTTGAGGCTACATCGCAAGGTGTATGGTTGAAGAGTTTCATCTCAGGGCTTAGAATTGTTGACTCTATTGCTAGGCCAATTAAACTGTACTGTGACAATTCAGCTGCTGTATTTTTGGCTAAAAACCATAAGAGTGGTAGTCGAAGTAAACATATCGATATTAAGTATTTAGCCATAAGAGAACGTGTTAAAGAAAACAAAGTGGTCATCGAACATGTTAGCACTAAATTGATGATAGCTAATCCTTTGACTAAAGGCATGCCAATTAAGAATTTTAAGGATCATGTGATACGAATGGGAGTTGGTTCCATGATATAATTGCATGGATAATAATTTGTACAAAGAAACTCTTATTTCAATTATTTGTTTATTTCTCATTCAGGTGTACACATTATTTGACTTTCGAAAATGACAAACTTTTCTTTGGACTCTGAATAAACATATGGTTATTCATTATGTTATGTTGTCACATTTGGAATAGTGGTAAAGAAATTGAATGCATTGTAATACATAGAAGATAATACTCAATTATAGAGGACCTATCGCTATGATTCATGTATTTGGTTTCTTGTTCGGTATTGAGAATTATGGATTAAGATAAAAATATACGGACCAAGTGGGAGAATGTAGTAGTTTAGAAGATGGTCCTATTTTAGCTTAATTGTGGATAATTCTCTATGCCATCCACTGGTTAATGAGTGGTAACGAAATCTCTTAAATAGTGTTAAACGCTTAAACGCCTGCGGTGGATTAAATAGTGTTAAACGCTTAAACGCCTACTTTGATGGGAGTAGGCGGTGGAAGGGAGTTAGGATATCTCTTTAAATAGAGATCCCTTATAAGGCTTTCGATAACAAACAAAAATGTCATCGGGAGAAAACCAAAAAGAAGCCAAAGAGATTGGGTCCCTGATCAAGAGCATATCCTGAGGGCATACACCATCGTGTGCGATAGCTCATTGATTGGAAGCACTCAATCAAGGTTTTCGAAGCGGTAGATCAAGATCCCAACTACTCAATCAAGGTTCCCCAAAGTGGTAGATCAAGATCCTGAGAGGTGCAGCTGATTCAGATCGAGAGGAAGATCAAGATCCTTACCTCATCTGGAAGAAAATCAACAGCAATGGCGGAAGGTATTTATCGATCTTGACTTGCTTTATTCTCATGATAAATATATTGATCCTATGTTTCCGCATATCTGATAGGGATCAATATATTTAAATTAAGTCTAACAATTTTCCCATGAGAACAAGAATGGAATGACTAGGGTGTCCCACCTCCTTCCTCATATCTGTATTGATCATACCTCAATATATGGATATATCTTGTTGATGAGCCCTATCATATGATACAGCACGAATATGCAATAACTATGAATAAAGAATAGCTAATAGCAAATAAATCTATAAGGAGAAGATTTCTTATATATATAAAAAGGATATACTAGAAACTACTCTTATCAAACCTGCCAAGACAGGCAAATCTCTCACTAAAAATTAGCAGGTATCCATATGTCTTACTAAAATTTGGCATGTATGCATTCATCACGTTAATATTTGGCATGCACATGCCATCAAAATTCTCTCTTACTTAAAAGAGTAGCAACATTTTTAACTTCATAATATGCTAAGAAAACTTGCAAAGGAAGTTTACCAACAATAAGCATCTATCCAGTTATTAGTGCCCTTTTCTCTGTTTCATGACAAGTTATGTGCTTACCCGGTCAACATTTACTAGAAAACAATGATGAAGGCAAGCCCAATGCTGGTTTGGACTGTGAGAATGCTATTTGGAAACAAAGCCATATTAGTTGTCTGACACTTTGATTGAATAGCAAATGTTGTGGAATGAAATTTTTGCTAATCTTCCCCTCTAAAGCGGGCTGGGCGGGGGGCTTTTACTGCTCTGTTCAATGGAATCTTCCAAACAGTTCACCATAATCCATATATCATCCTTGTCATTCGCCTCTCCTCTCTAAGGGGAACTAATAGGTTCAGAACAATAATGCAACAACATACCAAAGGTACTTGGGCCTGGATATTCTAACTCACTCTCTTGATTGTCACTTTCTTCTTTCTATAAACAAACCTATTCAGTCTTTGCCTGTAGTTTTTACCAATCTTTGGGAGGAGATAGGAAGTACCATCTTGCATTGTCCAGTAAGGCAATAGGCATCTCAGTTAAAGTCAAAGCTTTATTTTTTATTTTTATTTACCCTTCTCTTTTTCTTTTTCTTCTTCTTCCTTTTTTTTTTTTTTTCGGGTGGGAGGTGCACCTTTATCCCTACCTTTTGTATGGTTGCAGTAGTAATCCACATCAAAAATCCTAGGCCATACCCTTTTGTTTGTTTTGATAATGGAAATGTGCTCAGCCATTTAAGCAACAATCCTTCAAGATAACATATTTTGGATGCCTCTCATGATAGGAATCTTTGTAATTCATAAATCATCATGTGCAAATTCTAAGAAATTGCAAATACCAAGGAGGAAAAGATAAGGTAAACTGAAGGGGTTTGAAAAGAGGTAGGGGGATTTCTGATGCTTTGCTGCCTTCTTTCTTGGATGTTCTTTTTAAATGTTGTCTTTGTGAGAAGCTGTTACTTGTTGCTTTTGAAATGATAATTAATTTGTCTTATAATTGTCAAGCAATACAAACAGTAGGTTTGAGCGACAAAAGAAATCTTTGACCTAATTATCTTGCAGTCAAAGGATTTATAAGGAATATTAGGGTTGTCAGAGGCCTAGTTTAGGGCTGTTGGCTCTAAGGGGCGAGAATATCAAAAAAGAATTGCCATTTAGATGACTAGTTCAAAACTCTGATCAATACATCCAACTTAGAATTTTTTTTTTTTATGAACTATCGTGAGCAGATAGAATAATGCCCTTATTTCTAGCACTTAATTAATTTATGATAGCACTAGTGATGTGGCCTGCATGAGTTTTGTATGTTAGGTGTCCTGACCAATCATTTTAGAGAAAGGATGACCACTTGTTTTTCTATGTTTCCTTTTCCCAACTCTTCTTGGTGATAATGCAATCAATATTCAGCTTGGTATAGAAACATTGTAATACTTTTTGTGTTTATTGTAGATTGGTTTCGCTTTGAAGAAGTTGTTCGCTGAGGGTGCAGTGAAACGTGAAGATTTGTTTGTCACCTCTAAACTATGGTTGGTTTTACTCCTTGGCTTCAAATATTTACATAGTCAGTATGCATGAAATGGAGGTTTTGGAGAATATCCATCTCTTTGCAATTTGTTCTGCTACTTCTCTATCAAAATGAAAAGTGATTTTCAGGTGTAGTGATCATGCACCGAAGATGTGCCAGTGGCATTGGATTTAACTTTGAACGAATTACAACTTGATTATGTAGATCTTTACCTTGTAAGTTTTTTAATATTTGAATCTTATTTTTTTTATGTCAAAGATATTTGTTTTCAGTGTAATAATTGTACTCGGTACCAGAGATTCATGCATCATTTTTTGTTTTTTAATTTGATTTATATGTAATCCCCCAACCAAAAAAATAAAAATAAAAATAAAAAACCCCTTCTTTTGTCATAGTTATATCTCCACCTTTGAAATAAATTAATCCCAAGAACCATATTTTGTTGTAAT
The DNA here is from genome assembly GCA_900491605.1 of Calamus simplicifolius. NCBI lineage: Eukaryota > Viridiplantae > Streptophyta > Magnoliopsida > Arecales > Arecaceae > Calamus > Calamus simplicifolius. The sequence continues at coordinate 362,695 of UESW01000006.1, read as the reverse complement.
ATATTTTCATTACTCTTTGCTCTTTACAAGTATCAGAATCTATTGAAAGAATTGCTAATTATATTAATGTGGCAAGCACCAGCTACCCAAATTAGGCAAAAACTTAGGTCAGTCATCCAGTTTATTCGTGTATTTTCCACCTTCCATTTCATTTGGATGTTTGAAGAATAATGTGTTAAACAAACAGCCATTGGTTACAATTGTAAATCATCTCATTTATGTGTTCCTTTTCTGTTTGTCTGGATGGGTGTTAATGGGTGCACTGGATGGACTCCATCATGGAGAGCCAATGGAGTGGGCAATTGGACAAGAAGGTATGATAGTTGAGGTTAAAAGAGGGAGAAGAAAGAGGATGGAAAATTTGGAACTTTCAGGAAAGAGAGGAGGAAATATAAGAGAGTTGGAATGGGGCATGTCAGTCAAAGAAAACAAGCAGTGGGACAAAAGAGCCAGAGCAATTACATCTAACAAGATAGTTTCTGTCGCATTAAGATTTTTTTTTTCTCCTGGAGAGGGTGGGAATGATTTTTTGATTGTAGCAGGATGAAGCTTTCTTTCCCTATTTAATCATGTATGAGACTTGTATTATGGTTTCTCCTTGTGGTCCAGAGTTACATAAGGTTGAATCATATTGGGTATGTTCTGTTGTGGTGACTTGTAACTCTTAACGTATGTTTTTTGATATCAAAATCCAACTCATGGAGACATCTTGCAAAAATCCAACTCATGGAGACGTCTTGCAGACCTACAGGGTCCTGTGGTTGTAGTACAACATCAAGCTTTCTCATACCTTCTTTTTTCCTTCTTTATGCTTAGAATCACACGACTTTTGTAATATCAGGGTTTGTGACAAATAAATTAAGGAATAGTTTGAAGCATTTCTCTTCCCTCACAAGCTATAATTTTCTCATATTATTTTGGCACATAAATTTTAGAAGAATGCCAATGCTTGCTTGTACCTTCTATTTTCTTTGTTAATGCTTCAAATCACATGAGTTTTGTAATTAGGCTCAAAAAAATTAAGAAATAATTTGAACCATTTCACTTCCCTCACAGGTTATAATTTTCTCATGTTGTTTTGGCACCCAAATTTTAGAAGTGTTCTGTGCAAATTATTGTTGCAATATCATCATCACATTTTTCTAACTTACCATGCTGCAAATTTGTCAAAGATCCACTGGCCATTTCGGGTTAAAAAGGGAAGTAGCATCAGTCCTGAAAACTTTGTCCAACCTGATATACCTGGGACATGGAGAGCAATGGAAAAACTATATGATTCAGGAAAAGCTCGTGCCATTGGTGTGAGTAATTTTTCTACCAAGAAGTTAGAAGATTTAGTTGTGGCTGCTCGTGTACCTCCAGCTGTCAATCAGGTGGAATGCCATCCTGGTTGGCAACAGAAAAAGCTTCATGCATTCTGTCAGTCAAAGGGCATTCACCTCTCTGTAAGATTTCAAATTGTTGTGATTGATTTTGCACGCCATTTGTATAGAAGATTAATTTCATGTGGCCTCTTTTGCAGGCATATTCCCCACTTGGTTCACCTGGGACAACTTGGATCAAGGGCAGCAATGTCATTACAAATCCAATTGTGAACATGGTTGCAAAGAAATTGGGCAAGAGCCCTGCTCAAGTTGCATTGCGTTGGGGGCTTCAAATGGGCCATAGTGTGCTTCCCAAGAGCACAAATGAAGCAAGGTTAAAAGAAAATTTTGGCCTTTTTGATTGGTCTATTCCTGATGACCTGTTTGCCAAGTTCTCTGAAATTGAACAGGCAAGTAGTCCTTTTCCATTACTCCTGTATCTCGCTGACTTTCCAAATTTGAGTTTTAAGATATTGGATAAAAGATAAAATGTGGTCCTTGGAGAGTTGGAGATCATCCATGTATGCTACCTCCTGACTCCCATATAGAACACTAATCTGAAGTATTCCTTGCTTTTAGGTACTGTGCTGTGGATGAAAGACTATTTACCTTCTGAAAATCATCAAATAAATACCGGATCTTATTAAAACAAGCAATCAAGCAATGATCTGCCTTAGATTATTGATCCTTACAATATTGTGTATATATTTCTCAGTACCATTAGCTAAAAATACATTTTATTGATTTCTGGCCCACAATTGAAATTAACCCATCTCCATCGAGGCTCCTTGTTTTGTTAGAGTGGACCATGTATTGTTAATATGCAAATATAAACTTAGTTGGCTAATAGCATTACAAACTTAGTTGGCCAAAAGCACTAGCACATGTGTTGTACAATCAAATGTGCATTTTCTTACATTGTCTTTTCTTGTTTGTTTCAAGAAAAAATGGGTCATAGGGTGTTAATTCTGTGTCCACGGCCAGCTTATTACTATGCTTACTGTACTACACCTGAGGCTATGACCTCTGTATCTCTCTCTCTCTCTCTCTGTGCGTACGCACACATCTCTCTGTCTGTCCATGTCAAATGGGTTGCCAATAGTTAAGAAATATTTCAGAAAATGTAAATAAAAAGTTAGAAGTCATATTCCATAACCAATAACTGTTTGACTAACTATTATTTTAATTGGAAAGAATCTTGTATTCTTGTTGATTTGCCATCATTGCAAATGGTCTCTTATATTTAGTAAGAAAAGGTATGACCAAAGAGTTGAATATTTTCAAAGGACCCAATGAGATTGCTTCTGTTAGTTTCTCTTTAATAGGAAAGATAGTGGAGCCTAAACCTTACTGGGCAAGATAAGACTTAATTGTAAGGCAATGAGAGGTGAGATTTTATTGCTTGTAGAAGTTGAAGGCTAAGTGATGTAATTTCTGTTCCTGAGAGATCTTTTGGCTTGTGATGTACAGGCAAGGCTGATTAGGGGCGCCTTTCTTACTCACCCTCAAGGTGTTTACAAAGTGTGGAGGAAGTCTGGGATGGCGAGATCTAAGCGGCCTTGACTACAATGCACAGCATTCTAAGATATTACCTTCCGATCTTATCATCTTCCAGTGCTTAATCTTTTAGTCCTTTTTTTGTGCCTTCGAGAGAATTTTAATAACATATGTAAGATCAGCAAACATGCAGTATCTTCTTATAATATCAGATATATGATCAGTACTGCTAGACTTGCAAATATTTAGCTGAATGGTTCCAACTATTTGCAAGTTGTGTTGCAGCTATGGAATCATATGCCCAGAATGGTTTTTAGACTTGGCAGCGTATTAGCTGTTGTAATACATTTATCAATCCAGGTGGTTATGTGCTGATCCAACATCTACTATCTTTTGATTTTCTCTTCCTTTATTTGCAGGATTCCCGTTGTCCTGGTTGACAATTAGGCTTTCTTTAGGTGTGTGTGTGTCGGATTTAAAGAATCTTTTGGTAGATATTACTGTTTTTTTCTCATAATAAATTATCTTGCCTTATATTTGTTAAGGGATTTTGAGACCCGACAACCAAAATTTCTAATTCCCTTGTACTCCTCAAAGGAAATGGATCCACTTTTTGAGGTGCAAAAACAAACATCTAGATTGATAAGTGTACGGCACCAATATGAGGTGTTATCATGATTGATTGACGAGGACATTTGATTCCGAGGCCTCACATGCTGGAGCTTGAATAGAATAACGTCCGACCGGTATCATCTACTCATCGTGCGTGCTGGGCTAATTTCCGGCGACCATATATCAAGCAATGCGAAAGGGAGAATTAAGTTAAATTTCATCGAAATAATAATATTTTTTCTGGAATACGATGGTAAAAGAGATGGTGATCCGGTTATTTAGCTGAGACAAGGCCCCTTTGAACGAGTCAGCACCGATTACATCGCTTTGTCCCTGGCCCCTCCTTCCTCCTCCCTCGCCTTTGCCCTCCCAGTAGCAGGTGAAAGAATGACAGCAGAACAAAAAAACCTTCAAGCAAAGAAAACCCAAACCACAAAAAAAAAAAAGGTTTTTATATAAAATCCTGGGTATTTTTCTTCTTGCCGCTTGATGCAATGAATAATGATAGTCTTGACAAAATCCCCTCCTCAAACGCTTTCTCTATCCAATTTTTACGCCTATTATTTACCTTTTTCCCCCCTTTTTACTATGACCATATTCGATAAGAATGAGGCTTTCTTATTGTTACACTCACACATATACAAATATATGCATTCAATTTAAAAGTCTAAAACATCAAGGCAACATTCTAAGGCCAGTTTGATGACAACCATTCCTATCAAGAGATATGCCCGTTCTCACCTTTTTTTTGTTTCATTTTATGTTAGGTAATTCCTTCCTCATATATGTGGTTTAGTATTACATATTTATAAATAAGCTTGTGTAGTAATCAACCATATATAAAAGCAGTTTTCTTAAACAAATGTATGCAAGTTTTTTTGAGCAGTGCAAGTCAATGATATGTTAAATTTCCGATTCTTCTAAACAGGTGCAGTGACCATTCACCTGAGGATGTCTCCAAGGCACTAAGCAAAACACGAGTTGATTTGGAACTGGACTACATCGATCACAACCTGGTAAAATTAGGGACTAGATATTATATTCAAATTCCTATGTGAATGAGACCGTAGTCTGCAAGGTCTCAAGCATAACAGTGCATTCAGATCCACTGGCCAATCCGAGCAAAGCCAGGGTCAAGCGGTTTTGTAGCTGAAGTGATGCTCCCTCTATCCCTTTCTGAGACATGGAGTGCCATGGAGGGGCTGTATGCATCCGGGCAGGCATGAGTAATCGGCGTGAGCAACTTCTCCACCAAAAACTGCAGGACCTTTTAACGCATGCCAAGGTACCACCAGCCGTCAACCAAGTCGAGTGCCATCCTGTTTGGCCGCAGCCTAGCCTAGCTCCATGACCTCTGCCAGTCTCACAGGCGTCCATCTCTCAGTAAATGCAAACTGCTACCATAATACAACAGCTCTAAAATCAGATTCAAGAGTCAAGTTATTTCTCTAATTTCTTATTTCTCCATATTTTGACAGGCTTACGCTCTGCTGGGATCTCCAGGGTCATGAATCAAAGGTGACGTCCTAAATGATCCTACCCTGATTGAGATTGCTGAGAAACTCAACAAGTCAGCCTGCTCAAGTTGCTCTCCGCTGGGGCATTCAGAGTGGTCATAGCATTCTACCATAAAACATGCATGCCAGAAGTTCATCATAGTACATAAACATCTGACATGTTCACTTGTGCCAATATTTATTGCTATAAAAATCAAATGCCAAGTATGTGCCTTGTTATCATTCATCAGCATGTTTCTGATACCATCATTTGTGCAGCAACATTACATTGATATGTCTGTTAGCATTTCATCTCTTTTATTCGAGAATAATCATGCTAGCGTCTCATCTTGGTGATTGATCATGTGGAGACGGTTCTGCAGGCAAGGCTACTTCGACGTGACTTTGCCATGTATGGAACAGATCCTTACAGAAGCCTTGAAGAGCTGTGTGATGATGAAATATGGCATTCAGTGGATTTGCTTGTCTCTGCTATCCACCAGTGGACCAACCAATTGTCATGGCATTCATAATCTAATTCTGACTGATTCTTTTTCGATCTTTTTTCTCTCTCTTTTCATATCTGCTCCATTTCTGGATCATTTTCTCCATGCCTTGGGATCTACAAACATTTTTACGTCCATTTGGGCAACTATCTGCCATGCCCTCTAGCTAGATGATGACTTGAGTGCAATAGTGTGCCCCACGGTTCCCTGCAGGGCCTCCCCATAGACTATTGAGTTAACCTTACACTGTTCAGAGCGCTTCTGGGCCTGCCTTCCACGCTCCTTCTCCTGCCTATGATGCTGATCCCCTTGACATCTTGCATTCACACCAGCCAATTCTATCCCTACCCCCCACAGCCATATACTACCCTTTACACCGCCCATCCACACCAAAGTCATCACTTTTTCCTCCTCCCTACTATTTTAACCACCCACAACCATGTGTTTGGCCATGCTTGGTGCTTGATGCCTTCAAACGCTCGCGTCATCATCTACTAGCAAATGGCTCTTTGATTTCTTGTGGAACCATGGAACTACAGCACACACATTTCACTGGGAAAACAAAATAAGAGATGGTGAGATCTTAGTTATGTGCTGTATGCTATAGGTCATGCTTCTTCTCCATGGTTTTATTTCTTTTTCTGTCTACAAAGACCTTAGGCCACTCAAACACAACTATGCTGCTTGATAAGTCTTGGAAGCCAAAGAAAAAAAATGCCATAGTACTCTTGAATGCTAATTAGGTCATATCCTAGGGGTTGCACCCCTCCCCTAAATGCAAGGGCAGTTCTTTCTTCTTTCTTTTTATTTTTGATGGAACCAGTTGACCCCATAAAGATTAAAAAAAATTTCGACATCTCCAAGACCGTCGGCCCCAAAGGCCGATACCAGAAGACCGATGGCCCCAAAGGCCGACACCTATCGGTCCCAAAGGCCGACATCTCCAAGACCGATGGCCCCGAGGGCCGACGCCAGACGGTCCCAAGGGCCGACGCTCGACTGCCCCGAGGGCCGACACCAGACGGCCCCGAAGGCCGACACCCACGGCCCCAAAGGCCGACACCCGAAGACCGTCGGCCCCAAAGGCCGACACCCGACGGCCCCGAGGGCCGACACCCGACGGCCCCAATGGCTGACACCTCTAAGGCCGGCACCTTCAAGACCGGCACCTTCAAGGCCGGCACCTCCAAGACCGGCACCTCAAAGGCCGGCACCTCCAAACAGTCGGCCCCAAAGGCCGACACCACCAAGACCGGCACCTTCAAGGCCGGCATCTCCAAGACAGGCGGCCCCGGTTCCAGCCGGCTACGACATCTCCAAGCTAAGCGGCCCCGGCATGTCCAAGCGAGTCGGCCCAGGCATGTCCAAGCGAGTCGGCCCTGGCTTGTCCCAGTCGGCCCCGGCTTGTCCCAGTCGGCCCCGACACCTCTCGGGACAGCCCCGGCGCTTCCATCCTAGCCGGCCCTGCCTGATCCAAATCGGCCCCGGCACCTCTCAGCCGGCCCCGGCGCTTCCATCCTAGCTAGCCCCGCCTGATCCAAATCGGCCCCGGCACCTCTCAGCTGGCCCCGGCGCTTCCATCCCAGACAGCCCTGCCTGATCCAAGTCGGCCCCGGTGCTTCCATCCCAGCCGGCCCCGGCACCTCTCGGCCGGTCCCGACGCTTCCTTTCCAAGCGGCCCCGACGTCTCCAGTTCCGCCGAGTCGGCCAAGGCAATACCCGGCCGGCCCGACTCGGCCCCGACGTCTCCAGTTCCGCCGAGTCGGCCAAGGCCTCCCAGGTCGGCCCGACTTGGCCCCGGCATCTCCAGTTCCGCCGAGTCGGCCAAGGCCATCCCAGGCTGTCCCGACTCGGCCCCGGCGTCTCCAGTTCCGCCGAGTCGGCCAAGGCCATCCCAGGCCGGCCCGACTCGGCCCCGGCATGTCCTGTCCCGCCGAGTCAGCCAAGGCCATCCCCGACCGGCCCGACTTAGCCCCGACGTCTTCAGTCCCATCGAGTCGGCCAAGGCCATCCCCGGCCGGCCCGACTCGGCCCCGGCGTCTCCAGTTCCCGCCAGATCAGCCCCAGCGGTTCAAGGAACCGCTCTCTGACATGCGCCGCCCGACAACGCCAGACGCGCGCCGCTCGACAGCGCCGACGCGCGCCGCCCGACAGCCCCGCCAGCTGGTGGGACATGGCCCACTGACCGGCCCAGATTCACGCGAGGGCTCAGCAGATCTTCTGATTCATGCAATCCCACGTGATCATGCCAGAATCAATCCCTATAAAAAGGTGAATCCACCCGGTAAACAGGTACGCGCGATAGCCCCCGAAATCGCCATCTCTACTCTAAAAGGGATTCATCCTCTCAGAGATCCCTCTTCTCCACACAAAACAGGGCTCACTCGAGCATTTCTTCAGCTGTGACCTCAGTCACTAACTTGGCCGTCGGAGGGTCCCGCCGGAGCCCCCTCCGGCCCCAGGACTTTCTTGCAGGCAACCCGAAGGCGAGGATTCGAGGAGCGCCTCCGTTCCCGATATCCAGGGAAGGTGATCGAGCGTCATCAGATTGGCGCGCCAGGTAGGGGGCATAAGAAAAAGTAGCGAACGTCCTCCCCGAGCTACATCTTTCGTCCCCCTCTTCTTCCAGAAGCCATGGCGGTGACCCAAGCTCAGGACGCCTCCATCAGCTGCCCAGCGGGGCTTCCCCCGCCAACTATACAGCAGGAGGCCAATCCCCCTGCTGTCGACCCTTCGGTCGCATGCCCGCCGCCAGACGCCGCTGTCCAAACAGCGGAGCGGCTGGCGACTCTTTCCCAGCAAGTCCAGAATCTCACCGCCATGATCCACGGCCTCCAGCAACAACAGTCCGTGGCCACCCAGCATCAAACTGCTCCCCTCGCCAGTCAGCAGTCGGCGAGGGAAGGCTCCCCCCGGCGGGAGGCCGGTCGGCGAGAGACCGGCCGATGTCAAGCTTCCCCCAGGAAGCCTCGACGCGAGCCCTCCAAGCGGCCACGGTCCTCTGACCGCGGCCCCAACAAATTTCCTCCCAAGCCATATCATCATGAGGAACCCAGGCGGAAGTCTCGACTTTCGTCTCCATCTCCGTCCGCCTCCTCTTCTTCTTCTTCCTCCGAGCCACCTCGGAGGGCCCTGATGATCAACCGCCAGGCGGAGGAACGCCTGGAGGAGTACAACAGGCGACTAGACGAGCTCGTCAAGAAGATCAACCGTCAGCCAGAGGAAGAGTTCGACACTCGTCCTCCTTACACTCGCCGCATCTTGGAGGAACCGGTTCCCTCGAGATTCTGCTTCCCCCAGGTGGACCCGTACGATGGTACGACCGACCCCCTCGACCACCTCGAAAGTTACAAGGCTATGATGCAAATCCAGGGCGCCCCAGACGCCTTCCTCTGCAAGGCCTTCCCCACAACTCTGCGGAAGGCCGCACGTGCATGGCACTCACGCCTGCCCCCTTACAGCATCGACTCCTTCCGGGAGTTGGAGAGGGCATTTTTGGCCCACTTTGACGCCTGCCGCCGGATCCCAAGGGTGGCAGACAGCCTCTTCTCCATTCGCCAGAAGGAAGGAGAGTCACTGCGGGACTTCGTGTCCTGATTCAAAACCGCCGCCCTCGAGGTCTACCATCTCGACGATGCGGTGGCCTCCCTAGCGCTGAAGCGGGGACTCCTTCCGTCCCGCTTAACCTTCTCCCTGTATAAGAAGCCTCCGAGCTCTTATTCCGACCTCCTCCTCCGGGCCCAGAAGTACATCCGCGCCAACGAGGCTGACTCGTCCAGAAGGGAAGCCAGTAGGAGTTCCAATAAGAAGCCAACCCCCACCAAACCAGCTGAGGGACGATCCAGGCAGCCCGAGCCGTCCAGTCGCTTTGACCAACGGCCCCAGGCGCTGGTTCCTAAGGGACGGTTTACTCCTCTCACGGCTCCGATCTTCCACATCCTGCTAGAGATTGAGGAGGAGCCATACTTTCAATGCCCACATCCCCTAAAGTCAATAAACCCCCACAACAAAGAGCTTTACTGCCGGTATCACCAAGATTATGGGCATGACACCGAAGATTGCCGCCAGTTGAAGAAGGCCATTGAAAAGTTTATCCAGCAGGGCCACTTGGGCAAGTTCGTTCGAGGAAACCTCACAGCCCCGGGTGCGTCGGCACCTCCAGCGCCTCAGATTTGCCTCAACAATGCCCCAACGAAAGGAACAATAGCATGACCTCATGAGGGGCGAGCAGCAGCTCGGGGAGCCAACGAAAGGAAGCAAGCTGGCATCAAAATGGAAAGCTTTTCCCCCACATTCGGAATGCGGACGGTACTCTTAGTAGCTTGTTGATCCTTTAATAAAGTATTATTTAGAATATCCTTGTCTTATCACGTCTTGGGATGAGTGTATTTCTTAGACAGAGACCAACTCCGCGTTGGCAACAAAGACCGACTCCGCGTCGGTGCCAAAGACCAACTCCGCGTTGGCACCAAAGACCGGCTCCGCGTCGGCAACAAAGATCGACTCCGTGTCGGCACCAAAGACCGACTCCGCGTTGGCACCAAAGACCGACTCCGCGTCGACACCAAAGACCAACTCCGCATCGGCACCAAAGACCGACTCCGCGTCGGCACCAAAGACTGGCTCCGCATCGGCAACGAAGACCAGCTCCACGTCGGCACCAAAGACCGGCACCTCTAAGGCCGGCACCTCCAAGACTGACGGCCCCCGAAGGCCGACACCCGACGGCCCCAAAGGCCGACATCTTCAAGACCGACGGCTCAAGACCGACGGCTCCAAGACCGACAGCCCCCAAAAGCCGACATCACCAAAGACCGGCTCCGCATCGGCAACAAAGACCGACTCTGCGTCGGCACCAAAGACCGACTCCGCGTCGGCACCAAAGACCAACTCCGCGTTGGCAACAAAGACCAACTCCGCGTTGGCAAAAAGACCAACTCCGCATTGGCACCAAAGACCGACTCCGCGTCGGCACCAAAGATCGCTCCGCATCGGCAACAAAGACCGACTCCGCATCGGCACCCAAGACCGGCTCCGTGTCGGCACCCTCAAGCTCAAGACCTGCAGATTCCAATCAACAGAGTTTCCTGGGGGGCAAACAAACCCCCAAGCTAGTTCAAAGGGAGTTCACTGGCATCGCGGCCCACGGGACACCACTCAGCCCCGGCACGGCGGTGCCCCCGAGTCGGTTAAGACCCTAAAGGCCCCGTACCCCGCTGAGTCGCCCCTCGCAGCGGTTCTTACACCCCCGAGGCGGTTCAAAAGAAACCTGATGCTCTCAGCTCTCAGGTCACCCTCCTGGGTTCAAAAGACTTCCAGACCCCGCGTTGGGAGAGGATTACTAGCTGCCCTCAGCTAGCCAAAGAAGGCACGCAGACGTCCATCCAAGGCAGCGCAAGGTGCCAAGGTAAAAGTTCTACACTCCTTTTGCTTAGCTGGTGCAGAACACGCAAGCTCAAGGAGTGTTGGGGGCATTTGATGGAGCCAGTTGACCCCATAAAGATTAAAAATTTTTTTGACATCTCCAAGACCGTCGACCCCAAAGACCGACACCCGAAGACCGACGGCCCCAAAGGCCGACGCCCGTCGGCCCCAAAGGCCGACATCTCTAAGACCGACGGCCCCAAAGGCCAACACCAGATGGCCCCGAGGGCCGACGCCCGACAGCCCCAAAGGCCGACACCAGATGGCCCCGAGGGCCGACGCCCGATAGCCCCAAAGGCCGACACCAGACGGCCCCGAAGGCCGACACCCGACGGCCCCAAAGGCCGACACCCGATGGCCCCAATGGCCGACATCTCCAAGACCGGCACCTGTAAGGCCGGCACCTCGAAGACCGACGGCCCCAAAAGCCGACACCAGATGGCCCCGAAGGCCGACGCCAGACGGCCCCGAGGGCCGACGCCCAATGGCCCCAAAGGCCGACACCAGACGGCCCCGAGGGCCGACACCCAACAGCCCTGAAGGCCGACGCCCGACGGCCCCAAAGGCCGACACCAGACGGCCCCGAAGGCCGACGCCTGATGGCCACAAAGGCCGACACCAGACGGCCCCGAAGGCCGACACCCCACGGCCCCAAGGCCGACATCCGAAGACCGTCGGCCCCAAAGGCCGACACCGACGGCCCCAATGGCCGATACCTCCAAGGCTGGCACCTCCAAGACCGGCACCTTCAAGGCCGACACCTCCAAGACCAGCACCTCAAAGGCCGGCACCTCCAAGACAGTCGGCCCCAAAGGCCGACACCACCAAGACCGGCACCTTCAAGGCCGGCATCTCCAAGACAGGCGGCCCCCGGCGTCTCCAAGCTAGGCGACCCCGGTTCCCAGCCGGCCACGACGTCTCCAAGCTAGGCGGCCCCCGCATGTCCAAGCGAGTCGGCCCAGGCATGTCCAAGCGAGTCGGCCCCGGCTTGTCTAAGCTAGGCGGCCCCGGCATCTTCCCAGCCGGCCCCGGCACCTCTCAGGATGGCCCCGACGCTTCCATCCTAGCCAGCCCCGCCTGATCCAAATCGGCCCCGACACCTCTCAGCCGACCCCGGCGCTTCCATCCTAGCTGGCCCCGCCTGATCCAAATCGGCCCCGGCACCTCTCAGCCGGCCCCGGTGCTTCCATCCTAGACGGCCCCGTCTGATCCAAGTCGGCCCCGGCGCTTCCATCCCAGCCGGCCCCGGCACCTCTCGGCCGGTCCCGGCGCTTCCTTCCCAAGCGGCCCCGGCGTCTCCAGTTCCACCGAGTCGGCCAAGGCAATCCCTGGCCGGCCCGACTCGGCCCTGGCGTCTCCAGTTCTGCCGAGTCGGCCAAGGCCATCCCAGGCCGGCCCGACTCAGCCCCGGCGTCTCCAGTTCCGCCGAGTCGGCCAAGGCCATCCCAGGCCGGCCTGACTCGGCCCCGGCGTCTCCTATCCCATCGAGCCGGCCAAGGCCATCCTCGGCCGGCCCGACTTGGCCCCGGTGTCTCTAGTCCCACCGAGTCGGCCAAGGCCATCCCCGGCCGGCCCGACTCAGCCCCGGCGTCTCTAGTTCCCGCCAGATCAGCCCCAGCGGTTCAAGGAACCGCTCTCTGACATGCGCCGCCCGACAGCGCCAGACGCGCGCCGCTCAACAGCGCCGACGTGCGCCGCCCAACAGCCCCGCTAGCTGGTGGGACGTGGCCCACTGACCGGCCCAGATTCACGCGAGGGCTCAGCAGATCTTCTGATTCACGCAATCCCACGTGATCATGCTAGAATCAACCCCTATAAAAAGGTGAATCCACCCAGTAAATAGGTACGCGTGATAACCCCAAAATCGCCATCTCTACTCTAAAAGGGATTCCTCCTCTCGGAGATCCCTCTTCTCCACACAAAACAGGGCTCACTCGAGCCCTTCTTCAGCTGTGACCTCAGTCACTAACTTGGCCGTCGGAGGGTCCCGCCGGAGCCCCTCCGGCCCCGAGACTTTCTTGCAAGCAACCCGGAGGCGAGGATTCGAGGAGCGCCTCCGTTCCCAACGTCCAGAGGAGGTGATCGGGCGTCATCAATTTTTTTATTTTTGGGAATATTATGTTTGAATCTTGATTGTTGACAGATGTTTCTGTTTTTCTTACAATTTAGTGAATAATACCTCTCTATCTCTTACATCCAAACATGACAGCACCTTATTGAAGCATTCCAAATTCAACATATTTTTCAATCATTTACAAAGCAAGGCAAAACTTAATAGATCATGATATACTAAATTTAGTCTATCAACAACAAGATCAAGTATCAAGGTTGAAATATAGGTTGTACGTTGAAATACTCGCTACTTTCTTCCATTTGGTCGAACCTTGTTCATCATCAGCTGCTTCAAAAGATATATATATATATATATATATCAAGGAGCAGAGTTCTTGAAACTAGTTTCAGCAACCAATAATGGACACATATGAGAACTCATGGCTTGTTTCATTCCACATGTAAATTACCATAGAGCAAATGGAAGAATAGCATTTTCTCCATACATGAATTTATTACCAAGTTGAACATGAATGCATGAAAAGGGGCAGGAAGATTTTAAATTTAGAAATAGAGAATGAAAGGCCACACCTACATCTCTGCATGTTTTTCACTAATAACATGTCAACAATAGTTTCTAAATAAGCAAATGGAATTATTAAACTAAGCATAAGAAAATATGCAACCCCACTCTTGGATCTAGGGGTACTCAACGAACTTCTTTATTGGTTATGGCACTACTAAAAATATGATCACTACCTTTGATGCACATAAAGCAACCATTTCTTTTCTTGACTGTGATGCTAGTCTTGTGATAGGATGTCGATGCCCCATCCTCTTGGGACCACTGACAACAAACCTGCACACCTGAGGTAATTGGCTTGAGTTCTACTAGCCTTTATGTAGCACTTCATAAAGAGCTAGAAAACTCCAACAGATTATCACAAGCGGTAGACACTCGAAAATATATCTTGTTAAAACATTTTATTTGACATCCTCAGGCAGTTTATCAGATCACATTCATACTCGATATCAAAATCTTAATACATACATTATACTCATAATTTTCTCCAAAATATGAGACTTTCATTCATATCCAAATAAGTCTAATACATCACCATACCTTACTGTATATATACACCTATACATAAAAACGAAAGTCATCCCACACTACTCAATATACAAAGCTATCATTTGTACACTCTTGCCTCCAAGCAAGCTTTACAAGCTAAGGATCCAGTCCTACTAGCCTTGATCCTGCCAACCAAACTCACTGATATGAAAATTAAAGTATCAACTATAGAGGGGTAAGACCTAAGTCCCAGTGACTAGATAACCATCTAACCATGAGAAATTGAGAATTACATCACCATATCAAATATAATAAGAATATATAGCATGAGTAAGCATGAAATGCATATTTGGACATGATATTAGAAAACATAAGACGTAGCTTATTCTTCAAATAATATACATCTTTTTGAAATGATAAAGGATAACTTGTAATTTAGCTTATGCTTCCAATAATATATATCAGTACCGAAATACTCTATAAATAACTTTTCACTGAAAAATAACTCATTGATATAAAGGTCCGTGCATGATGCATTACAACATAAAAGATATGCATTCTTTACATATAACCCAGACTTTCTTTATTAAATTTTCTGATCCCCACTGGGATCTATCTGCCCACTGACATTTCATATAAATTCATTACCATGGAGATATGTATATGGCCCACTGGCCCTTTATAAAACACTTTGTATGCTTTTCAAATCTAGCCCATCCGACATTTGTTTTAAAAAAAAAACCCTTTTCCATAGGGAAATACTTTTGGCCCACTGACCTTTTTGAAATAATTGCATATTTTTAAACCATCATAATGCTGGACTGTGTGTGATGCCTTCGAGGTACAACCCTACAGTCGTTCTCTTGCAGGAATACACTCATCGGATACGTGACTAGCAACAGGATCTTCGCACAAATAGCACCCTTACCTATGCGGTTCACCCAGCATAGTGAGTTGTTCCTTGACCCTGGAACCTCGGATTTTCTCTTTTCTCCACGGGCTATACAGTAACCATCTCATTACCGAGCTATGATTTATGCCCCCACAGAATGCTCGTAACCTGCCCCACTGGGCCTGGTCTAACGTGCACTCACCCCTTGTTCCGAAGATCATCGTACGATCGAATCGCAAGGAGGTGCCAGCTCAATAGTGGTATGCAATGCTCATGCTACATTACAGTCTAAAGGGTGATCAGTCCTATAGCTGCCTGATGCACAATATGATACATGCATCAAAACATATTATTTGAGAAGCTTTATCATGCAAATATGCCATGTATGCATTAAAAATCCACATATCAAACTCACGTTTCATTCTTTTTATTTAAAACTTATGTTGTGACTTTATACGATATAATCCTTGCTCAGACTCATGCATCTCCATGCATCAAAATTTCATATATTAGGTTCTCATTTTTTAGATTTAAAAACATATATAATACTCTACTATCGTACCATTGCTAGATATTTAACATCATCATACCAGTTTAAAATAACTTTTTCAAGTGCTAGATAAGAAACCCACTCACCTTAGCAGATTACTCTTTAACTGGTACTTAACTTCGGTGTTCCAGTTTCTTGGAACAATCCTTTTGACCTAGGTCATCACACAGACATAAAAGCTATTAGGGTTATCTGCACGCAAGGTTTTCCCTGAAACTATGCATGTATGCATGCTCAAACCTCTAATATCTCATTATTTTCTTCCACCCTTTCTCTATCTAAGATTACCTCTACTATCATCTTATAATACAAAAATCTAAAAAAATCTAAAGCCATGCAAGGTCTAAGGAAGCTATAGCTTACTTGGAAGACGAGCAAAACCCCTCTTTCCTTCCTCTTTCTTTTCCTCCTTCCCTTTTCTTCTTCTTCTTCTTTTTTTTCTTTTCTTTTCTTTCTTTCTTTCTTTCTTCTCTGGCCGATTCCCTTTTTCTTCCCTTAATTCCTAGTTACTTAGGGGCTAAGGCATGGTAATGGGTTTTAAATGACCCGACGAAATTCCCATTTTATCCTAAAAACCTCTTAAAGCACTCTTTTTGGAATACACATGGCTCACTCTTAGCCATGATATTTTGCCCTTAAGTTTTCTTTCCCAAATTGCCCTTAGCAACACTTGGAAATAACCTCAAAGCCATTCCCCTTTTTAACCCTAAAAAATTATCAATTTATCTCCCAGGAATCGACTCAAATAGGCCACGAGTTGGCTTGAGCTTGAGAATCCCAAAACTAAAATTTCTGCATGATGGGGAGTTGACTCTAAGAGTCGACTCGAGCCCTGTATATCAGCTCGAGCTTCTGCTCGAGTCAGCTCGAGCACTAGGCAGAATATCAGCCTCTCTATTTTTCTGATCGAGTCGATTCATCCTTCTGCAGAAGTCAACTCGAGAGCGTGCTGAAAGCGTTAAATCGTGCCAAAGTCAACTCCTCACTATAAGAGTCGACTCTAATTGCTAAAATACGACTCTTAAGAGTAAAACTCTAATTAAACTTGATTTTTCTTATGATTTAAGCCTATTAAGACTCAAATATCTTCAATTCTTAAATCAAAATCATTAGCACTCAAGAATATACTCATTTACACCACAAAATTTTTCTCTTTACATTTATCAAGTGACCAACACACCCAACATATCATTGAAACAATCCAACTTTCATTACAAATGAAAACACCATTAATTACAAAGATTACAAAATTTCAGGATGTTACATAGGATCCTTCTTAATGTTCCCTTTACCTCTCATACCATACAAAGTCATTATGTTTTTCAGATTATAAATCATTGACCGTTGATAACAATAGCAGGTTACTATTTGCTTTGTCTGAAATGGTCATCATTTGTTGGGCAAGTTGTAAGTTAGCTAGTGCACGCATCATACAATTATGACACATGAACTAGCTAAAATATTAGGAACATGCTTACTACCTATATATCTAAGTACCTTCAGACAAGCTGTTTTTAACCTTAGGGCTCATAAACATAGAGCAAAACATCTTTACCTAAAGCAATGATCTAAAAAGCTCTCAAAGTATGTATTACAAGTGGCAGAATGGTATTAAGATAGGTTTTCAATTGCAAGCACATGTCCTAGCACCTATATTTGTCAATGGTATTGATTAGTTCTACAGTTCCATCAACACATGGCGATAGCACCCTTACCCACATAAACAACAAGGATATTAGTTCTACAGTTCTATCAACACAAGGCAAAGCACCCTTACCCACATAAACAAGAAGGATACCATACATACTCCCAGGGTAACCTTCAATAGTGGGAGGACATATTTATAAATTTGGAGCCAAGAACCAAACAACTAATCAAAGAACAAAAACATCACGAGAGTAATAGATTAGTTTCTGCCTTTGCTGGCAGGTGTGTCTGAATTAACTTCAGCAACCTTAGCCTGCAGAGAAGTTCAACAGGCTTATTAAATCAAAGGGGAAAAGACAGGAATTTCAAATTTGGGAACCATTTGTATCATTGGGACTTTGTCAAATCAATTCAAAGACAAGCGAACTTGTAGTCACACCTCTCTGATAAGTACCCACCCAGAGATTTTACTTATTATAAACTGAAAGAAAAAAGTGTTTGACAATAGCAGCAGTAGCATGCATGCAGGTAATATAACTGTAGAGCAAACTGCTTTAATTGAACACTCTTACAGAGTGTTAGCCATATAGTAAAGGTGCCTACTTTGCTCGAGAGATCAGAAATTAAACTTATTAGGAGTTGAATGATCAATCATCACATGGCAGCTCGTTGAAACACATCCTAAGAATCTTAACCGATACAAATATATAGGGCACGCCTTGTGCAATTATCAGGACTCACAAACCTTGTTGTATGATTTTACACCTAAAAGTCATTCAGTAAGATAGTGAAAACATATTATCAGGTGCACAAAAAGAAGATGTTGAGATAGCTTAGACAAGATTTAATTTTATTAAACTGACCAGACCCTTGCTCATTGAAAAGAAAAAGCAGATACCAAAAATTGTATCAAGGGCATAGACACAAACAGCATTTTACGATAGATCTAAATACAGATTTCTTATCACAACTTAATCTTAATGATCGAAAAGAGAAACATGATAGTCAACAGCTGCTTTGTTAAATTGCAAATAAACCATACTCTATACAGAACTGATATGACTATATATAGTATTCGATTTTCTTTTTCCTGTTTCCGTTTCATCTTTCAATATAAGAAGAGATAAGAAGAAACACTAACCGCTCTGCTGCTTGATTGCCGCTCTCTGACCTATCCATCCCTGTAAAATTTGAAGTAAGAGGGATTAAAGAATGATTTTTTATTTTTATTTTTTCCATAGGAAAGAAGTGAAACAAAAGTTGGGGCGAAGAAAGCAGTGTGTTGCATATGAGAGGTCGTTAGCCAAAGCACCCAAAATCAGAAAACATACTTTTTTTAATGCTTAGAGTTGATGTACCACATAGCACGACCATATCCTAACAGCTGCCACCACAGCCTCCACCGCTACCGCCGCCAGCGCCACCATTACAGCCTCCACCGCAACTGCCAGCAGCTGCAGCAGCAGGCTAGCGTCGCCGCAGGTGGAGTGAATGTCATGCTGGAAGAGTGTGAGAGGGATCGCACCTCGTGGGCTTATCTGCAAAACGGATTAGAATATGGCCGGCCTGAACCACCAGCACCGCTGGGAAGTGCGCTAGGAGAATGCCGGAGGCTAAAACGAGCCGTGCGTCGGAGCAGCAGCAGTCAGTAGTGGATGGGTTCTACAAATGGCGTAGAGGGAGGCACACCGGAGATGTCCAAACAAGCAGTGGTACCACTGGGAGTGGGGGCGCGGCTTATCATTGAACAATCATAGACAAAGCCAAAGCACTACAGGTGCAACCAGCCAAAAGAGTATACGATTCTAGGTACGGTATGTCCGCGCTGACAATCATATGCACCGTAGATTGATTAAATTGATAGACTTAATTTAAATATATTGATCCCTATCATTTATGCAAAAACATGGAATTAATATATTATCATAAAAATAAAGTAAATCCAGATCGATAAATATTTTCAGCCATTGCTTCACGGTCCAGATGAGGATAAGGATCTTTCACACGTTACGGTCTCTCTCAGCGATGGTGTAAACTTTCTCGACTAGACTAGACACAGGGATCAGCTTCCTATTTTTATAATTCTTTATGCGTTTTCTGTCCATCACAGAGAGCGCTTTAAACAGATATGGTTGAGGGATTCTTATCTTAATCATGAATTCAAATTCAAAATTTAAATTCACGTAATCCCTCGATATCAGAATATAGGATTACCTTAATCCACCTTAATCGTATCTAACCGATACGATTAATGGAGAAAAACTAACATTCACCACAAGGGAAAAAAAATATTGCAATGCCCAAATGCATCGCAATTGCATCGCTAAACATGCTATTGCGATGCAATAGCGACGCAATGACAGCGTCGCTCAGATGTCCGTCGCAATATTCATTTGTCGCAATTGCGTCGCAATATTGCGACTCTCTGCGACGAAACAATGCATCGCAATATTGCATCGCATCCAAATGCGTCGCTAAATTTAAAACTAATTTTTAATATTTAAAATTATTATTAAATATTGCGACGCATTCAATTGCATCGCAATATTGCGACGCATTTAGTTGCATCTCAATATTTAATAATAATATTTTTGATATAATAGCGACGCAATTAGAGTCGCTAATGCGTCGCAAATAAATTTTTTAAAATATTACGACACAAGGTCATTGCGTCGCAATATTTATTAAAAATATTTTAGATATAATAGCGATGCAATTTGAGTCGCTAATGCATCGCTATTAATTTTTTTTTAAATTATTGCGACGCTAGGTCATTGCGTCATAATATTTAATAATAATATTTTAAAAATATTAGCGATGCAATTTCATCGCTAATGCGTCGCAAATTAAATTTTTAAAAAAAATAAAATATTAAAAAATAAAACGGTTAAAATAGTTTCGTTAAATTAAATATTGATAGAAACATTCTTCACTCGCATTGATCCAAACAATAATCAATTTCTAAAAATAATTCATATATTAAAATTTTGAAGTTTTCATGTACAACATAAAAAAAGAAAAAAAATACATCAAGAATCTGAGCGATCACATGGAGGCTGGAGACCCTGCGACAAGCGGTTAACCATATCCTGCAAATGACGCATCTGATCTCGCACGTCTGCAAGCTCCTGATCCCGGCCTCGCATACGCTGCTCGAACTCGTGCTCGACCTCCTGCCGAACGTCCTGCCGAACCTCCTGACGAACGTCCTGCCGAACCTCCTCCGCAATGGATCTCCGAATGTCGTCTAAATGCTCGGCAGGAATATCACCAGAAAATCGCGAGCTGGAGGCCTGATGGGAAAAAATATGCGGAAGCTCTAGTGCCCAGACCATAGACCCTGCGGTCTCGCGGCTGGGCACCAACAGCCTCCAAAAACACACGCCGACTCTCCTCTGCTGAGAGTTCGACGGGCGTCTCCCCATCAGTGGAGTCGACCTGCGATGCCTGGGAGCGAAGCTCCTCGACTCGTGTCTTTGAATTATAAAATCAATAATAAATGAGTTAATAAATTTCTCGAAATAAAATTTTAGAAATTAAACAGATACTACATAAATCTAATTTCTTACCGCAACCTCCCGTGATCGCGTGTCGACCCAGGAACCGTCCCTCCTGGTGTGTGTCGCCCTGAATAGACGAAACTCACCAGGATCTCCGCCCTCCTGCTCAGACTATAACAATAAAAAAATTGATATTAATACAAATATTTGTAAATAACTAAATTAGTAATTAAAATATTTATGTTTTCTTACCATACGCCGTCTGTGCTCCTGAATCGAAATGGAGCCCGAAGTATGGCGGGAGAGACCCGTGCCAGGACCGCCCTTCTCGGATCGCGGTTCGTGCTGGCTGATGCGGACCTCCTGCGCCAGCCATCGGACTGCCAGGCCTGCTGCCACTCGTGCCAAATACCCTCTGGCACATGCGCAGGACGCTGACCCGATGACCTCCAACGATGAAGCATGTCGGAGTATCGGCGTCCCGTAAGAGCCTCCCATGCTGCCCTAATGGCATCATGGCTGGCAAGGTCCCACGTAAACTTTTTCTGCATTAAAATAAACAGTTAGTTTCAGAATTTATTAAGATTAAGAAATTTTATATCAGTGATAAATTGTATTTAATAAGTTTACCTGAAACTCAAAAAATAAAACTCCCTCGTGGCTGGAGATACGTGGCGCCAATCGTAGCCACTGGGAATCTGCACGCCTCTGAAATACGGCGCTGATGTGGCTGGATACATGATGCTGCTCAATAAATCTGTTAAAAAAATGCATGTTTATAAGTAATTGACTTAAAAACATAAACATATATTTTTAATTAGTATATACTTACAGCCCATGAGCATCAAGTCGAAGTACGGTGCGGCCGATGGTGGAAGAACTCTCGGAGGTATGTGCCGATCGGCTGGATGGTCCCAATGCAGGATCACCGCCGACTGCTGGAGAGATCGAAGGCTGTGCGTGTGGAGATCCGAACTCTCCATCTCCAAAGCTCATGTGATCTGATGCAGCAGGCTACGTCCCTGCTCACTCCGTATGTCGTCGGTAGATCTACCTCTGCCCGTCATACTGAAAATACTAAAGATTCATGCAATTAAATTACGATTAATGATTGACTATGTAAAAATTTAACACTTATAAAATAAAGTTGAATTTAAAAAAACCTCTATGTTTAATCGGTGTCATTTGTTTCGTGAAATGTTGGTTCAACATCCGATGCCGTATCGGACTGCGATTCAGTTTCATTATCATCGGAAGGAAACCGAACATTTGCATCCGCAATTTCTTGGACATCACCATTTGGATCTCTAAGTGATGTTTCAGGAGCCCTTGTGTCGTCCTCAATTGCATGCATTTCCATCTCATCCTCTTGAAATGCAGGGCACTCGGCTGATTGACTTGATGAACTCTCCTCTAATAAGATTGTTGAACGTGGGACGATTTTAGAAACAGCCCACCAATCTCGCTTGTCGTTGCGCAAACTTGGATATCCGCAGTAAAACACTTGCTGAGCTTGGGATGCAAGGATGAATGGGTCATATTTCTGCAATCTTCGTCGATGGTTCACTTCAACCAAATTGTAGTCGTTATGAACCCTTTTGCCCACAGGAACTGTCGGATCGAACCAATCGCAACGAAACAATACGGTTCGTTTCATAGGCCAACCGGGATATTCAACTTCAACCACCTCTACTAACTTTCCGTAATAATCCTGCATATTTGCTCCAACACTTTCTCCTTTAACACACACGCCCCAGTTCTGCGTGCCTCTTGAAGCTGCTAATCGTTCAATCTGAAATTTGTACCCATTAACAAAATAGCCAGTAGAGGTTGTTACGGTCTTCAATGGCCATTGCGATAGACATTTAATGAAAATATTATCGGGGGACCATGGACCGTTTACCTATAAATTAATAAGCTATTCACAACCAATTCGAAAAATTAAAGCCATTACTGAAATTGATTGAGTGATACTACTCACAAATTCATAAAACCAGTAAGCGAACTCCGTTTCTAACTTCTGTCCAATTGCAACTTGACTGATGTCGGGATTCATCTGTCGTTGTCTATCACAATACATCCTTATGGGATGATAAGGATTAAAACTGATGTTAGCAATTAAATATTGTGGTATATTGTAATTTAAATTAGAAGTTCCAATTAAGCATTGAAGTATACACTTACTCAATATATGGATCGACTTCTCTACAGTTCATTAGGATATAATAATGTGCTGCATTATACTCCATATCGCTAAGATTTCTTGACTTCTGCCCCCAAATGAACGGCCGATACCTTTAAAAATTGATATTCTACCGTCATTAGGTTCTCCTTCGTCCACACATACGTCATCGTTACGACCAAGATTTTGGCTCCTCGTGTGGACGTGACCCTCAAAGTAATGCGAGGCAAAAGCTGAAACTTCTTCGACCAAGTGTGCATTGCATATAGAACCTTCAACCCTTGCCTTATTACGCACATTATTTTTTAACTTCTTAAGGTACCTATATGTAAAGTTGAGACAAAAAATTAACCAATTTTCTCGCAATGAAATAATATTTGAAATGTCAATATGTCTTAATGATGTATATATTTACCTCTCGAAAGGATACATCCAGCGATACTGCACGGGACCAGCTATGCTCGCTTCGTATGGCAAGTGAACCGGTAAATGCTCCATTGAGTCAAAAAAACTGGGAGGAAATATTCGCTCCAGCTTGCATAAAATAATTGGAATTTCCTCCTCAAGCCTTGCCATGGATGCAGAAGTAATGACTGTGGCAGACAACTCCTTGAAGAACAAGCTGAGCTCTGTCAATGCCTTCCAGACATGTTGCGGAAGCAACTCACGAAAAGCTATAGGCAATAACCGTTGCATGAAAACATGACAGTCGTGACTCTTCATGCCGAACAACTTGAGCTTATGCATGTCCACACACCTACCGATATTTGAGGCATAACCATCTGGAAATTTTAACCCTCTAAGCCAGTTACATAAAACTTCTCGTGAATTTCTGTCAAGAGTGTAACAGGCTTTAGGATAGGTCCCGTCGGTACTCCTCCTCAAATCACCTCTTCTGCAATACTGATTAAGTTCTTCTCTTGACTTTGCAGTGTCTTTTGTTTTTCCCGGGATGTTTAGCACCGTGTTAAATATGTTATCAAAAAAAAATTTTCTCGATATGCATAACATCCAAGTTGTGCCGGATGAGATTTGTGCTCCAATAAGGCAAATCCCAAAATATACTCCGCTTCTTCCAGTTATGTTCTTTACATATACGGCCATTTATTCTATCTGCATCTGGTTCCCAAGCATACCTCAACCCCAAATGCTCTATAGTATCAAATATATCCGTGCCGGACCTAACCGGTTCGGCGAATTTTGTGACTGCTTTGTTCTTCCGGAAGGCGATCAAGTTACGCCTGTAAGGATGATTTGGGGGCAAGAACTTCCTATGATTATCAAACCATGACTGCTTACCACTCTTCTGCAATGTAAATGCATCCGAATCATACATGCAATGAGGGCATGCCAGACGTCCAGCAGTGCTCCAACCAGACAACATTGCATATGCCGGGAAGTCACTTATTGTCCACATCAAAGCAACTCTCATGATGAAATTCTGTTTCATAGAAATGTCGTAGGCTACGACTCCTGTTTCCCACAACATTTTCAATTCGGCCACCAACGGTTGCAAGAAGACATCAATCTTTTCCTTTGGATTTGATGGTCCTGGAACCAAAACTGTCAAAAACATTGCAGTCTCTTTCATGCACTTCCATGGAGGAAGGTTATATACAGTCAGTATCACAGGCCAACATGAATACTGTTGCCCGCTTGACCGAATGGTTGGAAGCCATCGGTACAAAGACCTAATCTCACATTCCTTATATCTTCAGCGAAATCAGGATGATTTTCATTGAAATGCTTCCAAGCTTTTGAATCTGATGGATGCCGCATTTCATCCTCTTTAGATTCATGTTCGGCATGCCATCTCATATCAGCAGCTGTAGCCTCAGATCTGTATAATCTCTGCAGGCGTGGAGTCAGAGGAAAGTAATGCATCCTCTTGTAAGGAACACTTTTCCTCCTACTTGTACTAGCTCCCCCTTCGCCATTTTTGTACCTCGATTGCCCACAAATCTTACACCATCTCAGCTCCGAGTCTTCACCCCAATATATCATACAATTGTTCAAGCAACAATCGATCTTATTAACCGGGAGCCCAAGCCCACGCAACAACTTCTTCGTTGAGTAAAAACTGTCTGCTACAACATTATCATTTGGCAAAATTTCCTTGATTAACCCAGCTACAGAATTAAATGCCTTTTCTGATAATCGATGTTCTGCCTTAATATTCAACAACCGAGCAGCCGTAGACAACTGGAATGACCCTCACAACCAGGATACAATTCTTGATTTGCAGCACGCAACATATCATAAAATTGCTGTGCATCTGGATTTGGTTCTTCCATAAATGTATTCTGATTGAATTCATTACCCGATGCATTCATCACCATTTCTTCATATGTGTTTAGATTCACAAATGGTTCATCAACGGGAATTGACACTTGTTGGCTTGTAACAACTGCTGGAATTTCCTCTGGTTCACCATGACAGTACCAAACATCGTAATCAGGAACAAACCCCTTTTTACAAGATGCACCTTAACAGTTTCGACATCTCTGTAGGCTTTATTCTGACACCTGTGATAGTTGCATGGGCACCTAATCCTAGGCCCATCCATCCATTCAGGTTGGCTACATGCAAATGCGATAAATTCTTCCAATCCATTCAGAAAATCTGGATTAAGCAAGCCATCTTTTATCCTTGCATACATCCACGAGCGAGCCCCGCTCATTTTTGACCGACTTATACAATTTCTGGTAAACCATTAAAGGAAACCACATTATAAAACTATATTAGCATTACTAAATATATAACTAAATTATTTCTTTTACACAACTAAGGTTAATAACAACCATTTAAATAATTTATAACTAAACCAATTTTTTTTAGACAACTAAGGTCCCTACCCTGCAAGGCCCGGCCACGGCTACGATCCTTGGCGTGCTAGCAAGGACCGAGGCACAGGTTCATGCCAGGCTAATGCTAGGGCTTGAGTTCGGGTCGGGCCGCAAGGCGGTCCGTTTAATCATGAGACTTCACAAGCATTCAAGTGTCCTAAATTAATTCTACCTTCACTCCATGTCTAAAAGGTAAGGCCCTATCCCATTCAAGAATATTTTTTGTGATATGTTATTCTGCTATTAATTATCATCGATCGGTTACGTTGAAATTTCAGCAGCATTTCCCCATATGTTCTCCTAAATGTGTGGCATATATGCCACACTAGGAGAACGTATGAGCAAATACAAACCGCAATCTCACCCAACGATGATTAATAGCAGACTAACATATCGCAAAAAATATTCTCAAACTGTCCACCAGGACAATTTGAGAATTTGCAAGACTAAGTCTTACAAATTCTCAAACGGGTCTAAAGGTTATAGTGCTGTGATTAATAATATGGAAATCCGAAGACAATCGAACTTATGCTTGTTATTCTTAACTTCTTGTCAATTATACATATATAGGAATAGTGTTCTATATATATAGTCACTGACTTCTTAAGATTATTGTGTCGAATATAAATGTTTGTGAAGACTAAAATATAAATCATTGAAACTACTAATTTGTTGCTGAAAATTAAATAATACAACAAGACTTTCTATCTAGCATTACATAATTTAATGCATCATTCAATTTGAAGCAGAATGTAATAATCAAGACATAACAATTGTAAATAACTACAAATGCACAAATATTATTGCATAAACATTCTGCTTAAATTAATTATTGCATAAACTAAATTAAATAATAATACAACAAGACTTTCTATCTAGCATTACAAATATTATTGCATAATCAAGACATAACAATCAGTCTATCCAAAGAGCTCCGACTAATGACATAAATTAATTAATTTATAACTAATCTAATAAAAAATTAGATTAGTGGTCACATTTTTTTAATATTTGTCATCAAATTATTTGAAAATATTTTTAAAATAATAAAATATAATAGAATCTAAATTTTTGTTAATTTTTTTCATGAGTGTTAAAATTTTTTTTGAAGGGGCCGGGGGTCGGGAAAACCCCCCTAGCTGTTACTTTTTTTAAAAAAAATTAAGTTGCCCATGTTTTAAAAATATTTTTAATTTTTTATATTTATCATCAAATTATTTGAAAATATTTTTAAAAATAATAAAATATGATAGAATCTATTTTTTTGTTAATTTTTTTATGAGTGTTTTTTTTTTAATTGAAGGGGCCGGGGGTGGGGAAAAGCCCCCTAGCTGTTACCCTGGCCACCGTTCCCCCCTAATTTTTTTTTTTTGGCCTGGCCACCGTGGCCAGGGCCGGCCACGGCAGCGGCCGTTGGGGTGGCCTGGCCACCGTAGGGGGGTGGGGAAAACCCCCCATTAATTTTTTTTTTCGGTGGCCTGGCCACCGTGGCCAGGCCACGCCGGCCACGGCAGCGGCCGTGGCCGAGAAGACGAAGGGGGGGTGGGGAAAACCCCCCCCAAACTGTAATTTTTTTTTGGTGGCCTGGCCACCGTGGCCAGGCCACGGCCGGCCACGGCAGCGGCCATGGCCAGAGAAGACGGCCACGGCCGTGGCCGTGGCCGGAGAAGACGAAGGGGGGGGGGGGGAAAACCCCCCCCAAACATTTTTTTTGTGGCCTGGCCACCGTGGCCAGGCCAGGCCGGCCACGGCAGCGGCCGTGGCCGAGAAGATGGCCGGAGAAAACGAAGGGGGTGGGGAAAACCCCCCCCCCCCAAACTTTTTTTTGGTGGCCTGGCCACCGTGGCCAGGCCACGGCCGGCCACGGCACCGGCCGTGGCCGGAGAAGAGGCCACGGCCGTGGCCTATTTTTAAAAAAAAAAGGAGGAGGGCTTACCTCGGTCGCGAGGGGACGCCGCCGGAGTGGGGGGAGCTTCCGCCGGGGAGAAGACGGGGGAGCCGGAGGAGCGGACGGACGGCGGCGGCTAGGGTAGGAAAAGGAAGAAGAAGAGAAGGGAAAGGGGGGGCCGGCCCGACAAGCTTATATAGTGGTGATTAGCGACGCAATATATGCGTCGCTAATCACTCGTTTTTTTTATTATGGATTAGCGACGCAACAATGCGTCGCTAATCCATCGCTATTTTTTTTTTTATTTTTTTATGCAAAACTTAG
Source organism: Calamus simplicifolius (assembly GCA_900491605.1). Lineage (NCBI taxonomy): Eukaryota > Viridiplantae > Streptophyta > Magnoliopsida > Arecales > Arecaceae > Calamus > Calamus simplicifolius. The sequence continues at coordinate 334,843 of UESW01000006.1, read as the reverse complement.
CGACGCAACTAATTGCGTCGCTAATGAGTCGCTAACTTGGCGCCAATGTCCGCGAAAAATAATTTTTATTTTCTAGGAAAATGCATCGCAAATGCGTCGCAATATTTTTTTAATATTATAACTGATAAAAATTATATTTTCTAAAATAATTGCCTATTGCGTCGCAATTTTTTTAATTTTTTTATTACATTTATTTTTAAAAACATTGCGACGCAATAAATGCGTCGCAATATTAAAAATTATTTTCTCGAAAATAATTTTATTTTCTAGAAATTGCATCGCAAATGCGTCGCAATATTTTTAAATAAAAAATTATATTTTTTAAAAATAATTGCGACGCATATATTGCGTCGCATTTTTTTAAAATTTTTTTATTACATTTATTTTCTTAAAAACATTGCGACGCAACAATGCATCGCAATATTAAAAATTATTTCGAAAATTATTTTTATTTTCTAGGAAATTACGTCGCAAATGCGTCGCAATATTTTTAATATATTATAACTGATAAAATTTATATTTTCTGAAAATAATTGCGACGCATATATTGCATCGCAATATTTTTTTAAATTTTTTATTACATTTATTTTTCTTAAAAACATTGCGACGCAATAATGCGTCGCAATATTAAAAAAAAATTATTTTTTCTAAATTGCATCGGGAAATTGCATCGCAAATGCATCGCAATATTTTTAAATATTTTAACTGATAAAATTTATATTTTTTAAAAATAATTGCGACGCAAATAATGCGTCGCAATGTTTTTTTAAATTTTTTAATTACATTTATTTTTCTAAAAAATTGCGATGCAATATATGCGTCGCAATATTAAAAATTGCTCGCTAATGCGTCGAATTGCGATAATGATTTATCGATTGATCCCGATTTTGCGATCAACGATCCGAATCGATCCAAGCCCTGATCCCGATCGGCCACGATCGATATTGCGATCGGTCCGATCGATCCGAATCGTGATCCCGATTCGATTTGCGATCGGTATCGCGACGATTTGCGATCGAAAGCGATATCTCGGACCGTGGCGATCCGAATCCGACGGTTGGGACATCTTTCGATCCGATTGATCCGACGGTTGCGATCGATCCAAGCCGTGATCCGATCGGCCATGACCGATCTCGGACCGTGGCGATCGGTCCGATGATTTGCGATCGATTATGATCCCGATCGATCTTGGCGATCGGTCCGATCGGCGATGATCCGACGGTTGCGATCGATCCAAACCCTGATCCCGATCGGCCACGATCGATAGATCGGTCCGATCGATTGGTTGCGATCGATCCAAGCCCTAATCCGATTGATCTTGGCGATAATCCTTGATCGATCCAAATCGAATCGATCTCGGCGCGATGATCCGACGGTTGCGATCGATCCAAGCCATGATCCGATCGGCCACGATCGATCTCGGACCGGTCCGAGATCGGCGACGATCCGACGGTTGCGATCGATCGAAATCCCGATCGGCCACGATCGATCTCGGACCGTGGCGATCGGTCCGATCGGCGACGATTCGACGGTTGCGATCGATTGATCCCGAACCGATTTCGATCGGTCCGAACGATCCCGATCGCTGATCCGATCGGCCACGACCGATCCCGACCCGATCGGTCCGATCGATCCGACGATCGATGATCCGACGGTTGCGATCGATCCAAGCCCTGATCGATCCCGGTCCGATCTCGACCGTCGCGATCGATCCGATCGATCCGACGGTTGCGATCCAATGATCGGCCATGACCGATCCCGGACCGTTGCGAAGATCGATCCGACGCAATCGATCCAATCCCTGATCCCGATCGGCCACGACCGATCTCGGACGATCGGTCCGATCGGATTCGACGGTTGCGATCGATCCAAGCCCTGATCCCGATCGGCCACGACCGATCTCGGACCATGGCGATCGGTCCGATCGACGATCCAACGGTTGCGATCGATCCAAGCCCTGATCCCGATCGGCCATGACCGATCCCGGACCGTTGCGATCGGTCCGAGATCGCGATGATCCGACGGTTGCGATCGATCCAAGCCCTGATCCGATCGCCACGACCGATCCGGACCGTGGCGATCGGTCCGATCGCCGATGATCCGACGGTTGCGATCGATCCAAGCCCTGATCCGATCATCCACGACCGATCTCGACCGTGGCGATCGGACCGATCGGCGTCGATCCCGGTTGCCATCGATCCAAGCCCTGATCGATCCGGTCGGCGATCTCGGACCGTCGCGATCGATCCGATAGGCGATGATCCGACGGTTGCGATCGATCCAAGCCATGATCCCGATCGGCCACGACCGATCTCGGACCGTTGCAATCCATCCGAGATCGGCGACGATCCGACGGTTGCGATCGATCGAAGCCATGATCCCGATCGGCCACGACCGATCTCGGACCGTGGCGATTGATCCGATCGGCGATGATCCGACGGTTGCGATCGATCAAGCCCTGATCCCGATCGGCCACGACCGATCCCGGACCGTTGCGATCGGTCCGATCGCTGACGATCGACGGTTGCGATGATCCAAGCCCTGATCCCGATCGGCCACGACCGATCTCGGACCGCCGATCGGTCCGATCGATCCAACGATCGATCCAATCGGCGACGATCCGACGGTTGCGATCAATCCAAGCCCTGATCCCGGTCCGATGAACGATCTTCGCGATCGATCCCGACGATCCGACGGTTGATCGATCCAAGCCGTGATCCCGATCGGCACGATCGATCGACCGTTGCGATCGGTCGATCGCGACGATCCGACGGTTGCGATCGATCCAAGCCCTGATCCCGATCGGCCACGACCGATCTCGGACCGTGGCGATCGGTCCGATCGGCGACGATCCGACGGTTGCGATCGATCCAAGCCCTGATCCCGATCGGCCATGACCGATCTCGGACCGTGGCGATCGGTCCGATCGCCGACGATCCGACGGTTGCGATCGATCCAAGCCCTGATCCCGATCGGCCATGACCGATCCTGGACCATGGCGATCGGTCCAATCGGCGATGATCCGACGTTGCGATCGATCCAAGCCCTGATCCCGATCGCCACGACCGATCTTGGACCGTGGCGATCGACCGATCGGCGATCCGACGGTTGCCATCGATCCAAGCCCTGATCCCGGTCGGCGATGAACGATCTCGGACCGTGCGATCGATCCGATAGGCGACGATTGACGGTTGCGATCGATCAAGCCCTGATCCCGATCGGCCATGACCGATCGGACCGTGGCGATCGGTCCGATCACGACGATCCGACGGTTGCGATCGATCCAAGCCCTGATCCCGATCGGCCATGACGATCCCGGACCGATCGGTCCGATCGTGATGATCCGACGGTTGCGATCGATCCAAGCCCTGATCCCGATCGGCCACGACCGATCCGGACCATGGCGATCGGTCCAATCGGCGATGATCCGACGGTTGCGATCGATCCAAGCCCTGATCCGATCGTCCACGACCGATCTTGGACCGTGGCGATCAGACCGATCGGTGTCGATCCGATGGTTGCCATCGATCCAAGCCCTGATCGATCCGGTCGGCGATGAACGATCTCGGACCGTCGCGATCGATCCGATAGGCGATGATCCAACGGTTGCGATCGATCCAAGTGATCCCGATCGGCCACGACCGATCTGGACCGTTGCAATCCGTCCGAGATCGACGATCCGACGGTTGCGATCGATCGAAGTCGTGATCCCGATCGGCCACGACCGATCTCGGACTGTGGCGATCAGTCCGATCGGCGATGATCCGATGGTTGCGATCGATCCAAGCCCTGATCCCGATCGCCACGACGATCCCGGACCGTGGCGATCGGTCCAATCGCCGACGATCGATGGTTGCGATCGATCCAAGCCCTGATCCCGATCGGCCATGACCGATCTGGACCCGATCGGTCCGATCGCGATGATCCGACGGTTACGATCGATCCAATCCCTGATCCCGATCGGCACGACCGATCCCGGACTGTTGTGATCGGTCCGAGATCGCGACGATCCGACGGTTGCGATCGATCCAAGCCCTGATCCGATCGGCCACGACCGATCTCGGACCATGGCGATCGGTCCGATCACCGACGATCCGATGGTTGCGATCGATCCAAGCCCTGATCCCGATCGGCCACGATCGATCTCGGACCGATCGCTATTTAACATAATTAATTTTTTTAAAAATATTGCGATGTAATTTTTTAATATTATAATTATATTATATAAAAATTCATTTTATTTAAAATAATTGCGACGCATATATTGCGTCGCTAAATTAAAAATTATTTTTCTAATTTTCTTTATTGCATCGCTAATGCGTCGCTATTTAATATAATTAATTTTTTAAAAATATTGCGACGCACTGTGTTGCATCGCAATTATTTTTCTCATATTTATACTTTATAAAAATTAATTTTATTTAAAATAATTGTGATGCAGTTAGTGCGTCGCTAAATTAAAAATAATTTTTCTAATTTTCTGATTTATTGCATCGCTAATGTGTCGCTATTTAACATATTTAATTTTTTTAAAAATATTGTGACGCATTGAGTTGCATCGCAATATTTTTTTCTAATATTTATATTTTACAAAAATTAATTTTATTTAAATTATTTGTGACACATTCATGCGTCGCTAAATTAAAAATAATTTTTCTAATTTTTGTTTATTGCATCGCTATTTAACATATTTAATTTTTTAAAAAATATTGCGACGCACTGAGTTGCGTCGTAATATTTTTTTCTAATATTTATATTTTATAAAAATTAATTTTATTTAAATTATTTGTGATGCAATTGGTGCGTCGCTAAATTAAAAATAATTTTTCTAATTTTCTGGTTTATTGCGTCGCTAATGCATCGCTATTTAACATATTTAATTTTTTAAAAACATTGCGACGCACTGAGTTGCGTCGCAATATTTTTTTCCCATATTTATATTTTATAAAAAATTAATTTAAAAATATTGCGATGCATTATTTGCATCGCTAAATAAAAAAATAATTTTTTTTATTTTCTTATTTATTGAGTCGCTAATGCGTCGCTAATTGCGTCGCAATGTTTTGTTGTCACGAGGCGTCGCAAAGTGGTCGCAATTTAGTGACGCAATGATGCGTCGCTAAATTTGCGTCGCTATTTCAGTATTTTCTTGTAGTGATTCTTCCACTTGGTCCGTATATTCTATTACTATAGTAAGAAACAGAATACATGAATCATGACAATAGGTCCTCTTAAAATCGAGTATTATTTACCATGTATCACAATGTAATATATTTCCCGAACATAAACCCATATAACTTAATGAATAAACCCCATATTTATTCTAGGTTCAACTTAATGATGCTCATCACAAAATAATTGTATACACTAAATAACTGAATGTGAAAAATATCACAACCATAAATGAGTTTCATTGTACAAGTAGTTGTCCATGCAACTAAATTATATTATGGGACCAACTCCCATTCGTACCACATAATCCTTAAAATTCTTAATTGGCATGCCTTTAGTTAAGGATCAGCTATCATCAATTCAGTGCTAACATGTTTTATGACCACTTTGTTTTCTTTAACACATTCTTTTATGGCTAAATACTTAATATCGATGTGTTTACTTCGACTACCACTCTTGTGGTTTTTTTAGCCGAAAATACAACAACTGAATTATCATAGTACAATTTAATTGGCCTAGCAATAGAATCAACAATTCTAAGCCCTGAGATGAAACTCTTCAATCATACACCGTGCAAAGTAGCTTCAAACAAGCAATGAACTCTGCTTGTATATATATAGTAGAGGTAACAGTCAGATATGTACCTTATAACCTTTTAGCAGCTCTCTCCAGTGGTCTAAACCTATATTACTCTGATATCTCCCTAACATCCCAACTGCAAATGCTATGTCAGGCCTTGTACAGACCTGAGCATACATCAAGCTACCAACAGCTGAAGCATATGAAGTTTTTTTCATTTCCTCCCTCTCAAAGTTATTCCTTGGGCACTGATTCAAATTGAATCTGTCACCCTTGACTATGGGAGCTATACTCAGTGAACAATTTTTCATCTGAAATCTCTCTAAAATTTTGTTGATATAGGTTTCTCGAGATAGACCTAAAACACCTCAAAGTCTATCTCTCTGAATTTTAATGCCAATAACATAAGAGGCATCACCCATATCTTTCATGTCAAAATTCTCAGAGAGAACTTGTTTCACTTCATGTAATATTCCTTTATCATTGGTTGCAAGTAAAATATCATCTACATATAGGATCAGAAAATAAATTTTGCTCCCACTAACCTTTTGGTATATACATTGATCTATGATGTTCTCTACAAATCCAAATGAAGAAATCACATCAAAATTTTAAGTACCATTGTCGAGAGGCTTGTTTCAATCCATATATAGATCTCTTAAGCTTGCATACTAATTGCTCATTATCACTAGAGGAAAAACCTTCAGGTTGTTTCATGTAAACCTCTTCCTCTAGATCTCCATTGAGAAATGCAGTTTTCACATCCATTTGTTGCAACTCTAAATCAAAATGGGCAACACGTGCCATGATTATGCGGAAGGAATCTTTCTTAGATACAGGAGAGAATGTCTCATTGTAATCAATTCCCTCCCTTTGAGTGAATCCCTTAACAACGAGTCTTGCCTTATATCACTCAATGTTGCCTAACGAGTCTTTCTTGGTCTTAAAGACCCATTTACAGCCAATGACTTTTGCTCCATCAGTCAACTCAACAAGATCTCAGACTCCATTAACTGTCATAGAATTCATCTCATCTTTCATAGCATCATACCATAAATTGGATTCCTTACAATTCATGGCTTGTGAAAATGTTTCAGGATCATTTTCAGCTCCAATGTTATAGTCCGACTCTTGAAGATACACAATATAGTCATTAGAAATTGCTAATTTCTTTGCTCTTGTATATCTTCTTAATATTGTAACAACCTCCTCTGGAGGAGTTGATTGTTCAACTATCTCTGGTAACTCATGAGAGACTGGATCTACTAGTTCATTATCAGCAAATTATGGAATTTCAATGACTGGTTGTATAATGCTCGTTTGATCTTGAGGGGCACTATGAACGATAATCAGTCTATCACTTGAAGTGGAAGGTTGAGCATCAAAATGTTCTCTTTCAGGAATCATGCTATGCAATTGATCACTCCCACTGATCAAGTCATTCTCAAAAAATTTGGCATTCCTTGATTCCACAATCCTAGTTATGTGAGATGGACAGTAAAATCTATATCTCTTGGACCTCTCGGCATATCCAACAAAATACCCACTAATGGTCCTAGGGTCCAGCTTTTTCTTTTGTGGATTATATACTCTCACTTCACATGGGCATCCCCATATGCGTACATGTCGCAAACTTGGTTTCCAACCTTTAAATAACTCAAATGGCATTTTAGAAACAGCCTTGGTTGGAACCCGATTTAATATGTACACAGCCGTCTTGAGAGCTTCTGTCCATAAGGACACAGCCATCTTGAGAGCTTCTATCCACAAGAACTTAGGTAGTTTGGAGCTACTAATCATGCTCCTCACCATGTCCATCAATGTCTAATTCCTTCTTTTGCTACACCATTCTGATCAGGTGAGCCAGGTAAACTGTATTGAGCAACAATCCCATGTTCTTGAAAGAACTTCGCAAATGGACCAGGCATTTGTCCATCCTCTGTGTATCTCCCATAATACTCACCTCCTCTATCAGATCTCACAATTTTGATTTGTTTTCCACATTGTGTCTCTACTTCTGCCTTGAACACCTTAAAGGCATCTAATGCTTCGTTCTTATTATGAAGCAAGTAGAGATACATAAATCATGAGTAGTCATCAATGAAGCAGATAAAGTATTTCAGACTATGAAAATCCATATCCGGACAATAAATGTGTGTGTATGATCTCTAATAGGTTTGAACTTCTCTTGGCACCTTTCTTTGACTTATTGGTCTGCTTGCCCTTAATGCAATCCACACAAGTATCAAAGTCAGTGAAGTCCAAAGTATTGAGTACTCCTTCATTCACTAACCTCTTGATTCTATCTATGGAGATATGTCCCAATCTCCGATGCCACAACATAGAAGAGTTATCATTTACAACACATCTTTTCATGCTAGCCCTAACATGTATCACATCATGAGTGGTATTATTTTGCAAATTAATATAGAAAAGACCATCAGAGAAGGTACCATTCCCAACAAGTTCAGGTTTATAATATAAACTGAAAGAAGCATCTGAAAAGTTGAAGGAATAACCCAAAGGTACAAGTCTTGAAACTGAAATTAAATTCCTAGAAAAACTAGGTACATAAAAAGTCTTTTCTAAATTTAAAATAAAACCACTACTAAGAACTAAATTGCATGTCCCTAGAGCTTCCACATGTGAGCACATCTTATTTCCTGAAGAGATATATTGCTCACTTCCTACTGGCTTTCTTAAGTTTTGCATACCCTGCAAAGTATTGCAAATGTAGATTGTAGAACCAGAATCAATCCATCATGTGTTATAAATAACATCAACCATATTAGATTCATAACAGACAAGAGCTTTGACTGAAGTATTGAATTGCTCATCAATAGCCTTTAGTAGCTTCCGGACATTCTCATGCTTATCGACTGAACCACATATACCAATAGAGATTTTTGTCTTTATGAACATTACACTCAAGCGATTAGATCGCTCTCAACGTTCATAAATCACAATCTCACTAGGAGTGCTGGTCTGAGTTACTGAAGGTGGTTCATCCTTCCTTATAGCATAATCAATGTCCATCCAGCCTAGATGAAGGAGAATTCTCTCCTTCCAAACCTTATAGTTATCACCCCTCAATTCAGGTATGTCACACTTTATATCAAAGAAATTTACAGGTTGCATAACTGCAAAATTTAAATATACATGTTTATTATCAAAATTGAGGCTAATAAAATGCTTTACCAATGTAAACATGCATTTAGAAACCAGTGAATCTACTGACATAAAACTTGCATGTAGGCTAAAGCTCTAATTCAATTAGATTCACTTAAGTCTGTATGATAAAACTATCAATTACGTTCCTTCTTTCTAATTCCTGTGGGTAGATTTGAAAAATATAATTTGATATTTTATCTTAATTAATTATATGAATAGTGAATCTGTTGACATAAAACTTGCCTATGGGTTAAAGCTTTAATTCAATTAGATTCACTTAAGTCTGTATGATAAAACTATCAAATTATGTTCTCTTTCTAATTTCTGTAGGTAAAAAAAAAAATATAATTTAATATTTTATCTTAATTAATTATATAAATAGTAAATCTGCTGACATAAAATTTGCCTATGGGCTAAAGCTTTAATTCAATTAGATTCACTTAAGTCTGTATGATAAAACTATCAAATTATGTTCCTTCTTACTAATTCCTGTAGGTAAATTAGAAATATATATTTTGATATTTTATGTTAATTAATTATATAAATAGTGAATCTGCTGACATAAAACTTGCCTATGGGCTAAAGTTTTAATTCAATTAGATTCACTTAAGTCTGTATGATAAAACTATCAAATTATGTTCCTTCTTTCTAATTCCTGTGGGTAGATTAGAAAAATATAATTTGACATTTTATCCTAATTAATTATATAAATATAACAAAATTTCCTATGGGATAAATTTTATATATCTATATAATTAATTACAATTAATTTATTATTTATGTGATTTATTAACTTTATTATATAATTTTATAATTAAGGATGCTGTGGCTACTCCTCAATTATTCAATTGTATTTATCACTTAGACATAATTTAAATTTTATGCTCAATTATGTCACTTAAGATGCATGCATAATTCACAAAATTTATACACATAAATTCTAAATATAATTGAACATAAATAAGCCATGTCAATAGCCCAACACTTAATGAACGAACCAGCAGCTCGTCATCCTCATCCAATTCCAATAGTTTAATTTAACCAAAAAATCTCTCAATCACCTTAAAATTTTTTCGAATCAGATGTGATGTAGCCCAAATTACTGTAATCCAGCATGCTGCAATCTAGGCTGGGCGCATGGCCCAGCCTCGCAGCTGGCTCAGGCTGGGCGCACGGCCCAGCCTCACAGCTGGCTTAGGCTGGGCGCAAGGCCCAACCTGGCTGCTGGCCTAGGCGGCTGGGCCCAGGCGCCTGGCCAGCGCCTGGCCCAGGCCGCTGGCCTGCTAGGCCCAGGCGCCTAGCCAGCGCCTGGCCCAGGCCGAGGGCCCAGCCAAGCGCTGGCCAGCTAGTGCTTGGGCACTGGCAGGCAGTCAGCGCCTGGGAGCTCTCGCCCCTTTTTTTTTAATTCTAAATCTAAATGCCACCTTTTTTATTCTGTATGGTCAACACGTCTTTCGTAAGAGGCATTTTTTCATTCGTCCTCATTCCGTGCACATATCTGAAACAAGGAAACCCACGCTTCCTCATCTCTCATGGTGATTTGATCGTGAGATATTTAGATTTATATTTTATTTAAAAGATATCCAAAAGGGTAAGCGAATATATAAGTGCATGCTTCATGGCATAAATCTTACTAATTAATCTCTTAAATAAAACTAAATTAAATCAATTAAATATTAAGAGTTTATCAGATCTAATGTCCTTTCAGATGATTCTTGATGACCTATTAACTCTTCCGGTATGCAGGTAGTTGGGTCAAATGCACTAAGGTACTACAGCAGCCTCCCTTATTAGTACATCCCTAATATCCCTACCGTACGCCCGTTGGGTGAAATAATCCAGGGTACTACCAGTAGCCTCCCTTTTGAACTATCCCTAAACGAGAGAAATAGAGATCAAGAACGCCTTGCCCCTCTTTATCAAATGAATGATATAAAGATTGTTTCACAGGGATTTTATCAGATTCATATATTAATGGAAACAATCCTAATAATTAAGGCAGAGGTATTTTTATACGCTCTAATACTAAATGATAGACTTAATTTAAATATATTGATCCCTATCATATATGCAGAAACATGGGACCAATATATTTATCATGAAAATAAAGTAAGCCAAGATCGATAAATACCTTCAGCCATTGCTCCATGGTCCAGATGAGGGTAAGGATCTTCCACACCTTACGGTCTCTCTCAGCGATGGTGTAAACTTTCTTGATGAGACCAGGCGCAACGACCTTCCCATTTTTATAATTCTTTATGCCTTATCTGTCCATCATAGAGGGCGCTTTAAACGGATATGGCTGAGGGATTCTTATCTTAATCGTGAATTCAAATTCAAAATTTGAATTCACGTAATCCCTCGATATCAGAATACAGGACCATCTTAATCCACCTTAATCGTATCTAACCGAGAAAAACCAACATAAATATGTATATATGTGTGTATGTATATGTATGCATGTATGTTATAAAGCAATAATAACAATGCTCAAAACTAAATTAGTTGAGTGAATTCTTTTTCTGTCTTGCTCTATCCTAAATTAGATTTTTTTATTATATTTTTGCATGTGTTTTCGGTTTAGCTCAACCTTTTTTTTCTCTCTAAATGTGTCATGCTATTTTTACACATATATAGCTCTAGGTCCTAAATTATTTAAATCATGCTTTCCTTAATTTATCCATGATTGAATCTATCTCTATCCTTTTTTATAAATAATTTAATTTTTATTCTATCTTTTTTATATCACCACTCACCTTAGCATTCTTATTTCTATCATATTCATCTTGTGTGTATATATATATATATGTGTGTATGTATTTTTGTAACTACATAATATTTCGTGCCATAAGATATCGATGGTTTTATAGTTATTTTATAAAACTTTTTCTTAAACTTGATAAGTACTCTATGATTACTAATTTAATTAAAATTATTTCATCTAATTTACTATTACTAATTTAATTAAAATTATTTCATCTCTTATTCTCTTAATACCTATAATTTTATATTTTAGACTTTTATCTGCAATAATTTTTACTTTATTTTTATTCCTATGTTTGCTTGTATATCAAAATTTAAAATCAATACTCTTTTTTATATTTTCACATATCTACTTGCTTTTCACTATGTACTTAGTCTTCTATAAGTAACTTACGTTAATTATTTTTTTTTTGTTAACTATTAATTTCATTAGCTTTTTTGTTATTATTTTTATTTTTTTTAATTAACTTTTTTATCCATGTCTGCCTACGAAGGTGTACAATTTTTTTCTTATTTTTGTTATGCACAAGTGCCGATGTACGATGTGGTGCATTGCTTATAGAAAACATCTTTTCTTTATCAATTTTCTCTCTTAACTTTTACAGGGAATATCTTTATCTTTATTTGTTTTTTAAATTCATGTATGTAAAATACGACTATAGTTATATACTGATCATCAATCTACTAAAAGTTATTTTTTATTTGGACTTGAGAACGGTTATTTATAAAAAAATCTCATGTATAGCCACGAATCCGTCCGGACCCGCCAATGTGATCATTTGCATTGTTGGGCGCTAAGCCTGAGCAGTGGAGCGAAGCGGAGGGCAGGCAGCGCGCCAGCCTCGCAGGCTACCTAGACCTGGTCGGTCTCCAGCCCGGTTCACCTGGCCTAGATGTGATGGGAAATTGAGCCCATGGTGATGCCTTCTCCAACAGTATCAATTTAGTCCATTTTTGTTTGATATCTCACCGTCCTGATTCCTCCTCTTCTTTCAGAGTTGAAGGAGTTTCGGGCTAGAAGACGCAAAGTTTCGACTTCAGAACAAATAAAAGGAAGAGCATTTTTGGTGGTTCTACCACCGACCATCCCAACATAATGTCACGGTGCCTGGTCCGCGTCATTGCCTGCCGCATGCCCATGTAGCTGGTTTGCAGGCTGCGTGTTGGCATATGCTCTAAGTTGCCTGAACTCACTCTTCGTATGTCCACAAACATAGAAATCTGGCCCCGTATGATATTTTCTTTTCACCCAAAATCTCATCACGACACCCTCACAAAAGGGTTTAGCAAGAAACAAAAAATTTGACTCCAGACTAACATTGCATAATAAAGGTCACTACATGGTTTTGGACAATCATTCAGCTGAGAACAGCCCAGATTTTATTGTAAAGATAACTGAGAACAAGGTGCTACGTAATGCCACGGATTCATATATCCTAGCCAAAGAACATGCACTTGAAACAAGGAAACATACCACAAAATACAGATTCTGAGCAGACACCTTACACAACGTTTCCCAACCATTTGATGGATTTGAGTCATTTCAGCAGCATAATAGAACCTTCTAGCAGTAAACACTACAAAATCAAGCAATGAGTGGCTACCATTGAGAAACTACGCCTTACCGCTTACAATTCATAGTTCTTCATGAATGGGACAGAGAGGTTCTGCAGAAATTAAAAACACTAATGATCTATAATATGCTCACTGCACAGATCAGCTTACGGATTAACAGGTCTGCACCTTCATAAAAGCAGCAGATCAACCATCCACAGAACTTGATGAATTACAACTTCGTGATAGCGCCCAAGTCCTGCCAAGCAACATGGTGTTAGTGGGCACAACAAGCTACGTGCATTGTTATATGCAATCACTCATTCCAGAAGTGACAGTAATGCAACTGCAATCTCTCCCTAGTGGAGCCCTAGAAAAGTGATGCGATGTCAACATAATGAATAGGACCGATATTCACATAAAATTTTGTAAAAATGCTTCTCAAATTTCTCAGATAAGATGTCTTTAGGCTCCTGCAGATGAGTGCTCCAGCTTAAGCTGAATGTAATAGGTCATCTTTTTCTGCTTATTGCTCTTCTATTTGATATTTTATTAATAAAAAATACAAAATACAAGCATGATACATACGAGTGCAAAGAAGAAAACAAGCATAAACTGAAACAATAACAGATCCGATGAGTTGGACTACATAATAATATCTGTGAATAGACCTGGACTTTTGCTCAGTTCAGATTGTGATAGTCCAAACCGTTAAATTTCATTTAACCAACCCTTGACATTTATTGTATCTCAATCTGATTTTACAGAGGGTATTCTTCATGCAGCTTACAGTGAGAAGCACCTCACTTACAATCTATCTAAAGAATATTGGAACAGGAACTATGATATGGGGTTTTGCAATGATAATGCATGGCCAAATCCTATGACTACATATCGATAGCAACTGCAACATCACAGATTGAAATGCTGCACAAATGTGTGTATCATAACAGAACTAGATAGAGATAATAAACCAATGTAATCTCCAGCATACTACACCTAGCGTCCCAACATCAAGGATGCACTGGTTCAACACCCTACAATACCGGCGAGATCATGTATATATTGTTGGGGCTAATAGAATTCGAATAATTATAAGATCCCAAATTCAATGTATCACTGTCAGTGATATCAGTTGAAATGGCTCAAGGAGAGTACTGGCATGAATGCCTGACTATCACTAAGTCTGATATCTCTTATATCAGTGGCAAAAATAACTGAAAGATTGTGATTTATCCATGGAAACGAGAACGAGGTAGGGAGAAATCGCTGGATCAACAAGGCACTAAATGCTCCATTCTAAATGAAATGGTAGCACATTCCAGCTCCAAAAGAAAAAACCAAAAAAAAAAAAAAAAACTACCCCCTCCAACAATCCATCAAGTGCACATCTCATCCATATACAGAAAATACCACTGAAACTACCACCAAGTATCCAAACAACCTTTCAAAACCTGACAACTAGCTGACTATGAAAAGACGGGCAATGTTCAAAAAAATCATGAGATGATTCCTTGCAAAATATTTAAAAGCCTAATTGATGTTGACACATGTTGGGCGCATCAATAGATAATCCACAGTTATAGTACATGAAGAAGATAAAAAGTCAGGAACCAAACTTGCAAAGCTGCTCATATCATACAACCTCAGCAGGACCACAGTTACAGATCACTATAATTGCGCCACACTGCTCGGAACTCCTCACGAAAGGTGTTGAGACGTGCTTTCAGATTTGGTGTTCTAAAGCTTGCATGAAGAAGTGTTGCTGCAGGAAAGTATTGAAAGGCCATGAGAATGGATCAGATGTTCATGAAAAAAAAAAACTATCATAATAACTAAAAAATCAGTTTGGCTTTGTTTATACCGAGCAGTCCTATGAGAAGTGCCCAAAGTACAGTAAGGAGCCTACATGAGGTTAACCAGAGAATGCAGCTGGCTGCAGATCCAAGAGCAATTAACAATGATGTGCTTTGTTAATCTCTGTAACAGGAGCTATAATGTGATGAAAACTACAGTTTTGACAGTTCAGATTAACCTGCTGAGAATATCAAGACAAAAACCCAACGAGGCTGCCCACATATATGAATTGCTCTTTTAGCAGATGGCCGCCCACGGAGAACGGGCCTGAGCATCAATCCCATCAATAGTAAAAAATTTGTCAGAGTTAACTAGCCCTTGCAAACTAGATGAGAAAAAGGTAAGCACACTTACGTTATAGGTGGTCTCAACTTTACAGCTAAATGTGGAGAAAACTGTCTGACAGTTCTTGTGACCTTCTCATTAAAAGTAACTGCAAAACTGTAAAACTCGAATCATCAGCAGACACTTGATTAGATTATTCAGATTAGATACGAATTCTGACCAAAGATAATAAGTAAAGGCATCAGAAATGTTGGGTAGCACTGGCAAACTGGTCATAATTTATGAATTAACAGTGCTAGATATAATGTAAACAGAGTTTCACTTAAATTATAAGAGACGCTTTCATATGAAAAATTAGAGAAGAAATCTTTTCAAAATAAGTTTGGTTCATGAAGACCACTATCCCTTTTTAACAACCACTGCTCCACAACTTCAGCATGTGTCCAAATTTTCCACATGGCTGCTACAGTATCATTTATCATCTTAGCCCACCAAATTAGTACCGAAGACTTCTGCAACCATCTCCAAGAATGCAATAAACACATCTGTTACAGAACTAATCCAATTTCTTTCTTAACGATCGATATTTTTATAGGCATTTGATTTAGTCCAAGCAAATTAAAATTTCACATCCTTTCAAAATTCTCTTAGCTTACATTATCCTAATATACCAAATACAATAACAATAACAAAACCTTAATCCCAAACTAGTTGGGTTAGCTACATGAATCCTTTTCTCTTCATGCTACTTGATTTAGAGTCATATTTTCTATGAGGCGTAAAGATATTAGATCTTTCTTTATTACTTCTTTACATATAATTTTTGATATACCTACCTATTTTTTCTTTTATATGTATAAAATCACTCTTTCACATTAATGCATCCTTAAGACTAAATTTTGCAAATGTCTAAGCCATCTAAGTCACCTTTCTCTCAATTTATTCTCAATTAGTGCTACCTCCATCTTTTTATAAATGAATTCATTTTTTATTCTATCTTTTCTTATATTACAAACAACCCTCTTAACATTCTCATTCAGCCACACTTATCTTGTATACATGTAATTTTCTAACTGTTTAACATTTTATACCACAAAATATAGTCTAACTTATAATTGTCTTATAAAATTTTCTTTCAATTTGGCAGATATTCTACAATTATATAATATCTCGATTGTATTTCTCCATTTTATTTAACCTTCTTTAGTCTCATAGAGAAAATCATCCTCAATCTCCCTTTTCTTATAAATAATCAATATTAATTATCAAAAATAATCATTTTTTTGTAACTTTATGATTTTTAATTTTCACTCTACCATCATCTCTATTTCTTATTATACCAAAAATGCATTTTTCTCTTTGCCCTACTCAATCTAAATCTTTTAGATTCTAATATATTTCTCCTTAATTTCAACTTACGATTAACTTCAATCTTAGTTTCAAATATTATTATGAATATACTTAGTAAGGCCATCCATAACTAGAACAAAATAGTGAGAACTAAGGGCTGATCCCTAATGTAAACCTATCATAATTATAAACTCATTGATATTATCGCTAGTAGTTCTTACACGAGTAACAGCTCCATAATATATGTCTTTGATTTCGTTAATGAATTTTATAGGTAATCTTTTCTTTTTTAACACCCACTATGAGATTTCTCTCGGTAATCATATCTTCTCTAAATTAGTAATAACTATACGAAAATTTTGCTTCTTTTCTCCCTACTTCTCCATTAACCTCCTAAAGTGAAAAAACAACATTTGTAGTGAACCTTCCTAACCAAAAACTAATGCAACAAACAAATTTACCATGAGGGTGGACCTGTTCCCCTAGGAAACTATTTGTTCAATGGCTTCACAAAATGGACAATTTGTCTTCATCTAGCCTCGTAATCTTTCAACAGATTTGAATTTATAATAAGAGCAATTTGATTTATATCTCCACTTTCTCCCTTCCTCATATGTACTAATTTGTAGACTGCCTTCTCACATTCCAATAGTTGAGCCCATGATAGCTTCTAATATAACAAATCATTAGCTGGTCTACTAGTTATTTCATATTTTTCAGCATGATTTTTATCTCCTTCAGATCTTGATGCAGTTTCTTCCCCTACCATCCTTGTAGATAACCTGATTATAAGCAACATTTTGATCTTCCTGTCCCATCATCTAAACCAAAAAACTATTCTAACCTACGCATTTGTGTTATTGCTAGATGGCATGCTACTAAACACGCAATTATAATACATCCCATTTAGAAAATTTCCCCCCTTAAACCTTCCCATGAACTCCTTCACAATACTTGACCAAATTGATATCAACATATTAATATTGATATTTTCATAATGACTGCTTCAACATATCATCACAGGTTCTTTTGAATTGTTTTCTTTAATTCCAGTTAATGAGATTAGTAAATGCCTGCCTCTCTTTTATACATTATTAGTAAATCATAAACCATTACATACTCAGCTATACTATCTTGTACTTTGATCTTGAACCTTTGTTTCAGCACTCTTGCAGCCTATTCAACTTTTTCTTGTCAGTGTTGTTAAAAGCGCTAAGCACACTTAAACGCAAAGGGCTTTTAGAACATAAGCGTAAGGTGCAAAGCGCATGCACATGTTTGAGCAAAGTGAGGAGAACGTTTTTAAAATAAATCTAAACTCAACTCATCTAAGCCTTTTCCCAACTACATGGGGTCGATTACATGAATCTACTTCTTCCACTCTGCTCTATTCATAACTATGTTGACATTCAAATTACAAATAGTTGTATCTTTTTTAATTATTTCTGTCCATGTTGGTTTAGGTCTATCTCTATCTTTATCTTTACCATAAATTGTTAAAAGATCACTCTTTCTAACGGAAGCATCTAAAGGTCTTTGTTGTATATGATTTTTAAAATAAATAATAGAATAATTTATAATACATAATAGAAAAAGCTAAAATAATCATAACAGTAATATATTAAACCTATTAGCTCAATGAAAAATCTCTTCTTTCTCAGCTAAAATCTATAATCCTATGCCTTTTCTCCTCTTTATCAAATGATAACATAATTTTTAGTATTCTATCTCTGTCTTTCAATTTTTAGCTTTTTATAAGGTAAGAAAAATAATTGTATATGGGATGGTGCATCATAGAGTCAATACAATCTAATAAATATGATAGATTTAAAAAATATTACAAATATAGCATATGCTTCTTTAATCTCATATGTACATGAAGACCCGTCGTTAAGATAATAAGAAGTGCTTAATCCTTGACGCCTTGCACTAAGATGCATGTTAGGACATAAGAAAATACCTATGCCTTGGCACCTTGTGCCTCGAGCCTTAGGCGCATCTTTGACAACACTATTCCTTGCATGAGTTCTAAGTGTTTACCTAAGAATACCTTCTAACTAAATAACCTCACATAATGCATCCACCTCAACCAAGATATGTGTTGAAGTTTCTACTGCATCCTCCTTAGCTGGTCACTCAATACCCATCTCTACACAAAGCAAACACATATATTGTTAAAAATCATATGCCGTGCTCACTCAAGTATGGCTACTCACATTAAATTTCTTGTTCTTATCCCAATCCATATACCTTCCCATATCCTTTTCGATCATACCTTACATAACCAATGAGTATCCACCAATAAATACCTCCATCCGCTATGTTTCTACAATCAATGCATCCAAATCAAATTAAAGAAATATGTTTGGTTATTATTACCATATCTACCTATGGCGGGTAGGCATTTTACTGCTGTCCAACATGTTACTGCTATTGATCTTTGGGTAGAAAGCAACTCAAGCACAGTTGTTCACTGGTTCACTGGTTCAAAGATCATGGTCATTCCATGAAGACCTAGCTGCTATTTGACATCTTCAAATATCTGGAGTTTGCAATTTCACATTCACACCACTCATACCTTCATAAAGCACAACCAGGTGTTAACTGTATGACAAACCTGGGTTGTAGGGCTTGCTGACAGTTGCTTTGGGATTAGGACTTCCCTCCTGGAGTCTTTCCCTTGGCTGAGGCAGATGCCAAAGGGACCTCTTTTTATCAATAATGGTTCTTTTTATTATTATTATCTCATTGAATCATTGGGAGCTACCCCTTTTATCTCACCAAGAAAAAAGGAAAACAAAAAACTTTAGTGGAATTTGTGCATCACTTAAAGCACGTTTGTCGATGGGATTGGGATAGCATAGGATTACCAATCCCACTCTATTGGATTAAAAAACATAGGAAAAGGCTACAATTTGCCAATCCATGTTTTTTGGTATGGGTTGCTAGTGAAATGATGGGACCCATGATGAAATGATTGTTGACCAATCAAATTTTACTCTTCCAAATGTTAAATTGGATTCCCAATCCAATCCAATCCCATCAGTGAACCAAACACACCCTTATTGTTTAGATTTAACATATGATGACCTTTGTTGCAATCATCCATAACCCCTTTGTAGAACCATTTTGTCTGATATTAACAAGTACACAATCTCATCTCTCTACTTTGATATTGTTCAATTTACTTGGTCCATTCTAAAATGTCACATATTGATTCTTTTCCCTAGCATCATGTATGTACGAGATGTTACACTTTCCTGCTAAGATTTCCATGTTCCAATGAAATATAATTTCTTTCCCCACTAGATAAGTGGCAACTTAGGCAACTAGACACAAAAAGAATCATGGATGCCTATATATAGAATCTTTCTTCTATATATAAACGACAACAAGTACTTTTAGGAATATCTGAAACACCAATAAAAAGATCTCATGAAGATTCTTATCTTGAAGACTTCCATATAAGCAGTAAAATAGTGAGGCATAGCCTACCACTTCTTAAGCTGAGAACAAAATTTTAAGGCCTTTTGGTAGTTCGATAACTTTTCAATTTTAACATGGAAACTTTACAGCCTATCAAAAAAGGAAGCCCTTTTTTGCACTCCTCTGTCTTTCACAGTTCATTTTAACTGTGATACCCCCCTGATCTTGATTTTCCTTACCCAAACAGGAGCAATCATTTAGGTTTTTCTGCACGCCACTATGTTGATTTCAAGAACCCAAAAGGCAAATATTCTTCTATTTGCATGGCCAATGTGCAATCCATCACATGCAATCTCTGCTAGACAGCATAAGCATTAAAGAGATGAGATCATAAAAGAAGTGGCTGAAGGTATTTGGATGGAGGACAAGGGAACAGTGGAGACCAAAATTCCAAAATTGTCCAAACACAGTGAATCACCTTTCAAATGATTTTTCTGATCCAGGAATTTTGGGATTATGGATCCCACAAAAAGCTCACCTGCATGCTCTATGTTTTTTCCTTGATTTTAGGATTCCTATTTCATAGATCCTGATTTTATAGAAGATTTTGGATAGATAAGCTGTCCAAATGTCCAAAAAGGTCCTAAGTCTGTAATCAAAATTCAAGCATAACTTATTGGACAAAAATGTTTATGATCAAGCAAAATACCAAGAATTTAAGATATGCAATTTAACTTTAGTTGCATCAACAGTTGTGTGGCATCATATCCTAAGGGTAAATTGAAGCAAACATATAAAATCAATTCATGCTCTATAATGAATCATAAACACTGCATATAATGAATGCATATTACTTTACTCAATGCACAGAAATAGCATGCATGCAAGATAAGAGAAAACTAATATCAGCGTATAGAATGGTTGCATTGTCAACAAATCAAGGTTGCCAACCAATAAAAATTGAAAAAACTTACCTATCATTTAGAAATGCTATACTCAAGCCTGTCAAAATGGTAGCAAGAATGGCAAGAGGCCTTAATACAAAACCAATCCCTGCAGCATAGGGGAAAAAATAGAACATCAGGAAACGACAGAGACATGTGCATACCAGCATAGGGGAAAAAATAGAACATCAGGAAACGACAGAGACATGTGCATACCAACTGAACTTTCTTTCAATAATTTTCTTACCGAGAACAAATATGATCGTGATGAAGTAATTGGCCCGGTAACTGCAACTCACATGAACAAAAGACATCAAGATATCATCTTTCTAGAGACAACAAGGTGAACTCAAAAGGAAATAATAGAAGTTGCCTTTATAGTCGGAAACTACAACTTTTCCAGAGATCTAATGCAATTGTTTCATGTGTTAAAATTAATAATAGCGTCGAAGAAAAAATAGAAAGAAAAATACTGCGACTTCACATAATTTGTTGCTGCTAAATCTACCGAATAGAATTCTAATCGTCGAAAAAAGCAGTCATTCATCCAAGAATTTCTTGTATAAGAAGGACACCGATGAAAAACTTGTGACCTAACCGTCCAGGAAAACGTAGATCAAGAATCCAATAAATCTAAAAAAGGCGAATTAGGGCCTCGATTTGTTATAAAGAAAATAAAAAAGAAAAAAAAAACGAATGAGGATGGCGGTGCGATCGTACTAGTAGAGATTACACTTCAAGCGGCTTTTCCATTTGGAGTAGGATCTGGGGACGGTGAATCTAGAAAAGAACTCGGAGACAGGGCGCGGAGGGGAAGACCAGTCCACCTCTCGAAGGGCATCGATCAGATCCTCCGTCGTCACGTTCCCCCAATCCATCGATGGCTCTCTGTCGCCCGCGCAGAAGAAACCCTAGAAATCCGTGGTCCTTCGATTCCGATCTTGAAGGAGATCGAGAGGCGAGTATGAAATTAATCGGACTGCGGGGAAAAAAAAAAAAACTAGAGGAGGGTTTCGAATTCAACGGAAAGGATATGGTCTCCCCTTCTCCCGACGGGAATGGAAGGAGAAGAAAAAGATTTGGTTTTGGATCGAGCTTCGCCGCTGCTTTCAAGGAAGAAAAAAGTCGGCCTCTCCCCGTCGCTGGCTTCGTCTACCCGTCTAAACGCTCCGTTTCCCCTCGCGTGATTTCCAAAGCCATCCCTGGCCCTGGAGAGTAACCACGACGCTTGCTGTCCGTTGATCTAATTAAAACTACATACGTATAAAAAGGGGAAAAAATCCATAAACTTTACCGCTTCGTTAGAAAGCTCGGTTCGTTTACATCACGGCCGTTCAATGCCCCAGACGTAACGTTAGCTGGACCAATCATAGGATGATCTCACCTTTCTAGGACACGGAGAAAAAAAAAAGAGAGAGAGAGAGAATAAAATCGGGTTAATGCTAACTAAATAGATCTATTCGATACTGTAAAGAAATTCATTAGGAGGATAAAAACTATTCTAGGCTAATTATTTTTTAAATTGTCATTTATTCCAACATTATCCTAATCAGATATTTATGCTATCACATGTATTTTAGTAGAATGGTTGAACAAAAATTGGCTTTTTCTAGTTTAAATAGATTTAAAATTTTTTATTTATTTTATTTTTTAATATTTTTTAGATTTATTTTTTTTATTCTTCTCATAAGCTATTTATATATTATTGTTGGCTCTTATTTATGACCATCCTGAGTTGACTTGTTTTACTTTACGAATAATCATACTATCTTATATTATATAATAATATGTAGATTTTTCTATATCGCATTAGAGTGGAGATTTTTATTTTTTTTTTTTATAGTTGTTTCGAGTGCAAAATGGTTTGCAACTGTGACAGTATTCTCATTTTTTAAGAAAATTTATGATGGTACCCTAAAACTTTCTTGAATTCGTTATTTTTATGTTTATGTATTAGCGTTTGAACTCTCCATGATTCATTATATTTTTAAGTAAGCAAACCTTGTGAGCTCATATTTTATCGTCATAAACTTATTTTTATAATGAAAATGTCAAAGCAACGCTAATTATTTTTATAAAATTTTTTGTACTAACCATATTTGATGAAATAAGATTTATGAAAATATTTGTAAGCTAGAAACAATAATACTGCTTCAAATACTTGATTAAAAAAATAAAAAAAAGTAAAAAATTAAATATAATGCTCCAAGGTTAGAAATTTATGTAATTAAATTATATAAATATAATTTGTAGTACTATATATTCATCTCATAATTAATAAACTATATTTTTTCATCGAAGCAGCCAACTCTATTTTAAGTGTTTCATCAAAATAGATCAACAAATATTTTATTATACAAAAGTTTAATATACATAAACATTCAAATAAAATTAAGTCACCACAAACATTAGTTTTAAATAAAAATATTTATTACTAATAACAAAACTAGACCAATTTGCAGGATATTTTTATAGTCAAAAAGCTATGTCGAATTTTATATTTTGAAATAGATAATCTTTCTTGTAAACATATTTCCTCGAAATGATAATCTATCAACCTTTAGGTTGTCATAGGATACATATTGGGAACAAAAGGTCAATAAATATTAATATACACTCCCATAATTTATTTAAAACCCAAACTTAATAAATATCTAAGAAATTTAGTAACATATATATAATTAATTATTAATTTAAATATAATTAATTGACAGATCATGCAATTTTATTTAATTTTAAATCATCTATTTTCATCATCTAAAATATAATAATATGTTTGATAATTTAGCTCAATCATGCTTATCTCATAATTATGCATCAATTACATATTATGTCTCCATTAACGATGAGACATTAACCTTGTATCACATTTTCAACCATCATGAAGCAAAAATCATATATTATATCTTTAATCAATAATAAAATAATCTAACGAGGCTAGCTATTAAAAGATATAGACATATCACTATCAATCTAATACAATCAAGCCATTCAACAATTGCATAAGGACAAAATTCATAACTCAATTAAAATATAGATTTCAAAATATTAACTCTATTTTATTTTTAAATAACAATTTGTATTATAAATATTGCAAGAATAATTTCAATGTAATATCCAACTTTTATAAGTATAATTATTAACATAAAATATTATTTTTAAAATAAATTATGAAAGTATATAAGAATATTTACCTTCTCATATTTTTTTATATTTAAAATTATGAACATAAAGTACAACCGCAATTTTTTGAACACTTTAAAAATTGGTCTTAATGACGATGGCCCATAAAAGAAAGGTTTTCTAGCTCAAATTTTAGCCCGTCTCAAGTAAAATTTTGTCAACCGTACAAGAGGAAAGATAAAAATTTCGGGGGAGAGAGAATGAGAAGAGGAATAATAGCGGGAGACAGTGAAGTTATCCATGTGGAAACATTGGAGGCCGGAACGCCCCCGTTTACCAGTAAAATAACCGTACCGTGGGAGAAGAACCATATACATATCTGAGCCATAGGAGTGACCCAAAAAAAATAAAGCATGGATGTTCATTGTTGAAGCAACTTTAGATGTTGAAGCACAGTAAAAATGAATTCATTATTTTTCCTGTCTTTCCCAAACTTGAAGAGCTGATGATCAAGGAGTCAAAATCATGCAAATGTGGCTTGAAAAAGCTGTCCAAATAGTAAATCTTACTTCAAGCGATCTAGTAAACAAGGAAGTTGATTTGTTAGAACATGTGGATGAAGTGTGTAAAAAGAAACCGCGCAAAACATGGAGATTTCTCACGGTGATTTAGTTGCCTGCAAAATGTGGAATCATAGTAGTGAAACTTCAACAAAGACATAGGTAGAAAGCACATCATGCATCATCTAGTTTCAAGTTTCAGTATTGCTATCACTTAGCCTGTTGTGACAATCTGATTAACATAGTTTTGATTTTTGTCAGTACAAGTGAACATGATTAGTACCTGTAATAATATTGTGAGGGAATCTCAAAGCTTGATTGGACCTCCGGTGCTCACAAACAATACAATAAAAGCATCATTGCCAACAATGCAATCAAGAGGTCCCAAATATTGATTGGACCTCAGATATTCAAACAGAAAGAATAAAATTACAGCACCAAAGGTCCTGTAACACCAACAACCATCTTTGGTAATTCAGTGAGTATGGGAGATAACTATGCAACAGGAGGCCTTAGCACGTGATCCTGAGAGGTATCCAATGCCGCTGGTGGTATCCACTGCCACATGTACATTGGCAAGTAGTTTGTACATGGCACGGTTTTGCCGTCAGTGGCAAAAGAGGCTGCATGAAATGTTGCAGCAGCAGCAGCAGCTGGAGGGTGTGGGATGAAGGGGGATGCAGCACTAAAGCCTTTCAGCATTTGTTCCATCCGCTCCTTCTCGGCTTTAAGCCTCACTTTCTCATCCCTTAATTCCAATTTCTCTGCCTGCAAGTCAAATCAACAGACCCAGAAGAATAAGCAAGATGCTTCTTAATGCTGCAAATGTGAAATATATTTGATAAATTCAAATTTACGGACTCGTGATTTAATTTAAGTGTATTCTAAACTTTCTGTTGTATTTATAGCATAAACCATTACAAACTTGGAGAATAGCTTTTGAACAAGAAAAAACACACATACACAGAGCCAAAGAGAATAAGAATGTAGAAGTCTGGTTGTGAGAAATGCTAGTTTTAATCAATTTAATCATGAAACCTCCTAGGGAAAAATAGCAGAAAAAACTATTTGTGGTAATCAATGTTGGGTTGAGTGGGAGTAATGAAAGGAACACAGATTCCTCTGTTCTCCATCCAGTCAGAAAATGACTGGATTTTTTTTTATAGTTCTCTATTGCAGTCAAAAAGGTTTAACCAAAAAAGCATGTTTTAAGGTAATAACAATGATGATCTGTGGAATTAAACTGGCACTCTGCCGGGTATATCATTGTAACGTCATCAAGGCACATAGGATTCAGATGCATGAAGAGTACTATAGATGGCATTCATCAACAAGGTTACTTTGAGCGTCTCACATAAGTTGACAAGTATTGCTAGCCATAGAAGTACATACAAAGAAACAGAAACACTCAAAAATAGTAAATTTCTTAATTATTATAGACAGTTGTAACTGAGAAGTATAGCACCTCAACCCACTTTGCACATTAAACAAAGTGAAAAAACAATATAACTTATAAATGGTCCTTCACCTTGAGACTTTTTATGGCATCTTTAAGTGCATCATTTGATTCTTTAACCTTCTCTGCTTCAAGACGTAATTGGTTCAGAAGACAAGTTGCATCACTTAAAATGGCGATTTTATCTGCCTTTGGAGGCTTCCCAGGATCCAAAATGGAACAAAGCTCCATAAACCTGACAATGCAATTCATTGATCAGCTCTGAAATACACTGACATCACATATATTTTTGGTAAAAAACCACAAATTTTTGCCCATCTGCCAATGAATGCATTGCATACAATGCACAGATGGAGATCATATGCTACAAAGAACCTGCCTATCATTAAGTCTGTCCCTTCGCATTTTCTCACGGCCTGCCTTGGTCCCTGGTCCAGCAGAGGACTCCACACGTGCCCTGAGAAACAGCACAAAGAAAACAATTACGTGAAGCAAATCTATTAGGGTCAAAAGAGGAGAATCATTTAAATGATTTTTTTTTCTTTTTACAGACATGTTAGAAGTCAAGTGGGAAGGCATATCTGCATTTGCTTGCAAATGCATAACATGATTCACCTGATAGTTGCTATAATCAAAAGTGCCTGCAGGAGCAGGCACGGATGTGGTTGTGAAAAAGTGTATATTGTAGAGACACTTGAAGTAAAAAGACTCTTAAGAAAATAGATATGACTTTAAGTTTCCAAAGAGTTTTCAAATCAAGTCAAATACTCCAGTCATAAGTTTCCAGCTACTAAGATCCACCCTTAGACTTATCAGGCGTGCTACCAAGGAACAGAAACATAGGCAGACACACATATAAATGATAAAATATTCCTGTCTGACTTCTCTTTGCTAAGCCTTACCATTTCAATAACAGAATTTAATATTTCTCTCTTCAAAGCAATAATTTTCTCAAGATGGCTGTGTTCCACCTCGTGCATTTCTTCCAATGCAACTAGTGAGAGCACCCTTTAAGATTAACAGCTGCAACAACCAGCTTTACTTCAGTTTAAGTGTATAAAATGAAATTTGTAAAGTCCCGATCTAGGGTAATTCCTAGAATTTTCCAGCCTATTGATGTAATTGGTCTTTTGTCTCCTACTTGTGATGCACATTGTTCTTTGATCATTCACCCCTCACGGTAAACAATCTATGGCTGCATGCTATCAAGATCACCTACCTATCTTTCTTGAGATAGAACAGTGGGCACTTTGAGAGTTGGCACTAAAGTCAAAGAATTGATCTCTTTAGCTTTCATTTCTTAGCTTTCATATTCTTTTTATTAAGCATAGTGTCAGAAATTGGCACCTCAAGTACACACCTCAAGGGACTGAGTCTTTCTTTCTTGGGCCAAGATACATACCTCCACCCACTTTCTCAGAATTGCAGATAGTCCACATGCACATGCATGCTTGCTTATGCTAAAATCAGGTCGCTTATAATAGTCCAGCACCAAAAATGAGTCATCAAAAGTAAACTAAACTAGAGGATGTAACTACTAGGGTGAACAAATACAATGGCCAGGAATAAAGAGTATTGAACTGTTCGTATCTACAGAACGTATGACTTAGAAGAAGTGATTGCATTACCCAGCATAAAAAATAGTGCTAGGATTTGTCACGCCCCAGACCCAATGGTGGTGGCCCAGGAGTGACAACCCGCCGCATGCCAAGTATGCAAGGCAACCTGTCACAGTTCAATTTATACAAGGAGGGATAATAATTGCATCACATTCATAATCCAAAACATTTTTAATACAAATCAGGCATTGTTTGGGCAACTAACAAAATTACAAAAAAAATCACTATGGGGTTTCATATCACAAAATATGATCTATTTTCACACGTGTAGCTCCATCTACCCTAGTTGTTGCCCTCTTTATTTTTTTGGCTGTGAAAAATATTATGAGATTTAAATGAGCTCACACTCAATAAGTAAGCCTACAGTAATATAATATAGCCATTTTAGGTTTTCATATGTAAAAACATCTGTCAAGCTTCCATAATTCAAATACATTTCATCATGGTATCAAGCCATGCATATCATATGCTCAAAATAATTTGAAAGCAAATGTTATATAATATTTCAAAGTATAATATCAAATTAAATCCACTGAACCACTGTAATTTATATGTAAATTCCATTTTATATCAATGTCCCAGTCAAACACTACTTCCACGTAAACAGAACACCGTAAAGGTGTATCCTCCTATATGTCCCCTATGGAGACGGTTCTGGTACCAGTGTCATGTCACATGTCATATTCTATCATAGCACACCCTAGGAGTGTGTCTTCTCCACATATTCTTCTATGAAGGTGGGTGCCAAAGTCATGTAGCAAATCATGCTATATCCTGTCACAGCACGCCCCATGGGCACGTGTTCTCCACATTTTTCCCTGTAAAGATGGGTCCCGATGTCATATAACATATCATGTCATATCAAGTCATGTCATAGAGGACCGTGGTAGCATGTAATAGAATATTCACAAAATATCATTTTAATGAGTATGTAAAGTAACAAAGCTATGCTCAATATACTTTTTGCTTTTCAGTGGTTTGAATAAATCAAAATGCACCTGTACACCTGTAATATGTTCAGTATATTGCAAAATTCATAAATTTAAAATACTCAGCAATAATCAATTGTACGTAAAATGCCACTTATTTTATAAAATTTATAATTTTAAATTATCATATCAAATAATCAGTGGCATACGCAAGGTGCCAAAATATTCAACAATTTTCAAACAATCATTTCAAATAATCATTTGAACTTATAATGTACCATAAATCTTATTTTATATTTTTCAATAGTACTATAGATAATTCATTTTCTTTATTCCCAAAAATGGTATAACTAATAACAATAATTTATGAAAACTATTATAATTGGCTTACTTACCCGAGAACGCTAATCCAATGATGAAAATTAGCTATGCGGCCTCAGAGCACCTACAACATAATTTTTCACATTTTTAATGTCCAAAATCAGGATGTCACAGTGACTCCTAAACTCAACTCAATATAATTCTGGGTCCAACTTAGGGCTTGAATATCTTCAAATATATAAGCCAAAAGAAAAAAATAAAAATACCCCAAGAAACTAGGATCAACACTGATCCAAATCCCATTTTCCTTTTGTTGGGTCTGGCCCGATTTGAGGCCCAAAAGGGGTTCACTGGGCTGGGCCGAACCCAGGCCTAGCACTTTGTTCCATCATTCTTCCCCTGGTTCAGGTGAACCAGGGGAGAGAAGGAGATGGCCGACGGCGGCCCTATTCTTCCCCTAGTTCACCCAAACCAGGGGAGAGAAGGAGATGGCCAGCAGCCTAGGGCTGCCGCCGGCCCTCCCAGGGATCGGCTAGCCATTGACGACCGATCGAGTGCCGGCCATCGCCAGCGGCCACCCCTCTTCTTCCCTTTCTCTTTCTCTTTCTCTTTTCTTTCTCTCCCCTACTTCTTCTTCCTCTCGCTTCTTCTTCACCGCGATGATGGCATGGCCAGCCAGGGAAGGCCGGCCAAAGCCATTACCGAGGCTTAGGCCCGATGTGTCGGGCGGCGCCGATGGGGGCCATTACCCGAGGCTTAGGCCCGGCGTGCCGACCGGCACGCCGCCGGGCCTGAACCAACACACGGGAGCCGGTTTGGCTCCCGTGTGAAGGACTGCCCGGCCGTCCACACTCCACATTTCCAGCCACTCCGTCTGTCGGAGTGGCCATTCGGGGAGGTGCACAAGGTGGCCGGGCCTTGGCACGGCCACGACACGACTCGGCCGTGGCTCGGCTGAGGCGCATCTGCGCCTCCACCCCCTCTCTCACTCTCTCTTTCTCATAATCACCAGCGAAGGAAGGGACGTATCGGTCGGCGATGGCGGTGGCCCCAGCGACGAAGGGCGAAGGGGGAGGCGGAGCGGCGATGGGGAGATGGCGGAGAAGGGAGGCCTGAAGCAACGAAAGGGGGTCAACATACCTCCTCAATGGCGGTGAGGGGAGGGTTTCTGCCCTCCCCACGCCCACGAGCGCCCACGTGTGCAGAGCGCATCACCTCAACTCCTCTTTTTTTTTAATTTAGTGAGGGATTACATTCTCCCCTTCTTATAAAAATTTCAGCCTCGAAATTAATGTACATCAAACATAAAATTTTGAGACACAAAATTCAATATTACAAGATTTAACTATCATTACATTCATCATACAATAGGCATCATACAATAGCTTATTTACATATAATAAGATACAAATAATTGAGGATATTTCTTCTTCATCTCCTCTGAAGTTCCCATGTAGCTTCCCACTCAAAATGATTTCTTCACTGAACCTTGACATAGGAAATGCTACGTTGTCTCAGGACTTGATCTTTGCGGTCCACGATACGCAAAGGATGCTCTACATAGGTCAAATCCTTTTTCAATTAGGAGAGGTTGAATAGTTTATAATAGTAAAGCAAGAAGGATAAAATACCAATAAGATCCTTTTTGGACTATGGTGGCCCAAGTTGGTATGAACCTTGTCCGTCTTACTTTCATGTAACGAAATGGGTCTGTACTACGGATCCGGATCGTTACAATAGGGTATTAGAGCCACGCACCAGCTGAAAGTGCAGGAGCTAAGTGCCACACAGGGCAAAGTGCTACATCCATGGGATGGGAGCTACCTTTTGAATCTGTGGGGGCCATCTCTAGAATCCTGCCTGCCTGGTGGATGCCTTTGGCGACAAGAACGCCGCCTCTTTAAGGGGGATAGATTGTGATGCCCTCCAATTGTCCCACATAAGAAAGATGAGGAGAGGTTGAATAGTTTATAATAGTAAAGCAAAAGGACAAAATACCAATGGAATCCTTTTTGGGCTGTGATGGCCCAAGTTGGTGTAAATCTTGTCCGTCTTATTTTCATATAACGAAACGGGTTCATACTGCAGCCCCGGGTCGTTACAGGATTACTTTATAATCTCATTTTAAACTTTGTTGATCATGATAATGCGCGTTGTTAGGAAAAAAAAGGAAATGAAGACCAATTTAGACATAGTTCAGATAGAATGCAGTCATGGAACCATGGTATCACAGGGTAAAAAAGAATAGACAAACCAACATAAACAGGTTGCATCCCATCTATTCTGAGCAGATCTTTGGACCTCACTTCCCTTGTTTATATGCAGACAACAAAAGCATCCACATAATACATTCACAGTCAGATGAAGTAATGAAGTAAACAACACTTAAATTATTATTATGCTTATAAGTATAAACAACTTGACTCACTGAATTGTGTATAATGGACAGACTATTCTTCTTCCGCCTAATTTAGATAATGCTTATATTGTTATCAGATCAATAATTGGCAGAGAACAAATCATATCAAATTTTGACTAAATGAGTAGATGCAAACCTTTTTGATGTAGACAAAGCATAGTCAAGAATAATAAGTACGAAACTGAATTCATCATGCGAGAAAAGGGAATAATAGTTTCTGTAGCCAGCCAACTGCTATGGAATGGCTCGAGAAGTATCTTGATCATAGTCAGATGAACAGAGAAAGAAACATATTTCAGCCAATCAAAGCATGATGCGGAATGGATGCTATTGAGGGTAACTGGCAATTTCATAAGTTAAGAGAGAAAGCATATGCAAACAGAAACAAGCTCTATTTTAGAGGGTTATACTTAACCTACTCAATCTCTTGTTTAACTGCTGGGAAAGAAATAATGCTCATCAAACACACTACTAGTCAGAAAAAGTCAAAGCTGGTTTTATACCTCTTCCTCGAGCTATAATTGTCTGAGTCATCCTTGTGCAAAACATCAAACCCAATGATGACACTGAGATCAAACAACAGAATGCATCATCCACATTGAGCATGTAGCAGTTCAGAAGCATATTTAGACGCCAACAGCAAAACAATGATCTTTTATGATTTCAAATCTCAAACAAAGTGGATCAGGGTTTAGAATTGCAGAGCCATGAAAGAATTGTGGCTATTTGACATATAGGTTAACACTTGATTTCATTCAGCTAAGACCGACAAATTGTCCTGTAACTAATTATTCCAAGACAAAAAAAAAAAAAAATGTTTTCAAGAAATCTTGGAATTGAAATTGATTTACCATCGTAACGACGATTTAACTGAGGTCCAAGCATAACGTGAAGTTAAGACAATTATCCGCCAAACTTGTCAAGGCCTTTAGACTTCATTCTTGTTAATTGAAAGAAACCAGCATATGTATTAAAAATTAAAAAACCTTGCTATCCTGGTAAATCCTGTGGTCCATTAGGGAGACTCGTGGTTCAACGATGATCAAGCAAAATTAGCCAAACAGGAAAATCATAAAGACCCAGAGGAAACGATTAGAACAAAATGGGTGTGGAGCCTTAAAAAATAGCTCTTTTAAAAAAAAAAAAAAAAAAAGAAAGTTGGATCAACGGAGTTGGAGAATCGATCAACTCTGAGAGAAAACGATGCTAGTAAAAAGAAAAAAGAAATAAATCCGACGAGGAATTACCTTGAAGCCGTCGGATTTTCGACGATCTGGGGAGCCCAGATGAAATCGGAGACATCACTAAGCTCGTCGACGAGCCCGTAATCCAGAAGCCATCCCCCTCCCCCTCGGCCGTTGTTGTTTTGGCCGGACGAACCATTCTTTCCCAAATCCCCTTCCTCTCGATACCAAAACAATTCGACTGCAATAGATGGAAGAAAAAATGGAAAACAAAACCTAAACGTTCGAAGAGATCGAATTCTACACGAAACAAAAGAAACAAAGGGTATGAACGGGGAGATCGCAAAGTTTTTTTTTAATATATATAAAAAAATGGGTGGGGTGGGAACGGGTCGTGCCGAGAGCACAAGCTAAGATGGAGACGTCTCGGCATCAATAATCCAAAAAAGAGTAGGAATCAAGGAACAACACCTGCCCTTCTGCTAAGATTAATATTAGTTAATTAGTATTGCTTCCTTCCTGCTGGTTTCCGTTCGTTTCCTTAATTCTTTTTAAGCTAATGTTTTACTGTCCTTTGGAAACTGACCGGCTTTGCGTATATGGGGAACTGGGGGAGTGAGCATCGCGTGCGATCCACGAGCCTCTCGGTCAGAGGACGCAGGAGGTATTTAAAATATCGTGTTCCCCACGTCGCAAGTTGCAGCGGCAACGATCTTGTTTATACGGCACGGGTTGGGCGCGTGGTTTGATTATGAGTTAGGTGGGTGCCAATTATTTTATTTTAACGCACGCTTCACACGCCGAAGTCTATGGACTCGGTCAGGGCCGACGGGAGCCGCTATTTGGCCCACATTTTTCTACCGAGGAGCACCCCCACCCCCCCCCCCCGGCCCTTCCCAATTTTTTTTTTTTTTTTACTCCATAGCCCTTCAATATTACTGAGGAGCCCCTATTTTTATAAAAATCTTAAACTATTCTCCTCCTAGCAGCTCTCTTAAGATTACTATTTGGCTCCCCTTCCCCGTCTCGCTCGCGCTCACCTCTCTCGCTCACGGCTCCCCGGCGGCGGCTTCCCCGGCAGCGAATTGCTCTCTCCAGCAAGTAAGGTAAGTCTTCCTTCTCCCTCCTTCCCTCCCTCCCTCCCTCCTTTCCTCGATCTGTCCCAAGATTTTTTTTTTTTGCCAAGATCCCAAGATCCCTCCCTCCCCGGCGTCTATATGTGTCGACGGCTCCGCCCCCTCTCCGCCACATCTCCCCCTTTGTCCCCTCATTTTTCTTTTTTTTTTAGCCTTAGTTCTCTGTTCGGCCCTGGTTGGCCGAATAGAGAGTCTGTTCGGCCAACCAGGGCCAAACAGCAGGAATTCTGTTCGGCTCTTCTAGGCCGAACAAAAAAAAATTGTTTGGCCAACCAGGGCCGAACATGTTGAGGTTGTTCGGCTCTGTGTGGCCAAACAGAATTTACATGTTTGGCCACATAGGGCCGAACAACGAATCGAAGAAAAAAAATGACGGGAAGGGGAAGGGGCTGGCGAAGGGAGTGGAGATGCACGAACGAAAAAAAAAAAACCGATTGAAGGAAGGGAGGGGGCTGTTGAATAAGGAGGGTTATTTTGGTCCAAAAATTTTAAGGTAATTATGATATTTTTTTAAATGGCGTAGAAGGCTCTTCATTTAAAAACGCGGGCCAAATAGAACGACCTAGGGCCGACCCTTAGAAAATGTCTCTCTCTCTCTACTGTGTCTTTTAGCGCAGAAACCTCCTCATGGTACCTGGATCTCTAGCAGGGCTGGTGTTACTGCATTCGTCGGTATGTGTGACGATCGGTGCACTATCATTCAGCGTATGATGCCATCTCTGCACGAAAACGGGACAATCCTAATGGCATATGGAATTCTCCAACCAAATGGTGAGGATAATACCCTGCCCATTCTTTCTTTCTTTTTTTTTTTTTTTTTTTTTTTATAAATAAATGATCACATCAATTTAGGATAAATCAAACTCCATATATCAAAGTATAAAATTTGAGTCAAAACAACATGACAAGGATCTTCCTGCTTCCAATTCCAAAATCCATAATGAGCAGCCACTCTGACGGCGATCAAATCGGCCGCAAAATTCACTTCTCGATATATATGTCGAATCAGGGTGCACTGGGCCCCTGCAGGATAGACCGAATATCAAGAGTCAAGGAATTGGATGGTATACTATCACTGGGATCCTGACGGAGCCAACGGATGACTATGATAGAATCTCCCTCAATAATAAGGCACTGGGTGCCCAGAACACGGGTAGCAAAGGAAATGCCCGCCCAAGCAACACACAATTCAGCCAGGGGCACCGAAGAATCAAGGAGGCTGAATCCGCCAGCAGCCAGCAACACTCCGTTCGACCATCGAATCACAAAAGCAGCCCCAGCAGATCTACCCCGAACACTACCATCAAAGTTGATTTTGACAAACCTGAAGGTGGGAGCTTCCAGAAAATAAAGACCATCTGCCGGTGCGCTCCCAAGGCAGCATGAGAGCTCCAGTGGCTAGGGCTGTCAAAATCAAAAACCATGTGATGGAAGGTATACTCCTTTGCAGAAAAGAAAGCAGTCCTGACGATACGACGGGATGGAGTCGTCACATCAATGAAGACAAACTGGTTACGGGATAACCAGATCTGTATAGCCATATAAGCCCTCGCAGTAACCACCTGAAGGGAACCCCTGACAAAATCCTGCCTTAGCAAACCCAGAAAGGAACTTCAGGGAGAAGGAGTACCCACATCTCAAGGCATGTCACCTAACAGCTGCCATAACATCCTGGCTCTAGAGCAACTGAAGATAGCATGGTCAATCGTCTCCTCATTAAGGCCACATAACGAGCAAATGGCCTAAATACTCAACCCATGCCTGAAGAGGATAGAGCATGTGGGTAGGCAGTTCCGAGCCATTTTCCAAATAAATAGACCGACCCTGGAGTGAATAGGGAGATGCCAAATCCAATCCACATCCAACACCTGCTGTACTTGTGGCCTGTAAATCCTCAGAAGGTCCCTGATCGGAGCCCTGGTCAAACAAGATCTCTTCCACACCCTGGTATCGGGAATATGACCCGACATAAAAGGAATGGATAGAATAGGGTGATAGAGCTTATCTCCAAACAAACCGGAGAGTAAAGAGGTACTCCAAGCTGAACAGTCCTGGATTATCAAGCCTTGCCCATTCTTTATTTCGCTTCTTGATACGCATCAAAATGGTATGATTATCCATCTTTATTCAAAATAAAATAAAATAAAATAATATTATATTATTTTTTATAATATTTATTTATTTATTTTGATGGAAAAAGAAATATATGGATGGGTTTCATATGTAATTTCTTTTTTCTTTTTTCGATCCAATATGAAAAAAAATGAGAGGAAAAAATGTCATAAATTCCTACTTCCATGCATTGCTCCGAAGATGCATCTTGTTATCATTAAATCATCCTTCTCAAACATCCGCGAGCATTCAGTCGTCTTTTTCGACGAACCTAGGATCTTTCAGCGAGCTTCTCGTGCTTGAAAGCCTGCAAAAAGTCCCGAGGACCAAAGATTCCGATGAAGACTCTTCGATGCTCAAATCACTGCTCTGAGCAACAGCCGTGAGCTTGAGAAAGCTCGAGAGAGAAAGGCTTAGAGAGGTGCTCTCTATGAGCGTTTAGCAGTGTTGTGAGTTACCTGGTCAGGGGTCCCTTTTACCCATTTTATTGATGCTTGAATTCTGCTAATTTTAGGGTATGATCACTTGTCAGAGCATTTATGATAGGGGTAGCAACAGTAAGCCTTGCTTCTTAGTGGTATGTCAGAAGTGCAAGCCATGTCTCATCAAATGTAGGTGGCCACTTAATTTGGACGGTTGCTACAGGCTTGCAGGGCATGGGCGGCTGTTACGGTGCCAGATGTGTCCCCCACGCAACCCTTATGTTGTCTTGTACGCGGATAGTAGTGAGATGACGAAGCCAGGCACATGGGCCCTGTAATGTGGCTGCCTCGTACAACCGGTAGCCAGAGTCATAAGTCCTCGTCACTTCGGAAGTGGCTGAGAGCGGGGATGAAGCCATGGTCGGGAGCGGAGAGGGCCATGGAATAATGCTCCTGCATGGCACTGTTCATGTCGTTTTCCTTTGCAATGCTTCGTGCTCCCCCGAGAGCATCCTCCACTGCATGGGATATTGATTGCATGGCACTGTTCATGCTTCCCTCTGTTGGGAATTATATCCTAAAGCCAATCATTTGATGATTGTGCTAATGTAAAGTGTATATAAATTGATATATCAATAAAAGTTATTTGGCAATTTATTCATTACAAGAACATCTTCTTAAAACTCCTAATGGTAATGAAGCCCTCAGGATCTTCCTTCACGATAAAGGAGGATTTATCTTTGAAGGTCCTTAAAAGAATTCGCGACCAAATGATATACTATGATAGAGCCATAGTACTACCAATTATAGGACGTTGTATATCATATTTGTTGGTTGTCCTCTTAACCAAGGAGTGTAGAGACACTGGTATGACATATAGGTGAAAGTGTAGGAGTACATTTCACCGAACGTGACTCATTTCCGGATATTCTACTGTCAAGAGTTAATCTGAGAAGATATAGGTATAAGTATCCTTCAGACCTGAAGATCACAACCAGTGGCTTACAAGCAACTCATTGTACTTAGGTGCTGGACCGCCTGAATTTCTAATCCAGCTACGAAAGGTTACTGGGTGCAGTCAAGTACTTGTGGTAGTCAGTTGTGGATCAAGATGGAATTTGACCTATCCCGTTAAAAGGAGAAATGCTTGTCTTTCAATTTAGCAAGACCTCGGCCAAGGCACTTTATATGAAAGTCACATGATCTCTAAAATTGAAATCACTTTATGGATTTACTATTTAGAGTTGACAGGCTCTTAAGCCATCCTTAGCATTTGTGGTCAAAAGGATGAATTATACGGTAACTGTTTCTTAGGGTTCTTGGAGTTTGCTCAGCAACTCTTCGACCTATCCAGACGTCGGGTTCCATTGCTAGATGGGCACATCGATTAGTATATAAAGTTGTTTCTATTCTATCGGCTTAGGTTCGAACCTAGAGAGTCACACGCATAGAAGTTTCCTAGGATGATCTATTTTGCTGATCAACGATTGAGAATCGTATATAATTTTAGATTTAATCAATTTGATTGATTCAGAATTATCTCAATTGGGTTGAGAGTCCAAGTGACATTAATCTCGTTGGAATTCTAAGTGTTAGAATTCATGTACCTCTCGGAATTAGCCAAACATTGCGTCTCTTTGGTTTTCACCGAACGTCGGAATTAACCAAACGCCGCGCCTCTTTGGTTCGACATCTCTTTGCTTTTTACCGAACGGCGAAACTCTAAATGTTAGAATTCAATGGGCTGGCTAAAATGAGACTATAAATAGAGGACATCCCTTACCAGATTACACAGAACAACAACATACGACATGTCATGGATTGAAATTCTAAAAGGTTAGAATAGAAAATCCTGATGATTTTGGTGTTAGCAAAAGCTTGGTGGATCTTGGAGGAAAATTCAAGTGGGAGGATTCAAGACCAGCAAAGTCATTTTTCCGCGAGCTAGCACTTCGGAAATCCGATCATTCGGGACTTCGCATGGACGATACTATAGGCCGGGCGATTGAACGGCTGCAAAGCATAAAAGGATTTACAACTGCCCTTAAGGTAAGTGATATGATCCCTAGATCTTAAGACATGATTCAAGTAAGAAGTACGACTTCTTACGTTGAGGATCAAGATATGATCTTGATGATTTTATTTATATGCATATTTTTAGATCAAGCGATCCTATATATAAGGCAAAGATATGATCTTGATGCATATTAGATAGATTAATATATAATTTTAGTTTCTGCATTGATAATAGTTATCAAATTTTAAAATATGCATGCCTCAGAGTTTATTCTCCCTACACCCTCATCGAGCTACAAGGGAGGAGCCATATTGTATTCTTTGAGGCTAGTTGTTGCTAGGGAGCTGGAGTCGGACCCACTGTCAGGAGCCGAGGCTAGGAGCCGGAGCAGGTTGCTGCCGAGAACAGTTGGGAGCGTGGAGTCAGGGCTGAAGCCCGAATCACTGGTGGTGGCCAAGTACTAAAAGAAGAGGCCGGGAGCTTCTATGTGGACCCGGAGCAGATGGAAGCGGGGACAAGGCCGGAAGCTGGGTCAAGCACGTGGTCGGGAGCTTCCGGAGGAGTCAGAGGTGGTTGGAAGCTGCCGGAATGGAGTTGTGACTTGAGGCATGGGAGCTGGAAGCCACCATGGAGCTGGGAACAGTCGGGAGCTAGGGATGACACTGGGATAGAATCCGGCATCCAATATCGGGCAAGGATGGAGCCGGAAGCCCGAAGACGGAGCCGGGGCCAATGACGTGGAGTCGGTGCCCCTGGAGTCGGACAGTGCCCAGGCTAAAGATGTGGCATCGAGTGCCGAGGCTGGTGTTGGCAACTGACTCTAGAGACGACAACTGACACTGGCATCGGCCAGGAGCGGGACTGGTATTGACAATCGACTCTAGAGTCGGTAGCCGATGCTGGCATCAGCCAAGAACTATGAGAAGAAGCCAGAGGCGGCAAGGGCAGATCCAGGTGTCAACCGGGACGGTTGGGAGCTATGGAGTCGGGTCGGGATGCTTTCGGAGTTGGACTCAATGATGTGGAGCTGGGCTCAGACGACTAGAGGTGTCCAAGGAGAAGCCGGAAACCGAAGGCCAGGGAGGGGATCGTGCGAAGGATGGAGTTGGGAGCCGGCGACGGCTCAGATGGTGCCCCTGGAGTCGAGAGCCTCCAGTCAAACTTGGGAGCGACTTTTGGAGAAGACTCAGAGTTGGCCGCTCGAAGTCGGGACCAACTTTGCGGTGTCCGAGCTGAGTCCGGGATAGGGAGCTGGGAGTCGGGCATTGGCTGGCACCGTTGGCCGAGGCAGAGTCGGGGATGACATCGGGGTGCTAGGGACTCAGCACTGCTTCGAATGCATGAAGCCTTGTATGGCGAGAGAGGACCTCGGAGTTCGTGAGATGGAATCCGAAAGACTATGACAGAATCGTTGGGAGATGAAGCCAAGGCCAGGACGGCTGGGAGCATCCCGGGCTATTCGTGGAGCAAAGTTGGAGTCATCCGTGGAAGGCCAAGACGACCGGTCGAAGGCCAGAACCGGGATCTGTGAGGCTAGAGTCAGTCGTGGAGGGTTCTAGACCCAGTCCGTGGAGTCAGAGGAGGACTGAGGCATCTGGTACAGCCAGGGGAGGGAGCTGGTGCCTCCCGTGGCTAGGAGATGTAGAGTCTGGTCTGTCTCTGGGGTGTAGTGAAGAGAAAGAGAGAGAGACAAGGGCTTGGTTCCGCTGGAGGGTCAAAAGCAGCCGAGACGGGAGCTGGAGTTGAAGCTAATGCCCCTTGTTCCCTTTTCTTAGCTTGTTCTGGGCTAGAGAAGATGGAGGCCTTTGGAGGAAGATTTTTGTGTTGAGCCTGGAGATGTGACGAGAGCTGGAGTTGAAGCTAATGCCCCTTGTTCCCTTTTCCTAGCTTGTTCTGGGCTAGAGAAGATGGAGGCCTTTGGAGGAAGATTTTTATGTTGAGCCTGGAGATGTGATGGGACTTATTGTCCCATCAACCTCCACCACATGATGCGGAAGAGAGGAGGAGGCTGGTAGCATTGTCGAACTCCACCAACCACGTGCATGATTTCAACTATCAAGGAAGTAGAGGTCTCGTCGAGTCATGGCCGACTCCCAGATAGCCACCCTCTTGGACTCCCTAGTGGGCTTAATCGCCGCATCCGTTGCGCTAGCCCCAAATATTTTCTCCCTGATGAATCATCGTTGTTCATGGGTTCATTGACCCCATCACATCTTATCAATTTATTTATGGTATCATACTTTTTTGTTTGTGTATTGATGGGGGGTAAAATTATTGTTGCATCAACATTCATGTATATGGCGAAAAGGCTAGAGCCACTTTTGATTTATGACTCGTTAACTATCATGTTTGAAAAAAGATAAACTACCATATAATATGGCTGATAAAGCCGCATGTAAGTTAACGATAGAAGTTGAGGCGGCTCCAGCCTCCAAGGCAGCCTCATCTTCAGAAGCAGCCCCAACCGTCAAGGCGGCCTCATCTTTGGACTCGGCCCAGACTCCAAAGTCGGCTCTAGTCGACCTCAGCACCGACTCGGCCCCAAGGCAGCCTCATCTCCGAAAGCGGCCCCAACCGCCAAGGTGATCTTGTCTCCGGACTCAGCCCCAGACTCCAAAGTCGGCTCTAGTCAGCCTCAGCACTGACTCGGCCCCAAGGCGGCCTCATCTCCGAAAGCGGCCCCAGCCTCCAAGGCGGTCTCATCTTCAGAAGCAGTCCCAACCACCAAGGCGGCCTCATCTCCGGATTTGGCCCCAGCTTCCAAGGCGACCTCATCTCCAGACTCGGCCCCAATCAGCCTCGGCCTCCAGAGTCAGCCTCAACACCTACTCGGTCCCAAGGTGGCCTCATCTCTGAAACCAGCCCCAGCCTCCAAGGCAGCCTCATCTCCGGAAGCGGCTCCAACCGCCAAGGCGGCCTCATCTCCGGATTCGGCCCCAACTTTCAAGGTGGTCTCTTCTTCGGACTCGGCCCCAGTCGGCCTCAGCACCGACTCGGCCCGAGAGTCGGCCCTAGAACCAACTTCGAAGTTGGCCCAGTCGGCCTTAGCACCGACTCCAGAGTCGGTCTTCTCACCAACTCCAAAGTTAGTACCGATGCCATCATCAATCTCGACGCCAATACCAATGTTAGTCTTCGAACCTCGACAGAGCTGAGCTATCTCAGTACAGTGGAAGGGCCGAGCTATCTCCAAACATCGGCAGGGCCAAGCTCTCTCAGTGCCTCGGAAGGGCCGAGCTATCTTCGAACCTCGGCAGGACCGATCTATCTTAGTACCTCACTAGGATATCCTCATCTCTTCAACGTAAACGCTATTGCTACTTCAAACCACGCCGGATATCTTGGAGGATGAACCACCCTGATCGCAAGGATCGCGGAATGAGCTTTCCAAAATGGAAACGAGAGCCAAATACAATACTTCATCCATGATCAACGGGATTTCAAATTTTTGATAAAGCATCCGTCAGCTTCATCAACTGCCAATCCCTATAACCGTTGGGATTCCAGCCTTATTGGATGCCAACTTCCTAAAACGCGTCTAAAAAATCAAGTAATGGCTCACCTCCTTGGCATCGTACAAATAAAGTCTCAAGACCCTCAAGGTACGTTCTCGAAGGCAATCTAAGCCCAAAAAAAACTTTAGCAAAGGCTATTGCTCCTAAAAAATCATCTTAAGGAGGAAGATCCTTCTGCTGGAGCCTTCTCCTCTCATCTGATTGCTGAAGATTTTTATTGACTTGAGAAGGTCTTTCGCAGGGACTACCTCCGTGCTTTCTACGTAAAGACTGCCTTGCAGATTCATTCAGACGGAAAAGCGCTATCCGGATCCCGACATATGCTGCCACCAAGCCGAAAAATGAATTTCAGTAGCAACATGTGTTGTTGTAGGTATGAAGAGAATTTTAAAGGCAAATGAATGAGAAATCTAATGCTCACAAATTAAATATGCCTTGATACTATAAGGCCACCTAACTTCATCTCCAAAACATTACTTCAGTTCGACATGATTTATGGAATAAAGAGAAACATATTATGAATTTTGATTGTTATACGCATAATTTTTTTTGCTGTATGGTAACATAATAATAAAAAAAAAAGCGTTGCCACTTCCTCCTCCACGCAAAATTTATGTATGACCGTATAGAAGAAATACAAAATAATAATAAAATAAAATGATCTATTTAAATTAGAAGAAAAAAATAAAAAAGATTATTCATTCATTTTATTTTTTCGGAAGAGTCTAAATTTTTTTATCTTTAAAATATTAAATTAAGAGTTAAAAAAGTTTTATAATTTCTGCTTTTTCTTTTCAATTCTACTTTTCTAAATTAGTTTGAATCCTAGTAAAATATATTTTTATAACTTTATAAAATATCATTTTTATCTTTCTAACTCAAATAAAAAATATAAATAACTTTTATAAATTAATTGCCTTTACAGCCGCATTACGTCACCCTTACAGCTTGGAGACGAGGATGACTCATGAGAGTTTAGCCATGGCCGCTTTACGTGACCCTACAGCCACTTAAATTTTTGGATCATATAAATTTAAGGTAATAGATAAGTTTGGAGCGTCACATTATTTATTTATTTATTTTTTCTTTTTCCTTTTTTTCAAAGAGTGCTTTGACGACAGTGGGATCTTTGGGTTAGCAATGCGTGCAACGAGCTTTATTTTTTCTCTTTTTCGAATGTCTATTGAGAAGGGTTAGCTGATCTTTGGGTTAGCAATGCCTGTAGGTCCGCACTTTTGCCCTGCTTGTTTATTAAATGCAAAGGTTGCATTAAGTTGGCCGTTGGAATGCCATATATATCAGTCAAATAATTATACCATTCGGATATGAATCAAACCTATAATATAAAAAAGTAATATTAAACATAAAATAGAAGAATAGAAGTCTGATCGAAGATCAAATATCTCGAAGAAAGTCACCAAATCAACAACGAAATTAGCTTTTTTATAAACACGATGAATGAAGGACTGATCTAATATCATGGATAAGAAAATTGACTGAAGATTTATTCTTTATTGATGAGGGGTAAAAATATCATTACATTAATGTTCGTGCAATTCAAGATATCAGACTAAGGCTAGCCATACACCCTGTCGCATAGCTGTCGCATTTGAGAGGCAGCAATGAGTAGGCTACCCCCTACAAACTGCTTTCGTATAACAGTTGGCCGAGCTATTATTATATCTCAGCTGAGCGAGCTATTATCATACGCCCACAGGCCGAGCTATCGCTACCGAACCATCCTGCGCTTCGGTAGGCCGGGCCTCGTTATACCTCGGATAGCCGAGCCATTCTGTGTCTCAAGAAAGTCGAACTATCCCATACATCGATAAATTGAGTCTCACCATACTTCGGTAGATTCAGCCATCTTCTATACCTCGGTCCGACCGAGGAACTCAAGCGCCTCTGCGGAATACACAAATTAACAAGATTTCAAATAAGAAATCATGCCTACGCTACCAGAAATGGTCTAGAGCCTATGTAGTTGCTAAATCTTAAAGCACCGTCTGCTCTTTCTGGCCGTTGATCCTCTAACCAATCGGATACGGATCCTACTAGCCTTGTAACAGTCTGATTCGAATCCCAACAACTT
Organism: Calamus simplicifolius; assembly: GCA_900491605.1. Lineage (NCBI taxonomy): Eukaryota > Viridiplantae > Streptophyta > Magnoliopsida > Arecales > Arecaceae > Calamus > Calamus simplicifolius. The sequence continues at coordinate 290,837 of UESW01000006.1, read as the reverse complement.
TTAAACCCTCAGTGACGTGTCAAAGGAATCAAGTGATCGCCTATAAATATCACAGCCTCATATCCCCTCAGATATGTCATTCTACACACTCAAAACACCTCTTTCACTCACTCACACTCTCAGAAAAATTCCATTAGAGCCATTAGAGCTCGGATAGAGCTCCTAGTACCACCCTTAGAGGAATTCTTCCTCGGGGATCCTTATTCTCATTTGTTTGCTTGCTGTAAATCTTCACTGACTTGAGCGTTGAAGGGTTTTTCGTAGAGGGCACCTCCAAACCACTCTTTGTTCGAGGATTATTTTGTAGGTCCTGGCTAGGAGCCGAGTCTGAATTCAAAGCTCCAACAGCATCCGAATCGAAGAACAAATTTTTATGATAATATTTATGGTCTGATTCAGTTAATGATTGTAGTATAATCATCTTTAATATATAATCATGGAAGAATAAAAATAGCATTTGCGATGCCTGTTCAAGTAATATAAAATTCTGCCCATGTGCTCATCAATCTGCGGTCAGCATCAACCCTTCCGAATAAGATAACCCGCACCAACCATCCTCCTTCAGTTTAGACGCGGTGAATCTTGCTAGACGAATCCTCCATCCATGGAATGATCCTTGTGGAGGATTGGATAAGAAGAATCGCTTCTTCCATTGGTCAGAAAGTGGGTGGGGGAAACGAGTTCGAGAGGTTCCGGCCCAAATCTTACCGTGAAAAATATTTCTAATAAAACAGGTCATTCTAAGCCGTCCGATCAAGCATCCGGGGCCACTCGTGAGGCCCATGGATGGGTGCCACGTAAGGAAAGGCACTAATCCGGAAGTTTAATTAAGTGGACTTGTAGGTTCCTCTGGTGTGATACCTATTCCTTCCTCTCTCTCTCTCTCTCTCTCTCTCGTTCTAACGTAGCCCTAGCTCTGCCGGCTTCGGTGTCTCGTCTCTTCCAGGTAACTTTCTTCCACTGCTATTCTCCTAATCGAAATCACCCTAATAAGAGGAGCTTGAACAGAAGATGGCACGGGGATTCAAGGGGTTGCGATTCACGGTCCATGAATCAAGGGTCTCCATCATTTCGGATCAATCCTTGAATCTAAACTCCTTCCGCATGTATTTGATTCTTTTCTGATATTCTTTCCTGGAAACTGGCGATCCTTTTTTTTTTTCCAAAAAAGATGATTCAGAAGGCAATTTTGTTTTTAGCTGGATTAGATAGGCGAACAAAGATGGAGAACGATACGGGAAAATCGAAGCGAATTTCTGAATGTAAAAAATCGTATAAGAGTTCAGTCAGGAGATATGCAGTAATTTATCCTTTTAATCTGAGGCGAGAAGTTTTTTTTTGTTTTTTTGAAATTGGGATGCCCGTAGAAGAGAGGGAGCTTTATTCGAATTCATGGTAACGGAAATTTTCAGGGCGGCATTGACTCATTATATCGTGTAAAATGGAAAAAAAAGAATCCCGTTACCGTTTTCCTCCATTCCTTCTCACTGGTTGAATTGAAATAGGGGATAAGAGGGATATTCTCTTTTATTTTTAAAAGTCATAACTATAAAAGGATAGCAAAGAATAAAGTTAACCAAAGGGATAATTCATGGTTAACCATGGGATATTCCCTCAATTTATTTCTTAGAAAATGCAGGAATAGCTGGTTATCCCTCCAAATAAGAGTAAAAAAAGATTATCCTATAGATTTACCTTTTTGCATTTGATATGATCAATGGGATAGCCAAAGGATATCCCTAGGGATAGCTAGGGGACAAACTCTATCCCGTACACTTATCCATGGATAATATTTTTCTATCAAACACTATCCAAGGTAGTATTTGAAATAGGGGATAAATATTCCCTCTTATTCCCAAAGGCCATAACTATAAGGGATAGTATCTATCCCCTCTTATTCCCAAAGGCCATAACTATAAGGGATAGCTGGGAATAAAGTTAACCAAAGGGATAATTCATAGTTAATCATGGCATATCCCCTCAATTTATTCCTTAGAAAATGCAGGAATATTGGTTATCCCTCCAAATAAGTGTAAAAAAAAGTTATCCTATGGATTTACCTTTTTGCATTTGATATGATCAATGGGATAGCCAAGGGATATCCCTAGAGATAGCCAGGGAACAAACTCTATCCCGTACACTTATCCATGGATAATATTTTTCTTTATCAAACACTACCTAAAGTTTTATGCTGTATTATTTAAGGATTTCTATCTGATTGGTGTTTTCAATGTTTTCTAAAATAGTCAAAAAAAAAAAAATCCATTAAGGCAACTGGCAGACTTATTGATGGTTCCAAGATTAAGGCAACTGGCAGACTTATTGATGGTTCCAAGATTTTTGATAGGCGCTATATTGTATTGTTCGTAAATCTTCTGTTACCACTGCTTCCTTATGGTGTTTTGTTTTAGATTGTCAAGAAGAGATTCTATCCATAATACTGCTCGTTCCCCGTTGCTTAAACGCAGCTTGGGCATCAGAATCTTTATCTTATGAGGATGCGACCAGCGCTCGTGAGACTGCACCGAGATGATATATGCAGCTTTCATACGTAGCAGCTTTCACTTGGAGCTGTTCCTGATGATTCTATGGCTAGGAAGCAGCATATTGCAATATTTACAACTGCCAGCCTTCCATGGATGACTGGAACTGCTGTCAACCCTTTGTTTCGTGCTGCTTATCTTGCAAAGGAGGGTGACAGCGAGGTTACTTTAGTGATTCCCTGGCTCTCTGGAAGGGATCAAGAATTAGTCTATCCAAATGGTATCACATTTGCTTTGCCATCAGAACATGAAGCTTATGTTCGTCAGTGGCTTGAAGAGAGGACTGCTATTACATCGACATTCAAAATAAGCTTCTATCCTGGAAAGGTAAATATGCTTTTGTACTGCCTCTGTTGAATTTGTCAAAAATAATTCATATCCTTGTGCTTATGCTATATCGGATCCTTACTTCTGCTTTTTATGTTGTCATTCCAATATTCAATGTGTGATTCACTATTATAATTTATATGTAGTTATAGAATTATGGTGTAAAGATGCTCATAAGTAGGACTTGGGTAAGTGATGTGCAGTTCAACAACAGTAATCATACTCTTGGTGTAGCCAACTTTGCTTAATAATTGCCTGTTTGGTATCGATGTGTTTGGTTTTTAACATTGAAATTGTCTATGTTTTCTCACATAAAATGGTAGGGTTGCAAATTTGCATTTAAGAGTGGCTCAGCTAGGATCCAGGCCACAATTGATATAAACAGAGCATTATTATCTTGTTGTTAATTGAGAATAATTTGGCTTGCTTTTATTAATTTGCAGTTTTCCAAAGAAAAAAGGAGCATTCTACCTGTTGGTGATATCACCGAAACAATTCCTGATGAAGTGGCAGAGATTGCTGTCCTTGAGGAGCCTGAGCATCTTACATGGTACCATCATGGACGAAGATGGAAAACTAAATTCCAGAGGGTGATAGGTGTTGTTCACACCAATTATTTGGAATATGTGAAGAGAGAAAAAAATGGGCATATACAAGCCTTTATTTTGAAACACATCAATGACTGGGTTATTGATATCTACTGCCACAAGGTAATTTCTCTACCAGAATTGCCCTTAGGATTTTTTTTTTCCTGTCTCTCTGCTCCATTGAAGTTTCAATCATTGGAGTATCTCCATTTTTCCTGCATACTCCCTCCATAAATTTAATGTAATGATGACCAATCTCTAACTTGCTTTCATTTTTTTCCACTTTGATCAAATTAAATGTCAACAAGAATTGAGTCTATTCTGGGAAGAAAGTTTAAATGTAGGATACTTTTCTATGTTGGATAAGCTCAACAGAAACATGGATCAGGTTTTGTGACAAGCATAATACCTGAATTACCCTTTGCTGTGTCAATGTTGCTAGTCTAAGCTAGTAGGATACCATAATGCACACATGGACCTAAATTAAGCCCAGTTGGTTGGTATGCACGTTCAGCTTCATCTAAGATAATCCCAACCATGTGACAAAAATTATTGCCTATACAGGCAAAATGACAACAAATTTTTCTATGATATCTTTATTTCAGATTGTCTTGTAAAGGGGGTACATGCTATGCAGATGAACAAACATTAAGCAGGTAACAGCAGCTGTGGTTTGTGGCCCTCAATTAGGACCTTTATGGTCATCTTCTACTACATCTCATTGCCATACCATTCCAAATGCCCATCTGTTGTTTAAGCAATTGTTTCTTTTGCTGATACTTGATTTTGGTGAATAAAAAGATTTTGGTGAATAAAAACGGTAAGATCCTATGCAGCCTTGATGAACATGCATATTCAGTGCTATGCGAGTAGGATATGCACAGAGTAGGAGACAACCATCTGAAGAATGAGCTCACATGACGGCATTGGATCTAAATTATGAATGTAACCTAATTCAAATGCTTATGATCATATGAGCAATGATGGAAACTACAAAACAAATGTGATCTTTGAACTAGACCAGTAAGACATTTGATATAGTGTGTGCTTATTGACGTTATTTAAGCATGTACTCATGATAGCACAACAACCTGGTAGCGATATTATGACCAGTGGAGGGAGAGCCATCCTCGCACTTCAGAAAAAAGAGAAATTTTAGATGCTCTTTTTAACTCACTTCCATATTTTTTTCAAATAAACAGATTAAGGAATTTTATGAGCTAAAAATTCCAATTTTTTCTACAAAACTTAAGAGTAAGAATTCCTGAGCACAAGGATCTTTCAGAAAGATAGATTGTTTATGAATAACAGGAATTTGGGTGCTCTTACTGCGATCTTGCTTCTTTTACTGGTGAATCATGGATGGAGGTAGCTGCACAACTGATTTGGATGGTGGCGAGTTGGTCATAGGTTGAGGTAGCTGATCAGCTTTTATAATATGAACTGAAGTCTACTTCTTTATGCAACATTTTCTTTACTTTTTTTTTTTTTTTCTGCAACGTTTGGTTTTGCACACGGTGAACGCTTTGGAGTCAGTCTGACCACTAACAAAGGGAAAATTTGCTGAACGACATATAATTTATAGTTCTAGAGTGTTGTGTGGTCATGCCATGTCTACCAGATTTTAGGAAACATCAATTAAATAATATACATATATGACATAATATTGAAAATTAGGTCCACTAAACTTGTACAGATGAAATGATTAACAGGAGGGTTTGTGAAAGTATGAAGGATTCAAATAGGCATTTTTGCACCAATGGGGGATAACGTGATTAAATATCTTGTGGCACCATAAGCAAGTGAAACAAATATCAGAGGCATTGATGAAGAATGGGTCTTAGTTTGTTAGGGACAGGCAGATATAAAGAGTGGGGCTTGAGAATCCATGAATCAAAAAGTTGATGAATGGTTTGTACCTTGTTTGGAGTGCATGCGGCTAGAGGATTTCAAATGCTGGCTACCTATAAATGGCTGTAGGGTTATCTATTTTGATCGTACTTATTTGTATGAAAGGCATTTGAGCTTTTCTAATTTCCAATTTCATGTGGACTTACTACATATGAACATTTGCAAATCTAACTTTTGAAATTTCCAAGAGCTGATACTTTTTGCTGTTTAGTTGCCTGACCTTGAGGAAAATATAGCGATTAATGTCATTCCATCTAAGTAATCATTCTTTGGAATATTTCTTGCATGCGTGGAATCCTTGTGGAATCCTTATTTATCGTCTTCTCTGTTTACCGTTTTTCCCCAGTGGTAAGACAAAGAGCGGAGTTGTTGGTTGCACATCCTATCTGATTGTTTTTTTTTGTGTTCATTTAGGAGCCTTCAATTATATTTTACTTGGAAATGTTTCGAGCATGTTGTTTAGTTGCCATCATTGCATTACCTGAGGTCCAGGAGACAATTTTCATACCAAATATTGTCTTGGCATGAGCACGCAATTTTGTGCCCTTTTCTTAAAAAATTCAGTTTGAACTCTTTTAAGCGTTATTAAACAATTCAGTATATCAATGGGACACTTGATAGGATGGAAAGTCCTCTATTAGAAGATGCTGGGTTATGTTGGTGGGATTCCCAGTATTTTCTTCAAAATTCCTATTTCTGGAAAGATCAATAAAAGACATTTCCTTGGTTTATATACTGTTCTGCTGTAATTTTCCCTTCTCAATTTATAAAGTGTTCTATCTCTGTAGAAAGAAAGAGGTTAATATTCATTGGCATCCTCCTTGGTAATTGTATCTTGATGTAAAATTAAATTTTGTGTAATTGCAGGTTATAAGATTATCAGCTGCCACTCAAGAACTCCCACGATCCATCATCTGCAATGTTCATGGTGTCAACCCCAAATTTCTCAAGGTTGGCAAGTTGAAGCATGGCCAGCAACAGAGAGGAGAACTAGCATTCACCAAGGGTGTCTACTATATTGGGAAGATGGTATGGAGTAAAGGTTACAGGGAATTACTTCAACTACTCTTGAAGCACCAAAATGAGCTAGCCGGTCTTCAAGTGGAATTATATGGAAATGGAGAAGACTCTGATCAAATCCAAGAATCTGCTAGAAAATTGAAGCTAGATGTAAGAGTTTACCCTGGTCGTGACCATGTGGATCCTTTGTTTCATGAGTAAGCAACCTCCTTTTACTAACCGAACTGCATTATGAATTTCTGTTCTGGATTTTATGAAGTTGTAAATATCCTGCTTGTGAACTCTTGTTTGCTGTAGTTAGAATTTGGATTCTGTTTTGGAAAAACTGTGCTGGCCAATCTGTGATTGTCAGCTCAAACTTTTCTATTTGCTATTTTATAAGTTCTGTCATGGCGAGCTAATAAATCTATAACTCGTTATTTGCTTTCAGAATTTCAAATTTTGGTTTCTGGTCTTTTCAGGTACAAGGTGTTCATAAATCCCAGCACCACAGATGTAGTTTGCACAACAACTGCCGAAGCTCTTGCAATGGGAAAAATTGTCATATGTGCGAACCATCCTTCAAATGACTTCTTCAAGCAATTTCCTAACTGCCACATGTATAATACCAGCGAGGAATTCGTGAAATTAACTCTTAAAGCTCTGGCTGAAGAGCCTGTGTCGCTTACAGATGAACTGAGGCACGAGCTGTCATGGGAGGCAGCCACAGAAAGATTTCTGAGGGCTGCTGATCTGAATGAGGTTGCTTCTGAGAAAGCACTCCCTTCCTCTTTCAGGCCTTTCATGTTAATCTCATCTCATGAGCTTAGGAGGAGCATGGAAGCAGCGTCTGCACTGTTGCATAATACTGTTTCTGGTATCGAGGCTGCACGTTGTGCCTTTGGTGCCATCCCAGGTACTCTGCAACCTGACGAGCAACAGTGCAAGGAGCTTGGGTTTGCTTTTTCAGGGCGAAAGCCATTTCTGAGACTTTGATGCGTCTCTGCTTGCGAGGCACTCGCGTAAAGTCCGAACTTCTTCCAATTGGAATGTGTAGTGCAGATGGGTTTCCCACCCAACCCTGATTGCATGCCGAATCATCTTTACGGGGCCTTTCAATGCAAAAGGAGATGCTAATTGATTTACAGCATTACTGAAATGCAAATATCTCGCTCCTTGACTGCTCCCACTGTGAATGTTAAACAATGGTCGTACCATCGTAGTTTTTCATTTTGTCCAATAATAATTTGTTTGCTTTTGCCTGAGTTTTTCAGCCGTAAGGACTTGGAATTTTCGTTGTTTTAACATCGATAAAGGACTCAGGTGGTCGAAACCTAGAAGTCTCTGTGCGCGCGATAGGTGATTGTTTGTGGCCTTTATAAATCACTTTCACTATTGACTGACGTACTGCTAAATATCAAGAGCTGGGGGATGCGCATTTAATAAAAACGCTTAGCTAGCTACTGCTAAATGGCAATAGCTGGAAGGAATGTATATTTACTATAAAAAATATCTGAGTTGTTATGTAAAATAAAATCGATGGAATTTGATGCGTGGTGACTAATGTGGACTTTACGGAAGGCAGTAGAAGCGAACCATTTTAGGTGCGCTGAAGGTGTGGAGATTGAACCTTATCTTTTCGTGTGATTAAAAGACGAAACAACATGTGGTGTCGGCGTGCCAGTCTCCTTTGTTCTTAGACTGACATTGCTTTAAGATTAGTGCACCGGTTGCTTAGTTTCCTGATCTTCGGCATATCTCACCGTTTTCAGCGATCGATCCACTCCGCTCATGTCATCTTCTGTCCCTCCTACTTCAATGGCTGCTGATGGAGCTATGGATGACCGGAATTTCAAGAGGAGGGTTATGGATAAAGGTTTCATGTGGGTTTCTCCTTCTGGAAGAGGTGGTGAAGCTGAAGGATCTTTTTCTTGACATCGTTCAAGTCCCGGTGACGGCTCTGGAAGATGAAGTTGACTGCTGGCAACAGAGGGCCATCCTTGCTAGGACCTTCCATCAAGCTGAGGCGATCATCAGGGAGTTATGGCGTGCAGGAGCTTTTGGTGATACTGCTTCTCTAAGCTTGGCTCACCGATGCCATATATTCTGGTTTGCTGATCCTGTAGCAAGAGACATGGTGCTGGAAAGACTGTGGGTGGCCAACGGCCAACCCATTGCTACTGAAGGATGGAGGCCGAAGTTCATTCGACAGCGGATTCCGTTCCTTTGGCTCTTCTGTGGGTGAGGTTACCGAACATTCCACTTGAATTCTGAAATGATGACATCCTTAGGAAAATCCTATCGCCAGCGGGACAATTCCTCTTCTCTGACTCTGCTACCCAGGCGAAGAACAGAGGAGGGTTTGCTCGGGTGTATGCTCGTATTGATCTGAGGAAACCTCTTCGGTCGGGAACTCAAGTATGGGGGATCAAATCTCCATTTTGGCAACAATTTGCATATGAACACATGGAGAGCATTTGTCCTAGGTGTGGTTCGCTGCATCTTGTCGGCCCTTGTTTGCCATTGACCAGGTCCGATTTTGAGCCAACTGTTCTTGGCTCCATCTTTGGTCCATGGATGGCGGCTGTTCGACAAAGGAAGGCTTCCAGTGGCCACCAGCTTGTTCCGTTGAGGAAGCCACAGGCGGATTTGATCCCTGCTGGCTCTGGCCCTCGATCAGAACAGCAACTTTGACCTATGTTTTGCGTTCGGGTCCGTCACTGAGGGATGGCAAGTTTGATGAAGTTGGCTCGTCGGTAGCTTCTCAGGTCCCCTAAGGTGCCGGCCTCTTCTATGTTGCTCCGGGCCAGACTGAGGGTGTTTTGAAGAAGGGGATTTTGGCTACTATCGATGTGCTAGTGAAGGGGCTGCGTGCGGTTTGAGAGTAACAAGAGGAGTTCATGTGGGTTGGGAGTTTCAGATAGGGCAGCTGGCCTGAGTTTCACCTGACCCAGTCACTGATCACTGAGAACCCCTTCGCCACTCTTGGGTCGGATAATTGGGTTGGAAGCCCCTCGGAGAGTAGGGATGTCTTTCGGGTCCTCTAAAGCGGGCCCGGCCTGCAGAGATCTAAACTCACGCACGGTCTCCAAAATAGATAAAAGGAAAGGAAAAGCAATAGCTTCTACTTCTAAAAATAGATTGGAGAAAATTTCTTGTTCAATATCTCCAATTGCAGCTTGGGGTCCTGCTGTCTTAGTAGGCAGGATGGGTCAGCCCTCCTGCAGTCAAGTATAGTTCAGGCTGAGGAGCCGGTCCAGCCTTCAGTGAAGGAGAGCCATAGTCATGAGTCATCCGTCTCCTGCCTTAAGGAGGCAATTCAGGGGCAGGGCAATGTTACCTTGTTCTCTGCTGGGTCTCCCCGAGCTATTGAGACTGGAGATGAGCCGGAAGCGCATATGGTCTGTTCTTCACAGATCACAGAGGGTAGCACCTTGTCTAGTGGGTGCCTTTCTGATAGTGATATGGTAGAGGACTAGGTTGGTCCCAGCTTCCTTCAGTTGGTAAATGAAAATCTTACTTTGGAATGTAAGAGGAGCTCAAAAGCCATCCTTTCGATCCTCTTTTGGGAGATTGATGCAGTTATATAATTTTGACATCTATGTCATGTTAGAAACTTGATTGTTGGGAGACAGTCTGGCCTGGTTTAGGAGACAGATAGTTAGATCTTGGTCCTCTTATGCTGTGGAGTCAGTGGGTCTATCTGATGGTATTTTGGCCATTTGGTGTACCGCGCTGTCAAGGTCGACACTTTTCACCAGTGTAATCATCAGATTGCCCTCGTCGTCTCTAGGGGTCTTCAGACCCCTAGCTTCTCTCGACTGTCTATGCTAGTACTGATTTTTAGGCGAGATGTGTTCTATGGACCGAGTTACTTTCTCTCCTTGCCCAGGGCCTTCCATTCATCATTGCTGGTGACTTCAACTGTATCACTGGGGCTAATGAAAAGAGAGGAGGCAAACGGGTCACTGGCTCAGCGGACATTACTAAATTTAGGACCTTCATCGATTCTACTGGTGTTGTCCCAAATAGCAACCCAAGAGGGGGGTGAATTGGTCTTTTAAAAATTTTAAACACTTTTGAAGTAAAACCCCAACTTAAAATAAATCACAGATATGCAACAATTAAGACAGAATATGCAATGAGAAATGAAGAGGAAGAGATAAAAAGTCAAGCACTACAAACACAAAAATTTTATAGTGGTTCGGTGTACCTACACCTACGTCCACTCCCAAGTACCTCTTGGGTCCACACTATAATCAACCTTGATTACAGCAGAGTTGTTTCACAAGATCACAACTTAAACTTGTTGTTTTTCTGGGTGCACAACGAACCCAGCTGGTTTCCAAGGTTACCAACACAAAACCTTACACACAAGCAACTGCTTGCACAAGGCAAACTGCCTTAACTGATTCAATCACCTGATTGACTTAGTTTACAAGAAGAACAAGAATGTTTGATTCAATAACTGCTCCTTAAATGAGCAAATAAGACAATTTAACTATTCAACCAAAGAGATAGAAATAAAAGCCTAATTTGTAGATCTTTGTGGCTTGATTCTTCTCCTCTTTCTTGCTTTTGAATGGATCTTCCTTGAGTATTCTCTTGAAGCTCGGAAGAACAGATGAAGAACAGGAACTAGGGCTTGCTCATTTGCTTCTTCAAACTTAGAAATCTCCTCAAAATGAAAGTGTGAAGACTAGGGATTTCTCTCTTTCTTTCAGAGAATCAGTACGATTTTTCTTTTGATTTTTCCTCTGATTTTCTCTCAGATTTTTTTCTTCTTTTTCTTCTCTATTTTTCTTGTTTTTCTCTTCTTTTAAACGGTCACATCCATCATGCTTTTATAGATCCTTCCAATACTAGGAATAGATGAAAACTATCCGTTAGAATCAAAATGAAGAAAAGTTAGGAACAAATAAGGTAATAGCCGTTGAGATTTAAAATAAAAAGAAGGTTTAGAGACGTTCTGACACATCTGAAAGTCGTTTTTGACAATCTGGAGTCGGCTCTGACTTTCCTGGGGTCGACTCTAACTTGAAATCCCCAAACAGCCCGATTTGGAGTCTGCTCTAACTTTTATAGGGTCGACACATTTTGCTTCTGGAGTCGACTCTAACTTCTCAAGTGTCGACTCTAATTCGAGACCCGAAAAACCATCTTTCTATTTTTCTGCTAGAGTCGACTCTGCAGGTTCCAGGTGTCGACTCTAATCCGTGCCGTTTTCTGGAGTCGACTCTGTGATTCTAGGTGTCGACTCTAATGTCTGCAATCTTACCTTGACATTAGAATTGAGTTCCGAACTTGATTTCTCTCGAGATTTTGATCATTTAAACAAGTTATAAACTGAAACATTTATTCAAAATCATTAGTAATTTCATGAGTTATACTCAAATAGTTTTGTGTATCATCAAAATTAATAATTGGGTCAACAATCTTCCCCTTTTTGATGATGATAAAAACTTTGAGTATATGCATTAGAATTCATAAACATTGTAAACCTTATCAAGACTTTAAATTTGTTCAATTTAAGGAATAAGCCATAGTTTCAAAATAAGTAAAATTGATCAATAATGATTAACATGAACTGTATCAAATAAAAATTATGCTCCTTCTTTTTCTATGCATATTTCTTTTAGATTAAATGTATTTAAATTCTCATCCTCTCTCTCTCATTCATTTTCTACCTTATGCATATACAATTCTTCTTTTCTCTCTTTTTTTGTTATCAACAAAAAGGTGAAAAACAATTGTATAAAGAATTTTAAAGAGATATTCAGATACAGACAAATTGAAGAATAGATATAAAAGAGTAAATATCCTAAGGCTTTCATTCATAACAACCATCATTGTATCAAACATTCAAACAATGTTTCATCATATCAAAACATTCATTACATCATGTATTAAGATCTAAAACAGTAAGTGTCTAAGTACAAGCTATCAAAATATCACAAAAGCTAAATTTTAATTTGACAAGAACTTAAAGGCTAATTGGGATTTGACTTGAGTTGGCTTAGATAGGCATTAATATAGGAAGTAGAAGGTCAATCAAGTATGTTTGTAGACAATTCTCTTCAGATGACCTATTAACTCCATAATCTCATCTTTCTGTGATTTCTTGAAGCCTTCAAGACAATTATCAATCTGAGTAACAGCAAAATCTATATCCCTTCTTAGTTGTCCAGTGGCATCAAGTAAGCTCTAGATCCATCTGCGATTCCTTCCAGCCTTTCAAAAATCTTGTAAAGCTCAGATGATAGGGTATCCACAGATCTGTCCAATGAAGATGCAATCTTGTCAAGTTTAGTAGAGAGCTGCCTCATCTCATTTCTCATCTCTAAATCATGCTCAGTCAATAAGGCCTCGAGCTGATCAAGCTGCCTCTCCAAGAAACCTGCTGACTTAGCCAACAAACCCGATGCCACCTGAGGGGGTGAAGAAGTGCTCGGTCCAGCACCAGATGGTCCAGCAACTGATGGTCCAGCAGTAGACGGTCCAGGGACATCCTCATCTCTGGCTTCCTCAACTCTGGCTTCTTGTCCTCTCCTTTGCCACTGGCCATTAACTTTCCTGAAGCCCATTCTATGAATAGTGGAGATGCTATAGTAGTCAGTATATCTGAGATTTCTTTGCAGTTCATTCTCCATTATCTTTACACCTTGGCTTCTGAACACCAGTGTGAGAACCATACCATATGGCAGTGTAGATCTTTTCTTTATAGTAGCCTCTGCCATATAACCAATCTGTTGGGAATTGTATCCTAAAGCCAATCATTTGATGATTGTGTTGATGTAAATTGTATATAAATTTATATATTAATAAAAGTTATTTGGCAGTTTATTCATTACAAGAACATCTTCTTAAAACTCCTAATAGTAATGAAGCCCTCAGGATCTTCCTTCACGATAAAGGAGGATTTATCTTTGAAAGTCCTTAAAAGAGTTCGCGACCAAATGATATACTATGACAGGGCCATAGTACTATCAATTATAGGACATTGTATATCATATTTGTTGGTTGTCCTCTTAACCAAGGAGTGTAGAGACACTGGTATGACATACAGGTGAAAGTGTAGGAGTACATTTCACCGAACATGACTCATTTCTGGATACTCTACTGTCAAGAGTTAATCCGAGAAGATATAGGTATAAGTATCCTTCAGACCTGAAGATCACAACCAGTGGCTTACAAGAAACTCATTGTACTTAGGTGCTGGACCACCTGGATTTCTAATCTAGCTACGAAAGGTTACTGGGTGCAGTCAAGTACTTGTGGTAGTCAGTTGTGGATCAAGATGGAATTTGACCTATCCCCTTAAAAGGAGAAATGCTTGTGTTTCAATTTAGCAAGACCTTGGCCAAGGCACTTCATGTGAAAGTCATATGATCACTAAAATTGAAATCACTTTATGATTTGCTGTTTAGAGTTGACAGGCTCTTAAGCCATCCTTAGCATTTGTGGTCAAGAGGATGAATTATACGGTAACTGTTTCTTAGGGTTCTTGGAGTTTGCTCGGCAACTCTTCGACCTATCCGGACGTGGGTTTCATTGCTAGATGTGCACATCGATTAGTATAGAAAATTGTTTCTATGCTACCGGCTTATGTTCGAACCTAGAGAGTCACATGCATAGAAGTTTCCTAGGATGATCTATTTGCTGATCAACGATTAGAATTGTATATGATTTAATTAATCAATTTGATTGATTGAATTATCTCAATTAGATTAAGTACAAGTGAATAAGATTTAATTTGGTTTAAGTCTACTAGAAGGACTAATCAATTTTAAATATTGATTTAAAATTAGATTTGATTTGGATTTAAATAGATTCAGGATTAGCTAAATTTGATTTGGGCTAGGACCATGATCTATATTGGTTTAATCCAATAAATTCAAATTAGCTTAAAACCAAAAATCCAAACCTCATGTGTGAAAAAGGTTTTCTCGCATGATGAGATAACTAAAATCTTATCTCATGAGAAATTAAATTCTCATGCAGAATTTAATTTATAACTTTTAGTCTTCTTCAAATGATTCCCAAGTTCAAGAAAAATAAATTTTGCTAAAAGGTGCCTCTTTGGAAGAGCACTCCACACAACTCTCTGTGCATTGACAAGTGTATGAATTAATGTGCCTCTTTGGAAGAGCACTCCACACAACTCTCCGTGCATTGATAAGTGTATGAATTAATGTGCCTCTTTGGAAGAGCACTCCATACAACTCTCCATGCATTGACAAGCGTGTAAATTAATGTGCCTCTTTGGAAGAGCACTCCACACAACTCTTCATGCATTGATAAGTGTGTGAATTTAATATGTCTCTTTGGTTTTCACAAAAAACAGCGGAATTCTAAATGTTAGAATTCAATAGGCTGGCTAATATGAAACTATAAATAGAGGACATCCCTCACCAGATAACAAAACACAAGATCAAAAGAGATCAAAAATTCTAAACAGTTAGAACCAAGTGTTACAGTTCTAAGAGTTAGAACATAAAATTCTGGTGTGATTTTAGTGTTAGCAAAAGCTTGTGGATCTTGGAGGAAGATTCAAGTGGAAGAATTCAAGATCAGCAAAATTATTTTTCGCGAGCTAGCACTCCCGGGAATCCGATCATTCGGGGGCTTCGCGTGGACAATACTAGAGGCCGGACGATTGAACGGCTGCAGAGCACAAAGATTTACCTACTGTTCTTAAGGTGAGTGATTTGATCCTTAGATCTTAAGGCATGCTTCAAGATGAGTAGTATGACTTCTCATTTTGAAGATTAAGATATGATCTTAATTATTTAATTTATATTCAATACTTAGATCAAACGATCTTATAATATAAGGCAAAGATATGATCTTGATGCATGTTAGAAAGATTAATATGTAATCTTTAAATTTTTGCATTGATAATTGTTATCAAATTTTAAAATATGCATGCCTCGGGGATTAACTCTCCCAACACAATCATCATTCCGGCCAAATTTACTGGTTGACCATTGATGATACAATCCATCAGAAGAACGTCTCGCTCCGAGACATACTCGAACCTTCCAATCTTAGGAAACAAGATTCTCCCACAAATATTATGAAGTAATCTGAGTTCCAGGTTGAGTTGATTTGCCATTACCTTTTCAAACTCAGAAACTTCTCTCCCAAGCATCCTAGACAGGGCTCCACCTCTGTCATCATGCTGAAGGCAGTCAAACCAATAGTGGGTATCTCCAGAAGATTTCCTAGTGACTTTGTAGTGATCACCACTTTGGTTCCACGCACAGAACTTACAAGACCTCCTTCCCCTCTACATAAATCACTTTAGAATTCCTTCACGAGGGAGGGGTAGGTCGGAACATCTAGTGAACAAATCTTTTCCCAACCCATTTCTTTTATTTGTCTCCCTATAGAAAAACCTTCCGATTCAGATAGATTAAAATCTACCTTCCTTCCCGTAGTGATAACCTTCCCGGTCAACAAGTCAACGCGGGTGGATGATGGAGAAGCCTCCGAAGTAGAAGAAGAGGAAGACAAAGAGCTAGAAGACGATTGCCTCTCGGTTCTTCGAACGGAACGTCTCCCAGTGGGAACGGCCGCACCAAACGCAGATCCTTGCCTCTTGGAGCCATTGGAGGTCAATGGAGGTTGGAATCAAGGATTTTGAAGAGTTTGGAAAAGTTTGGAATGCTTTGGAGAAGGATTTGAAAGGGATTGAAAAAGGATTGGGTCGTTTGATGTGTCGACTCTGCCCTAATAAAATGATGATTTTTCACTTAGAGTCGACTCCCACAAAGTGAGGTGTCGGCTCCGAACAAAAATCAGTCAGCGCTCGAATTAGAGTCGACTCTACGTAAGCCGAGTCGGCTCTAATGAGCAAACAGAAAGCACTAAAGAAAAAGGTGTCGACTCCAAAATTGAAGGTGTCGACTCCACAATAGTTTCAGTGAAAGAAAATGAGTTTCAAGGGTCTGAAACTAATCAAATTGATCATCAAAATTTAGATAACTTCTCCTTAATAATTGGGGAATCAATGATTCAAACTTCTAGATAAATTTCCTTATAAAGTGTAAAAGATTTTCAAGAAATTTATCGAAATTTAGATAGTTGTCCTTGAGAGTTTCAGAAAATCATTCTAAAGGATCACAAACTCCTAATTCTCCTCTAAGATAACAAAATCTCTCCTCACTCAAAGGTTTGGTAAAAATATCAGCCAATTGATCATCAGTGTTCACATAATCAAGACAAATATCATTATTAGCTACATGTTCTCTAATAAAGTGATGTCTAATTTCTATGTGTTTAGTTCTAGAATGTTGAATTGGATTCTTAGTTAGATTGATTGCACTAGTATTATCACATCTAATAGGAATTTTATCAAGTGTGATGCCATAATCTTCAAGTTGTTGCTTAATCCAAAGGATTTGAGCACAGCAACTTCCAGCTGCAACATACTCTGCCTCAGCAGTGGATAGAGCAACCAAATTTGCTTCTTGCTAAACCAAGAGATTAAGTTACCTCCTAAAAATTGGCATGCACCACTTGTACTTTTTCTATCTAATTTACATCCAGCATAATCAGAGTCAGAATAAGCAATCAAATTAAGTGTTGAGTCTCTAGAATACCATATTCCTACATTTTTAGTTCCATTTAAATAGCTAAAGATTCTTTTAACAGCAATAAAATGTGATTCTTTAGGTTCAGATTGATATCTTGCACATAAACAAACAGCAAACATGATATCAGGTCTACTTGCAGTTAGGTAAAGTAGAGATCCGATCATACCTCGGTAATATTTTTGATCTATTTTCTTACATCTTCATCTTTGTCCAGCTTGCATGAAGGGCTCATTGGCGTGCCAAGAGGTTTAGCAGATTCCATATCAAACTTCTTAAGTATTTCCTTCTGTACTTTGCTTGGTTAATGAAAATTTCAGCTTTCTCTTGTCTAATTTGTAGTCCAAGGAAGAAATTAAGTTCTCCCATCATACTCATCTCGAATTCTCCTTGTATTAACTTAGCAAATTCTTGGCAAAGACGTTTGTTAGTAGCACCAAAGATAATATCATCAACATAAATCTGTACAACCAATAGATCCATTTCTTTTCTTTTTAAAAACAAGGTTTGTCAACATTTCCTCTTGTAGATCCATTTTCAATCAAAAATTTACTCAATCTATCATACCAAGCTCTAGGTGCTTGTTTTAAACCATAAAGTGTTTTGTGTAATTTAAAAACATGGTTTGAAAATTCATGATCTTCAAAACCAGGAGGTTGTTCAACATATACTTCCTCATTTATAAAACCATTTAAAAACACACTTTTAATCCATTTGAAATAAATTGAAATTCATATGACATGCAAATGCAAGCAATAGTCTAATGGCTTCTAATCTAGCTACAGGAGCAAAAGTTTCATCAAAATCTATTCATTCTTCCTGATTATATCCTTTTGCAACTAGCCTAGCTTTATTCCTAATGACTGTGCCATTTTCGTCTAATTTATTTCTAAAAACCCATTTAGTTTCTATTATAGGGTGGTCTCTAGGTTTGTCTACCAGGGTCCATACTTATTCCTAGTGAATTGGTTTAACTCTTCTTGCATAGCTAACATCCAATTGCTATCTTTTTCAGCTTCTTCTATGGTTTTAGGTTCTATTTGAGATACAAATGCAAGATGATTATTAATATTTCTCATGGATGATCTAGTTCTTACTCCTTGAGATGGGTCACCTATGATCAAATCCCTTGGATGATCATGAGCATATCTCCAATCTCTAGGCAGATCTATATCATTATGAGCAGTATCAATAACATCAACCAAAGGTAAATCCTCATCTTTTACTACTTGATCATGTTCTGAAGATACATCTAATTTTTTAATACCTCTTTCAAGTAAACTTGTATCTTCCTCATCATCAATCTTTCCCGAACTTGATGCTAAAGACTCATCAAAGACTACATGAATGGATTCTTCTACAACTAGACTCTTCTTATTGAATACTCTATAAGCTTTACTAGAGGTTGAATATCCTAAGAAAATGCCTTCATTAGATTTAGCGTCAAACTTTCCAAGATTATCTTTACCATTGTTATGGATGAAGCATCTACAACCAAATGCATGAAAGTAGCCTAAGTTGGGTTTCCTATCATGCCATAGTTCATAGGGTATTTTCTTAAGGATAGGTCTAATTAGGGCTCTATTTAGGATGTAACATGCTGTGTTAATAGCTTCCGCCCAAAAATATTTAGGGAGTTTGCTTTCACATAGCATGGTACGGGCATGTCTTCTAGAGTCCTATTTTTTCTCTCTACAACTCCATTTTGCTGAGGTGTTCTAGGTGCAAAAAAATTATGATGTATGCCTTTTTTAAAACAGAATTTTTCAAATAAGTGATTTTCAAATTCAGTCCCGTGATCACTTCTTAGAGATACTATGGTAGTGTTTTTCTCATTTGTGACTTTCTTGAAAAATTTAGGAATATTGAGAAAGTCTCATCTTTATGAGCCAAAAACATTACCCAAGTGAATCTAGAGCAATCATCTACTATCACAAGACCATACTTCTTTCCTCCTAGACTAGTGGTTCTAGTAGGTCCAAAGAGGTCCATGTGTAGTAGCTCCAGGGGCCTAGTAGTTGAAACAACGTTCTTAGATTTGAAAGAACTTCTTGTTTGTTTACCAAATTGACATGAATCACAGATTCGATTATTTTCAAAATCTAAGTTAGGAATACCTTTAACTAAATTCATTTTCAGCAATTTTAAAATTAAGTGTGTGCTAGCATGACCTAATCTACGATGCCATAGCCATCCAATCTCATTCATTTTAGCATTGTCTGCAACTAAGCAATGATTACTTGAGGATAAGTTATTCAGATCAATTAAGTATACATTGCCATAACGTTTTCCAACAAGAATAATGCTACTATCAATGGGATTAGTAACTGTGCAAATAGAAGCTTCAAAAGAAACTTTGAAACCTTTATCACACAGCTGGCTAATACTATCAAGTTATGCTTTAATCCATTAACATATAATACATTATCAACATAGGTATATGGAGTAATTTGAATCTTACCAATGCCCATGATATGGCCTTGACCATTATCACCAAAAGTAACTACTCCACCTCTTTTCGTCTCAAGGGTGATGAATTGATCTTTGTCACCGTCATATGTCTTGAGCAACCACTATCAAGATACCATTTTCTTTTCAATCCGATGGCTGCAAGACACTCCTGCAAAATATTCATCTCTTAATTTTAGGTACCCAAGCTTTCTTGGGTCCTTCATGGTTAGAAGCAATGAATATTGTTCCTTTAGGAACCCAAATCATCTTTCTTTTATCATGTGGAGTTTTACACACATAAGATTTATGTCCTTTGTTTCCACATTTAAAACAAGTAATATTTGATGATTTTTCAGCATGTACAAAAAATTTTTCAAGGATTTTTGCTTTTTAAGTGGATTATATCCTAATCCGGCTTTATCAAAAACACTTTTGATTATCCAAAATCATATTTAGTTTGATAGAGCTTAAAGTAAATTTGTCAACAATGGGTTTAAGCCTATCAACTTCATTTTTCAAATTTTCATTTTCTTTCTTTAGAAATTCATTTTCACAATATGCTTTTCATTTTCTAAAGATAGATTTTGCATTTGATTCTTCAAATCTTTATTCTTTGAGCTTAGATTTGCATAATCATCAATTAGTTCATAAAAACACTATGCAATTCTTCAAATGTAAAATCATCTAGAAAACTTGGACTCACCTCATCATTGTCCGCCATGAAGCAGAGATTGGCTATTTCTTTCTTTTCATCTTCTTCGGAACTTGAGCTTTCCGAATCACTCCAGGTAGCCATCATTGCCTTCTTTTTGAATCTCCTGGGGCCTTTTTGAGTTGTGGACATTCAGATTTGAAATATCCCGATTTCTTGCATTCAAAGCAGATTATTTCCTTTTCTTTTCCTTTGTCCTCATCTTTCCTAACAAAGGGCTTTTTCTTTTCAAATTTCTTCTTCTTCATGAATCTCTTGAATTTCTTGTGATGAGTGCCATGTCCTCATCATCACTGTCATCTTCAGATTCATCAGATTCTTCCTTACATTCTGAAATTTTGAGAGCCATAGTCCTTTTCTTTTTGACTCATCCTCATTAACATGTTGCTTGACTTGAAGCTCATGAGTCATCAAGGATCCCAAAAGTTCTTCTAGAGGTAGAGTGCTCAGATCTTTTGCCTCTTGTATTGCAGCGACTTTAGCTTCCCATGTCCTAGGCAAAGAACGCAACACCTTTCTCACAAGATTAGAGTTATCATAAGATTTACCAAGACTTTTTAAACCATTAACAATGTCAGTAAATCTTGTAAACATATCAGAAATAGATTCACATGCATCCATTTTGAACAATTCATATTTATGAACAAGCATGTTTGGTTCCCTCATGGGTAACCTCTAATTTATCCCAAATTTCTTTAGCAGATATGCAAACATATATACGATTAAATTCATTTGCATTTAAAGAACAATACAAAATATTCATAGCCTTGGCATTTAGTTGTGCCAATTTCTTATCATGTTCATCTCATTCCGTTTCCAGTTTAGGAATTTCCATGCCATTAAGTCTTGTAGTGGGTGTGTGAGGTCCATTGACTATAATACTCATAGATCATAGTCAAGTGCTTGAATGAAGATTTTCATTCTAGCTTTCCAATAAGAATAATTAGAACCATTAAATAAAGGAGGACGATTCGTAGATTGTCCTTCAAAAAAGGTCGAGCCAACTTGAGCTGCCATTTGGATCTTTAACTCTTGATTGTTAGATCAAGGAAAAATGAGCACTAGCTCTGATACCAATTGTTGTCCCAGATAGCAACCCAAAGGGGGGGGGTGAATTGGGTCTTTTAAAAATTTTAAACACTTTTGAAGTAAAACCCCCAACTTAAAATAAATCACAGATATGCAACAATTAAGACAGAATATGCAATGAGGAGATGAAGAGGAAGAGATAAAAGAGATAAAAGTCAAGCACTGCAAACACAAAATTTTATAGTGGTTCGGTGTACCTACACCTACGTCCACTCCCAAGTACCTCTTGGGTCCACTATAATCAACCTTGATTACAGCAGAGTTGTTTCACAAGATCACAACTCAAACTTATTATTTTTTGGGCGCACAACGAACCCAGCTGGTTTCCAAGGTTCACCAGCACAAAACCTTACACACAAGCAACTGCTTGCACAAGGCAAACTGCCTCAACTGATTCAATCACCTGATTGACTCAGTTCACAAGAAGAACAAGAATGTTTGATACAATAACTGCTCCTTAAATGAGCAAATAAGATAATTTAACTATTCAACCAAAGAGATAGAAATAAAAGCCTGATTTGTAGATCTTTATGGCTTGATTCTTCTCCTCTTTCTTGCTTTTGAATGGATCTTCCTTGAGTACTCTCTTGAAGCTTGGAAGAACAGATGAAGAACAGGAACTAGAGCTTGCTGTTTGCTTCTTCAAACTTAGAAATCTCCTCAAAATGAAAGTGTGAAGACTAGGGATTTCTCTCTTTTCTTTAGAGAATCATACGATTTTCCTTTTGATTTTTCCTCTGATTTTCTCTCTGATTTTTTTCTTCTTTTTCTTCTCTATTTTTCTAGTTTTTCTCTTCTTTTAAACAGTCACATCCATCATGCTTTTATAGATCCTTCCAATACTAGAATAGATGAAAACTATCCGTTAGAATCAAAATGGAAGAAAAGTTAGGAACAAATAAGGTAATAGCCGTTGAGATTTAAAATAAAAAGAAGGTTTAGAGATGTTCTGACACATCCGAAAGTCGTTTCTGACAATATGGAGTTGGCTCTGACTTTCCTGGGGTCGACTCTAACTTGAAATCCCCAAACAGCCCGATTTGGAGTCTGCTCTAACTTTTCTGGGGTCGACACATTTTGCTTCTGGAGTCGACTCTAACTTCTCAGGTGTCGACTCTAATTCAACCCAAAAAACCATCTTTCTATTTTTCTGCTGGAGTCGACTCTGCAGGTTCAGGTGTCGACTCTAATCCGTGCCATTTTCGGAGTCGACTCTGTGATTCTAGGTGTCGACTCTAATGTCTGCAATCTTACCTTGACATTAGAATTGAGTTCCGAACTTGATTTCTCTTGAGATTTTGATCATTTAAACAAGTTATAAACTGAAACATTTAATCAAAATCATTAGTAATTTCATGAGTTATACTCAAATAGTTTTGTGTATCATCAAAATTAATAATTGGGTCAACAACTGGGTTGTTGGATTTGGGGTTTTTGGGCTCCAATTCACTTGGTATAACAATCGTTAGGGCTCAGCTGTGTTTGGGAGAGACTAGACAGTGGCTACGGCTCAGTGGCTCCAAAAGTACCCTTCTGTTGCTGTTACTCATCTTCCTAGGATTGTCTTTGATCACTATCCCATTCTGATATCCACGGAGGTTGATTCTCATCAATGGAGGCAGTTTAGATTCGAGTAGTTCTGAACTTCCTACTCCTCAGCTCAGTCTATCATCTCCCAAGTTTGGCATCTACATGTAAGAGGTAATGCTATTTATCGATTATCTAAGTATCTTGATTTAGCAAGACATAGGCTCTCTAGATAAAACAGACTGAAAGTTGGAGATTTGGTTAGGAAAGTTGAGTAGGTCGAAGCTGATATAAGTACCCTCCAGGCTAAGGAGGATCAGGAAGGTTGTCTCTGGACTCTGACCTTTCTTCTCTTCGTGGGAAGCTTGCTCTTCAACATTCTCTTCTTCTGCAGCAGGAGACCTACTGGAGGCAGAGGTCGAAGATTTAGTGGATTCAAGATGGGGACCATAATACCAGGTTTTTTCATCAGGCCCTCTGAAGCGGCATGCAGCCAACAGGATTTGGCGGTTAGCTGATGAGGAGGGGTAGTATCAGGAGGATATCCAAGTTATTCGAGACCAGCTATTTCATTTTTTTTCAGTCCAATGGACTGAGCCTACTGGCGATGGGGCTTCGGTATTCTAGGTCCCAGCTTCCAGGAAGGTCTCTTCTCTGGAGAATGACTTGCTTGTTAGGCGATCATAGCGGAGGAGATTCGCTTGGTTCTTTAGGAACTTGGGCCTGATGGGTTTCCGTCTTTCTTCTTCCGCCACTATTGGGATATTGTTGGTCAGGAGGTGGTACAAGCAATTTATATTGCCTTCTAATCTAAATCTATTCCCGTTGACTGGAATCGGACTCTTATTACTCTTGTGCCTAAGCGTACCGATACTTTTATCCCCCAGCATTATCAACCCATCAGTCCGTGCACTACTTTGTATAAGGTATGTGCATGTCTATTAGCTGCCCGCCTTCATGTGGTGGTTTCCCAACTTATTTCTGCTGAACATGGGGCTTTTATTAGAGGGCACTATATTTTGGATAACGTCCTTATAGCACAGGAGTTTATGCATGATCTCCAAAGAGCCCCTGCGAGGCGATGTCTTATGGCTATTAAGCTTGATATGGAGAGAGCTTATGACAAATTGAGCTGGACCTTTCTGCATCGTACACTTTAGAAATTTGGTTTTGATGGCATGTTTATTGAGTGGATCATGGCATGCATTTAGAGGCCATATTTCTCCTTAATCATTAATGGTAGTTAGACTGATTTTTTTCACTATGCAATGGGACTTCGTCAGGGGTGCCCATTATCCCCTTTATTATTTATTCTGACTGCGAATGATCTTTCTCGAGCATTCTATCAGGCTCAGCAGGATCGTTGCATTGCCCCCTTCATGGCTGGCCCCCTGGGCCCTTCGGTCTTTCATCTTCTATTTGCTGATGACTGCATTCTTCTGGGACAGGCTTCTATTTGTAATGCGACTTCCTATGCATCTATAATTCAGTGTTATTGTCAGGCTTCGGGTCAGAAGGTTAATTTTCTTAAGTCTACTATTGTTTCAGCCCAAAAACCACCAGATCTATCAAAGAAGTCATTCTCCATTCGTTGGGTATCTCTAGTCAGGCTGATCGGTTATCTTACCTGGGGATCCTATGACGGAAAGACGACCTTGTTGTACTGACTATACTGATCTCGAGAGATGGGTCCGTCAGCGCATTAATGGATGGCAGGTTATGGGCTTATCTATGATGGCGAGGATCACTCTTATTCACTCGGTTCTTATTCCCTTCCTCTGCATCTTCTATCAAATGCTGCCATCCCGATTACTTATCTGAGGAGGATTAAGAGATGTTTCAGGGACTTCCTATGGGGCTATGCAGGATGGCCATGGTATTCATCTTTTATCATGGGACACGGTATGCATGCCAATCCATGAAGATGGTCTTAGAATTCAGTCTCTGATAGTTAGGAGAGAGGCTCTGATGGTCAGGCATGCTTTGCAGTTTTTTCTTGATCTGCACTGCCTATGGAGCTCCTTTATGGGCGAGATATGGTGACTGGACTCACTCGATGGACATTCAGCCTTCCCGCGGTATTCCTCCTTTGGAAGGAGGTTTGTCGGTATGGCCCGACTATTCTAAATAACATATCGTGGATGATTGGAGATGTCGCCTCGATTGATGTTATTCATGACACTTGGATTTCTGAACTTCCTCTTTCTCGGTGGCCCACTTTTATTAGTATTGATGCTCCTATCAGCTTGAGGGTTAAGGATCCGATCTCTCAGGATCCCTCCTCCTAGCATACTTCTACGGTGACCCATTTCTTTGGAGAGGATTTATCTTGTCGGATTCTCTCTATTCCGCTAATACCTGGCCTCTCACCGACTACAGATTATGACGGAGATCATGTCTTTCTAGGGCCCCCACTAGGGACCTTATGAAGGTTTATAGGCCTCAGTCTTTGTGCACGATGGATGCTGCGTGGATTTGGAAGCTTCCTATCCATCCAAGAGTTCAGCTCTTTATATGGAAGCTTGTGTGGGATTGCTTGCCTACTGTTCCCTGCTCTTAGGGAGGGTATTGTCTATCCAGCCGACTTGCCCTTTGTGCGGCTGGAGGAGGAGACTACAAACCATGCCATTTTCATCTGCCCTAGAGCGAAACAGATTGGCAGATGATAGGTTACTTCTGCAGAATGGATGATACGGGTTCTCCGCATTCCCCTTTCTTACATGATCTCCGGAGGGCCACTCAGTAGAAGGATGGTCTTTGGGCAGCTACAGCCTATCAGATATGGATGTCGAGAAACTTGCTTATCTTTACTGATGATTTTATATCTTCCCACAGGATTGTGTGAAAAGTCAGATTCCTAACGATAGAATGTTCTCGTTATCATTATGCTGTTGGTTCTGACAACTCTGGCCACTGGGATTCCCTGCTGCTTCGGCAGCGAACCGACATACGGTTTTCATATCTTGGGAGCCCCCTCCAGGGTTTTTAAAATCAACTTCGATGGGATGTCCGAGAAGATCAACAGGTTTAGCTTTCATTATTCGTAGGACCGATGGAG
This sequence comes from Calamus simplicifolius, assembly GCA_900491605.1. NCBI lineage: Eukaryota > Viridiplantae > Streptophyta > Magnoliopsida > Arecales > Arecaceae > Calamus > Calamus simplicifolius. The sequence goes on along the minus strand of UESW01000006.1, from coordinate 265,038 downwards.
CGCTGCTGGCAGTGGGAGGTTTTGGTATTCTTGACTCCTCAGTCCCTATGACCGAGCTTTATTGCTTGGGCTAGCATTTTCTATGCCACTTGAATTCTTTATGCTCATAGCCTTCTCATCAAGAAGATTTTCGAAAGAAAATTACCGCTTAAGTCCTTACTAATCCACTGCTCCACGATATATGATTTATTCTTCGAAATGTCTACAAAGCTCATATCCGTCATATCTACTGAAAACCAATTCGATTAATTTATGGCATCAATGACTTATCATGTTAAATTTTAAATTTATTAAAATAATTTTTATCTTTTATTCTTTATTTTATTTTATTTGAATTGATTTGCACTAAATTAGTCTTATCACCGGTCTATAAGAGAGACGAAACAACAGGCCAGACAGACGGTTCCGATGGACGGATGCAAGTGGAGGCAAGGGCTTTTCTTGTTGTTCTTCTTGTGATAATATATAAATCCAAGGTGCGGTTTGATTGGTGGATCGCGGCGAATGCTATGCTGTCGCCCGGAACACCATCCCTATCCGCCACCATGATACGGGGATTCGGAAGTACATGCCGTTCCCCTTCGCGAGGAATCGCTTGCTCTCTATAACTCACTCTCTCCGAGCTTCAGCTTTAGGAAGTGATCCGTTTCGTGCTCGATCGTCGACTCTAGGCATGGCGGCTGGATTTAATTTTAATTATTCGTACTTCCGTCTATACTTCCAGGGTCCGTGGAATGTTTATGACGGTTTTCATTTCTATAGCAGGAAGCCTTGGATCATCACCAGAGCGCGACAGTTCGCCGACGGCGTACGAGGAGTCGTTGAATCGCCTGTCCTCTCTCATCACGCGACGCACTCGAGCTGATGGGGCGAACAAGGGCGACAACGTCGATATAATGTTCGACTATCTTAAGGTGCCTCTTCTTGCTCTTCTATTTATCGTCATCTTCCCTGCTTAATTTCGTTTACATCAGTTTCGTTTTGTTTGGATTGGTAGATGCTAGAGTTGGATGGCCCAATCTCTCAACTGAAAGTGATCCATGTCGCCGGGACTAAGGGAAAGGTGGATACAATCATATGCCTTCGCCTCTTATTTTCTTAACTTTCATGACAGAATAAGATGCATGTGGGTTCTCTCTGGATGAAATATTGAATAAATCTCGTAGGGTTCGACATGCGCGTTCACTGAATCTATTCTGCGCTGTTGTGGATTTCGGACTGGGCTCTTTACATCCCCTCACTTAATCGATGTCCGGGAGCGGTTCAGGATAGATGGGTAGGCTTTCGAATTCCCTCACTTAATCTAGTGTTGTAGGTCCAGAACCGGTCAGGAATCTGAGCTGATGTTTTTCTTTATCAGATGCTAAGGTTTCCGTCAAACGCAGGAACTAGTATTTGGTTGGTTTTTTATCGTGACAACTTGTTATGCAGGACTTTCATCTGTGCACTTGCAGTGCATTTCTGCAATCTTTTTTTTTTTTTTAATAAAAAAATTCATGGCTGGCATAAGTTTATGATATTTTAGCTTAGCTGCAGTCAATACTGATGATCTTCTTTTTCCTGACCTGAGAATTTTAGGGTGGAAATTTCGAAAGAGAAGTTTTTGGAATACTTTTGGTGGTGTTGGAACAGACTGCAGGTATATACTTTTATAATGCTGTCAGATTTTTAAGATTCTGTGCTACCTTTTGTGCTTTGGCTAGCTACCACAATTTGTCCAAGCCAGGCCGTTGCTATTTTTGCGTTTTGTTTATCTACAAATTAGTGAAATAGAACAGGGAGATTTGATTTGGAAGATAGCATTTGCATGAAATTCTGCTGTTCTTTGCTCTTATTCCAAAGGCAATAAATCTAAGCTCTGAAGATTTTACAAACAATAATTTTTTTTTTTTTACAAAAAAAGTTTCATCATCAATGTTCAGTCTATACCATTTTTCTTCTTGGGTTTTTGAAAACAAAAACAGAAAACAAAGCAATACAAAATAATCCCTAAATGCTGCCTTTTATTTAATAATAATGGTCGCATGAGTTGTATTTGCTCTGCCTTGCAGGAGAAGACAAATGATGATGTACCCATGCCAACCTATTTCCGGTTCCTTGCTTTGCTTGCATTCAAGATATTTTCAGCTGAGGAGGTCACTCTTGCAATTCTTTCATTTTTCCCTTTTTGGTTTTTCCCCTTTATCATGGATCTCTGATGCTATTGCTAGTCTTAGCTGCTTTGGTATATGTGTGGTCTTGTTTGAACACAAGTTCATCACAGTCCTCTTATCCTTAGAAGCCTAATTTGAAATTCTGTGTTGGATTAATTTAAATTAAATTCTTACTATGCTGATGTCAGCTTTGCTCTTTGCCTACATACTAGAGCCAGCATGACATCTTTTTTTTTTTTCTTTTTTTTTTGGTATAGTATGTCATAGTAGCAGTTAACATATGATAGGATCGTCCTTGTTTCAGTTTCCAGGTGTATTGAGCTTCTCGTACTTGGCAATTATCTATATTTTTTCATAACATGATACTCAATGCTTTTATATTAAAAGACATTTTAAACAAACATCACCCCAGCAATGTGGAAGCAGCTCTCCTAAACTATTGATTTTCTTTCAGCTTGAAGAATGTAAGCCGACAAAAGATTTTGTAATAATCTCTTTTGCTGGATTTGATTCCCTTTAGAGTATAGTTTTGAATTACTATTTCAAATCAAAGTAGGCAAAACAAAGTAACAGATAACTGCCTAGCAAGAAGAATTCAAAGAGAGGATTTAGTTTTTATTGGTATCCCAGCTTTGGAAAGTTTGCTCATAAGATGATTCTCAAAATTTTTCCAAGTATTCTAAGCCTTTATCTTGAAGAGTAAATTCTAGCCTGTATATTGTGAAGCACCTTCATTCCTTTTACATTAGGACATGATGAGATATTTGAAGACTCATTGGGTTTGTACAAGGATATTGCAGCTTACTTCTCTTACCATCATAACTTTAATCTTCATGTGACTTATACGATTGTAATTCAATATGCATTCTTTCATTTGCCCATCTAATATTTATCAAGCAGGCATGAATGCATATCAGTTTCAGTGCGAAATGTGTTGCATGACAGACCTGTGTATTGCAAGATCTTTCGTGTAATCCCATTCTCTACTTTCTCTTGTTATAATTTTTCTTTCCATTTTGATGTTTTCATGTTGATTTTATATTCTCTTCTTATTTATTACATTTATATTGGCTATAAATGTTGAAGTTTGCAATTTTTGGACGTCAAACTTCCCTGTGCATATGAAATTAGCAGAAATGAATCACTATTTTAACAATGTATTTTTGATTGAAGCAGGTAGATGTTGCTATTCTTGAGGTTGGTTTGGGAGGAAAATTTGATGCAACTAATGTGGTGTGTACTGATCCTATTGTGTTTGATATTGATTTTCCAGCAAAAAATCATGACTTTGTGATCTAATTTGGATGCACCTCAAAATTCTGGGACTTTTATAGTGTCATACATAATTGATATTTCATTTCCTGAAATGATTCAACTATAGGATGAATCTCAAGGGCATTATTTGTTTTATCAATGTTCTCAAAATTGACATAAATCTTGCCGTCATTTCTCAGGTGCAGAAACCTATTGTTTGTGGAATATCCTCCATAGGGTATGACCATATGGAAATTCTTGGTTAGTTGTACTTCCTTTGTGTTTTCAATATATTTCTGCATAGACTTATAAACAAACAGTCACAGTCTTTGAATGTGTACTTATTATTTTCTTGCTGTGCTGAGAGATCCGATACTATGTTCATGGCAACAAAAAGTAGTGGATATCTTTGCGATACTAGGATTCTTAGAACTTACAGTCCAGAGGATAAAGTTCTGCAATCCATATCTATATGATTGGATCTGGGAGTTCAATGAATACCTAGGGGGATTGTCTGTTGTGGCTTCTAAGATTAGTCAGAAAAGTCACTTGACGGTACATACAATTGGTCTTTCTTATAACCTATGGAATGGATGGTACTAGAGATCAAGATTAATTTTATTATCAAGGAACTCAAAATAAACTCTTCTGTAACTCTTAACTGGATTTGGTTCTTCATGAGTAGGATTCCTCTATTAGATTATCTTAGTTCTTCAATACAATTCGTTCTTACACATGGAGTTTGGAGGTTGTAGGTTGATTTAAAATTAATATCGTTCATTACAAGGTTTTAAGTAATGGTGGGTGGCCCACCATCTATAGTGTTGGGTGGGATGAGTAAGGAACTGAACGAGGATGGGATAGGACATCCACCATCCCAGCGATCTGTACATGGGACTTCCTGTTTCACAGGAAATTAAGACAATCCCATCCCACAGGATCACCTATTTAACACCTATGACTAGTTTAATTTACACTTGTGTTATAAAGTAAATGGAATTATAATTTGTATTCTGTGCTGTGACTAGTGCCTCAGATCACTTCTAGGGTGGATCGGAGCATAGCATTATAAATTGGTATGGTCTATGGTGATTTAGAATATCTTGCAAATTTTTGACTAATTTCTATTCGAACTACAGAATATTTTTTCTGCACCGTCTAGCAGATTCAGGAAGACCTTTCTTCTCTGGGGCTTATTTTGTTAGAATATTGATCTTGTTTATTTATACTGTTCTCTCCTTATATGACGTCTGTATAGCCTTTGTTTGAAAATAATCTGATTTTAGACTCGAATTCTTTAAGGCACTGTTCCATAAGATATTATCTTTGTTGCCTTCATGAGAAATTGATTAGGTGATCCTGTTATTGATTCCTTCACTTTCTTTTGGCATTTGCTTTCAACTCTTTTTTTTTTGCATTAAGGATGATTATTTTCTTTTTTCCTCATGCCTACTGACACAACTGTTGGTGACAACTCACTAAAATTCTATTTTAGGAATCTTGGGATTTAAAATTATAGAGTTCTTTGGAACTAACCCTGTCAAGATTCCCATGTTGGGTGATCATGCTCTCATATGACAAAAAATCTTTCAGTGCCACCATGATTTCATGCTTCACATATCTTCTTGTTGCAAGTTGAGAATGACTTGCATCTGCTCACTATGATTGTGAGAAAAAAAAAATTGTCTGCAGCTAAGAATATTTATTTACCAAGCATATCAGAATAGAATCTAAAAAATACGTAAATTGTTTGCACACACTTAGGAAAGATTATTAGAAATGGAGTCATAGTAAAGATGACATTCCTGATGCATATGATGATATTAAAGTTCAATTGTTGTTGAGTTTTAGAAACTTAATTTTGCTTTCTAAATGCTAAATGTGCCATGAACAGGAAATACACTGGGAGAAATTGCTCTAGAGAAATCTGGCATCTTTAAGGTTCTTATTAACTGTTTCTGTGAAAGTACCTTATTACCTGCTAAACTCAAGTTCTTTTTTCCTTCAAATTCCACCAATCCTTCAAATTCCACCAAATTGTTTCTTCATTCAAACGCAGCAAGAAGTTCCGGCCTATACTGTGCCTCAGCCAGAAGAAGCAATGTCTGTGCTCAAGAATAGGGCTTCTCAGCTAGGTGTGAGTATCTAAGCTCAAGATATTGTACAACGTCTGTTATTTCATAAACAAGACTGTAAACATATGTAATGACTCTGTAGGCAGCATTGTTGGCTTTATTCTATTGCAGGTTCCTCTGCAAGTAGTATTACCTCTGGATTCTGGAGCGCTGAAGGATGAGCATCTTGGACTTGATGGCAAGCACCAATACATAAATGCTGGCCTTGCAATTTCTCTCTCTAGAACTTGGCTTCAAGAAACTGGAAATACCAAAGGCATAAGTTTGGAAGACACTGTAAGTTTGATTGGCTGGTATATTTTCATCTTTTCCTGTTTTGATTAATATGCTGGATAACTTAATGTTGTGCATGAAAAACAGAACTTTCTGCCTGACCAGTTTGTCAGAGGCCTCTTGGAAGCCAGATTGCAAGGGCGGGCGCAAATTGTCCCTGATCCACATTTTAGGTCACAAGAGCAGAACTCCAGCCTTGGGGACTTGGTTTTTATTTGGATGGAGCACATAGCCCTGAAAGTCTGGAGATGTGCGCAAGATGGTTCTCGCATGCTATCAGGGAAGTTACTCAACATTCAGAAACTACAGAGGAACAAAATGGTGATAATCACAATGATAGACAGGTATGGTCTGATTTCCTTTCAGTCATTACCTTAAAAAAAAAAAAAAAGTTATTTCTACCCAAGCAGATTGATTTCCTAGTCCTGCTGTTACATTATCTCTGGCAGTGAGGTCTTATTAGTATTTATCTTTTTTTGAAAAACTACAGATACTACTGTTCAATTGCATGCCAGTGAGAGATCCTCAGTTATTGCTTCCACATCTTGTAAATACTTGTGTCCAGTATGGTAAGTTTCAAAGGGAAAAACATCTTTTAGATCTCTAACATCTCATGTGAATGGAGGGTGAGTTGTTCGGCAGCTCTTTGCTGGTACCATTCCTTCCTAACATAATTAGTTTAAATTTTGGAAAACATTGCAACTTAGTTCCATGTCTTCTTTCTTTCTTTCTTTCTTTTTAAATATATCCTTTTGTGTGTTTTGATCCTCAGATGTCATATTTTTGTTTTACTAGTCTTACAATTTCAGCATTTTCTCAGCATGTTTCTGTTTAACTTCAATGGTTTTTTTTTTTTTTTTTTTTTTTTATTCCTGTAGGTATTGTTCTAATACCTTGCAATTTTTTTGACTTTCCTAACACTGCAAACTGGTAAAATAATTTACAAAATCATGTTTTTCATGCGGCTTGTGTTCCTTGTGCTGTCACTGGGCCATAAATAGAATTTCGGTCTATGTACTTAATGTACTCTCATATTAGAAGATCAATATGATCTCAACTACTGAAGAGTGCTGTGGGATGGCTCTTTTGGACTACCACTGTGGAGTGGCAGTGTTTATACACCAAGTGTGTGAATCATCTCAGCGATTCTTTTCCCTGCTTATGAAGCTAATTATTTTTAGGCTCCAAGCTTATACATTTGCATAAACATCAATCTTTTGTTTTGTGATTAACGAGAATCATTTTATTGCTTACGACCAGATCCTCACAATCCACTCTATGCATGAGGTCGTGTCCTTATGAAGCTAAATTATTTTTAGGCTCCAAGCTTATACATTTGCATAAACATCAATCTTTTGTTTTGTGATTAACGAGAATCATTTTATTGCTTACGACCAGATCCTCACAATCCACTCTATGCATGAGGTCGTGTCCTTTTTTCTGGGAATTCAGCAGAGTGCAGATCAGTCTTTGGTAGTCCAAGACAGATATCTGCTCTGCATGCCTCTATTAGGAATCAGAGAGCATGAGAACTGGTGCATTTTGCTCTCATGTGTCCTAGGAGAGTAGCTGGAGTAATTGGCAATACTGGAGCTATTCATTTTGTGTTACTATACGCAATTTTTTCAGGAGTGATTACAGTACCAACATTGCTATGTGAAATTTCATTTTATTTGGACATGACTGTGTAATCAGTTTCAAGCTGATCATTGTTTCAGGGGTCCACTTCCACAAGGCTCTTTTTGTACCAAACCAGTCAGTCTATAACAAGGTTGGTTCCCATACATCGCCACCACCAGATCCTCTGCGTGTTGATTTATCCTGGCAACTAACACTACAAAAAGCATGGGAAAACCTTAACCACAATGATAAAGGTATGATGACATATTTTTTAAGGAATGCTAAGGTTTTCCCTAAAAGTATAGAAGCTAAAAAAAATATAGTCAGTTCACCCTCAGATCTGTTTTATTTGATCTGGCAATATAGTTCTCACTTGATCCTTTCCTTTAGTTGGTAGCAGTTGATAGAGATGACATCATGGATTCTCCCTTTGAAAAGGTGCAGGCGTAAGTAGCACAAGGGATTGCGAGGGCAGTTCAGTGTTTCCATCTCTCCCTTTGGCTATTAAGTGGCTCCGGGAAAACGTTCGGCAACACCGATCTACTCATTTTCAGGTACAGGCTTGTCTTGCATCCTAGTAGAAGATGATATGGTGCTGGACTAGTTTAGAAACAACATAATCGGCCTTCATAAACTACTAACATCCTAAAGCATATTCTTATTGATACGTGCGTCTGATGTCAAGCTGTAAAATCCATTGGTTTCTTAGTTTAGCTGATGTCATATGTTAAAAGCATCTTCTAAACCATCGGATATGTCATTAAGATTCTACTTGAGGTTGTAAACTGGGATTATATGATTGTTCCTGCGGTATAATCTTGTCAGTTCATTAAAAAAAAAAAAAAAGAAGGCAAGTGGCAGTGCAGCATGGCTTGCACTATGTGGTAGCGACAATACGTATTATGAGCCTAGGCCATATCAGTGTGCCACGTGTAAAGCAAAGAAAAATCTCAAACTTCGCCTTTTTTTTTTTTCTTTTTTCTCTCTAAATGGCCGGAGGAGTACGGGTATTTGTAATTTATGATATTTTTGTTTTAGATAGCAATCCGCATACAAAAGAAGATATTTGTCAACAGAGATTTATTACTCAAACGGACAATGTCCTGGTGACTGTATCACTCTTTTGTCGCCGACCTATCGGCCATGTCATTTTGATTAACATGTATCTCGTGCTCCTTTTAGGTCCTGGTGACTGGTTCATTGCACCTCGTGGGGGACGTGTTGAGATTAATAAAGAAGTGAAATGATTTTCTGCCTTCGGATTAATTGTGAATCCGTTCGTGTGGGTTGGAAAGCTGCCGGCTGTTTGCCCACATGAAATATCTATGGAAATCAGAGAGGCAATTCTTGTGGTGCTCCAGGTCTTTCGCTTTGTGGTAAACCGTGTTGTTGAAATTTTTAGGTTAAGCGGGTTATGCTTCTTATTCTGTACATGAAAAATATTGATTTTGATATCATATATATATATATAGGCTTAGTAATGCTCAAAATTATCTGTTCGTTTCCAATATATTCTGCATGTGGTCGATATCATGCAAAGGATGATCTTGGATTGCTTTTGAGGATCTAATTTATTCGTAGCCATCATGATTCATGGCTTTGTAACACATGGGGTGTCAAAAGAATGGATTCTAGCTGCGTCGCTAAGGAGTTCTCTTAAATCAGATGCGCGTAACCATGATTGGGTGGCACACAATTTCGGTACGGTACATACTCCAAAATTTATCATCCAATATAGTGATCTCATACAAATCCATTAAGTCGGGCATATAAGATCATTCTTAAATAGTGATTTCAACTTGGAATGAATGTACCGTACCGAAACCTCTCATCCATAAAAAAAAAAATGGTTGGCATTATTTTTATATTAATATGATACAATATAAAAATGATAATACACAATATTATAAATATAATTATAATTATAATTATAATATATATATAAATAATATGAAATAATGATAAATTATCTTGATGCTTGAAAATATATTTAGGATAATTATCTTTTAAGCCATGTTCTTTAAAAGGTATCAAATTACTCAAAAATTTATATTTTTTGTCAAGTAAGTATTACTGAATAATACTTAGATGAAAAAAAAAATTATTCATATTTTTTGTATATTAAAAATTATTTCTAGTATTCATTACTTATATTATTTTACATTATAACTTTTTTTTTTATAAGTTGCTAATATCTATTATCTTCCTATAATATCTTTTATACTATCAGACCTACTTTGTATATTAATTATATGTGATCTCGTCATAATTAAAGGTTAATTTTCTCTTATATTCGTTAATCATACAAATTTTTATTTTTTAAAATAAAAATAAATTTGTATAGTTACTATTTATAAATTAAATAATAATGTATATCACTTTATAAAGCATAAATTACATCATAAATATATTTTAATTCAATTATATAATCTTTTATAAACATTATATTTTTACCTTCGTAAAATGCATCGTAATTAAAAGATCGAGAGATGCTTTCGTGATTTCCTATGGGCTTCTGTGCAGGATGGTCATGGGATTCACCTCTTATACTGGGACTTGGTTTGTATGCCTATTGATGAGGGGGGTCTCGGTATCCAGTCCTTGATTGTAAGAAGAAAAGCCCTTATTGCCAGACATGCTTCGAGGTTTCTTCTTGAGCCACATTGTCTTTGGAGCTCCCTGATGCGTATTAGGTATGGAGAATGGACATCTGCCATGTATATTTCGCCACCACGGGGAGCTCCTTCTTTTGGAAGGAGATCTGTCGCTATGGTCAGGCTATTTTGGACAACCTCTCCTGGATGATCGTGATGGTTCTTCGGTCAGTGTTATTCAGGATACTTGGCTTTCTGAGCTTCCTCTCTCTCGATGGCCCTCCTTTATCAGCATTGAGACCCCTTCCAGTCTTCGGGTCAAGGACTTGATATCCTCTGATCCTCCTGCTTGGCATATCCCCTCGGTGACCAGATTGTTTGGTACGGAACTTGCCCGGCGGATTTTATCGATGCCTCTTCTTCCTGGTCGTTCCTCAGACGTGAGACTCTGGTAGAGTTCCTGTCTCTCTAAGGCCCCGACTAGGGATCTTATGATGATGTTCAGATCTCAGCCTCAGTGCCTGGAAGATGCTGCGTGGATTTGGAAGCTCCCTACTATCCCAGAGTTCAGTTATTTATCTGGAAACTTCTGTGGGGCTCCCTCCCTACCTGTACTCTCCTTTCTCGGCGGGGTATCCCTATTCAGTCGATCTGCCCGTTATGCAGCTTGGAGGAGGAATCTATAGATCATGCTATTTCATCTGCCCAAGAGCCAGGCGGGTCTGGTTTATGGTGGGTTATCCTTTCAGTCAGAACGACTCGGGCTCCCTGTACTCTTCGTTCCTTCTGAATCTTCGGAGATGCCCTCAGTATAAGAAAGGTCTCTCGGCGGTCACTGTCTATCAGATTTGGCTAACTAGGAACCAGTTTATTTTCTCTGATGATACTATCTCTCTGCATAAGACTGTTAGAAAGATCAGATTATTGGCGACGGACTGTGCTCGGATTGGGTTTGATATCTCTGGCCACTGGGGATCCCCTGCTGCTTCGGCAGCGAACCGGCATACGGTTCTTATCTCCTGGGATCCCCCCCTCCAGGGTTTGTCAAAGTCAATTTTGACGGGAGTGTCCGTGGTAGAGTTGCTGGGTCAGCGTTCATTATCAGAGGTCCTCATGGTGACCTTTTGGCGGCAGGAGGTTTTGGTTTTCTCGACTCTTCTGTCCCCATGTCTGAACTTCGCGCGGCTTGGGCGGGTATTCTTATGCTGCTCGGGTTCTTCATGCTCAGAGGATCTGTATTGAGGGCGACTCCATGTCGGTTATCTCTTGGATCCAGACGCAGTATTGCCCTCCTGCTCTGTCAAATCCGATTTTGTTGGATATTTGGGCTATTCTGCGGGAGATTGATTGTGTCCAGTCCCGTCATATATATCGTGAAGCCAACTCGGCGGCGGACTGGATTGCTTCTTCAGTGGCTCTGCTTTCTGGTCCATGGATTTTGACTCCGGGTGACCCATGCCCAGCTCCTTTGCAGCAAATTTTGTACTCTGATCTATCTGGGCTGACTCGCACTAGATCAGTGTGATCGCCCGTTTGTACCACCAAAAAAAAAAAAAAAAAAAGAAGAATCGAGAAAAGAAAAATTATAATTGTATAATGATATTTAAGGAAGATAAAAAAATATTTTGCCTAATATATAAAAATTAATTTAGACATCTTTCGAATGAATGGCTAAGTATTGTTCTTAATTTAATAGGTAAATGATAAGTTAGTAATGTAACTTATCCTTTTAGCTCTTGAATAAGTTAGTCAATGTCAATGTCAATCAATCTTTTCGTAAAATTTTTTCATCGAAGAATGAAGTCTTAGGGTCTATTTGAATCTTTGAAGAGGGAGGGGAGAGTGAAAGGAAAGAAAAGGATGGAAGAAGAAGAAAAGAAGGAAAGATTGTTTTCTTATCCAAGGATGGAAAAGAAAAGAAAAATAATATACCTCTATGATTGAATGGAAGGATGGTAAAAAAAAAAAAAAAAAAAAAAAAAAAAAGAAAAAACGAGAAGAAAAGTTATGTTCAATATATATTTTATTATTAAAAAAAAGAGATATTTTCTTTCTATTTTTATTTTCTAGTCTCCGTTTCCTTCCATTCATCTTCATTTTCTTCTATTCTATTTCCATTTTATTTCATCCAAACGAATTCCCAAAATAAAAAAAGTTAATTAATAAAAAATAATTTTAACAACTATTAAGATTTTTAATTATTAATGTACGGTGATTTGAACTTAATAAAGACTACATCACCATTGATGATGTGAGATGACCGTGGTGATGTTATTTTTGCCGTAACACGGTTTAGAATCGCAAAGCAATTTTCACTGTTTGACGTTGATGGACGAACAAACCGCTAGAGAGGAGTCAGACAACGCGTGCTCCCTTTAGGATCCTGACGTCGTTTCGCGTACCTTTTTTTATCAACAGTCGATCGTCTCTGACCCACGTTTTTCGCGGAGCTCTTGGCCGTCGCCCGTGGATCGTGATGCTCCATCCGACCTGGCCTGGGTCCCTCCGACGACTCATCTCCATCTGTCGGTTCTTCCCTCCGTTTCCCTCTCCGTCAGTCATTGCGTCACGTGTCTGCGCCGTTGCATCCTTTTTCCTGTGTGCCGGTACGATTTATCGCGCCCTCAATCCACCGCGTTAGCGTTAATTCATGCCGAAAAAACGTGACGGAGGAGGTAGAACTGTCGAAGCGCATGCCTGCCCATTATTAACCTCGGCTTTCTGTTCTTGACTTGCACGGGATCACAACGCTAATCGGGAGGGGAAAAAAAAAACAAAAAAAAAAAAAAAAAACCCAAAAACAAAACCTAACAAGGAACCGATCAGCTGAGGGTTTGACAGGTTTAGCTTTACCTTCCGTGGATCGGACGGAGACCTTCCCTTCGTTGAAGATTCTGTCCCGATTCTCTCGTCCGCCGGACGGACGCTTTTGGAGCTGGAGGAGGAGGACAGATAATATCTTCTTGCTTCCTGTTCGTTCGTCCGTCCGTCCTCATCGTCTCATCTTCTTTTGTCTAGGGTTCTGCTTCTTCTTCTTCGATTATTTTTTGTTTTTGAAAAAAACACCCGATGGCGAGCCCCAGCAGCAGAGGAGGAGGAGGAGGAGGAGGTCGTGTGGTGGGGGACTACATCATCGGGCGGCGGATCGGGTCGGGGGCGTTCTCGGAGGTGTGGCTGGGGCGGCACCGGGTGAGGGGACGGAGGTGGCCGTGAAGGAGATCGTCATGGAGCGAATGGGCAAGAAACTCCAGGAAAGCCTCCTCTCTGAGGTCTTCTTCCTCCGAAGGATCAACCACCCTAACATCATCGCCCTTCACGACTTCATCCAGGTCCCCCTTCTTCTTTTCTTTTGTTTTCTTTGTCGGTGCTTCTTTCTTTTTGTTACCTAGTTCTTTGACATCTTGTTTCGCAGTAATTGTAAATTTTTTTCGTCTTTCTTTGTCTTTTATCATTCGTTCGAGTTGTTTTCATCAGTTCTTGAGAATGACGATGTGGCATTGGTTCGTGACTCTGCTTGAGGCGGAGTTGCACCATTAGATATGTTTTCCTTTTCTACTTCGAATTTGGGGGAATTAGTTTGTAGTGGTCCTCCTAATTTGTCATCTCCTCCTAAGGGGCGTTTTAGTGCGGGCAAGTGTGAATTGATAATTAGTCGACGCTGAATCATGGAGAATAGGTGGGATCAATTCGTTAGATAATAATTTTGAGATACTGAAATCACCTTTTTAGATGATTGCTCATATTCCAAAATTCTGGACTGTGGAGTGATGGCTGCCACTGATTCTTCGCAATATTATCATGCATCATTGACAGGTGTACAGTTCTGTAATAATCAACCGTTTGTGAGGACGAAATTACTGATTTTACTTCAGCATGACCTGGTCGACTTTGAGGCCCTTCCCCGTTATCTTTTTTATCTTCGATAAAAACAACTAAGAGAAAAGGACAATTCAATAATGTTGCTGGCTTAGGATTGAATGTTGGTGAATGAAATTAGAGCAGGGATTTGTGAAGTCATTAAATACACTTCATTTACTTTTGCTACTGAGTATTAGTGTATATGCATAAAATGAACCGTCCATGTGTTTTTAGTCCGGAAAAAACTTCAATTAGTGGACAGTTTTAGAGTTTAGTCCATTTAGATTTGTATTGTGAATTGCCAATCAAAATCAAAGGTTTAGTTTGTTGATGAAGCCAGAGTATCGAAGCCTATTTAACTGGAATGATGTTGAGATATTGTGGGTGATAAGGTTTAGAAATAAAGGAAGCAAATTACTGTCATTATTTTGTTTGTTTTTCACGGGCATGATGCTTCGATAGAAATTTGAGCGTATGTTTAATTATGGAGTCTCAGGTTTTGGGGGTATCGAGGGATGAACAGGTAGTCAAGGATGTCTTCATTGAATCAAATTCAATGAATAATATAGAGACACGATTCTAGAATATTTTGTGGTTGTCACATGTCAGTGATAACTCAGCAATCAAGAGTAGTGTTTCCTAGACTACTAGATATGGGAGCTTAAGCAGTGATAGAGACGTATGTGCATGAGATAGGCTCGGTAGAGATGAGATTGCTAAGATTTGAATCTTGCTTTCCCAATGGTGCATGGTAGTAGCAGTGGAAGTGAGCAAGGTGAAGGAGAACTGAATGAGATGACATTCTTATATGAAGCACAAGCCAAAGGTGGCTCAATTTCATAGGGATGGATATATATTGAGAATTTTGAATGGGAGAAGAAGATATAAGAAGACTTAGACAGGCTGAAGGTTTTGAAAATGCCCTCTACTGATGTACAAATTACAATACGATCTTGTTTAACTAAGAAAGTGCATTTTGGTTGTGGATTTTTCCTTCAATTAAAACAATTTCATAGAGGAGGAGAGTTTCTTATATCATGACAATCTTGCTTAATAATATATTCATTTATATATTTGCCCATTTTGTTATTCTAGGCCTCTGGGAGATATATCTCATATTGGAGTACTGCAGAGGTGGTGATCTATCCAAGCATATACAGCGTCATGGAAGAGTTCCAGAAGCAACTGCAAAGCATTTCATGCAACAGCTAGGTACAATTAGCTTGAGTTTTGGAAATATTTAATACCTTTGCAGATGTCTTTACGTTGCATGTTACTCACCCAAAATAATTTCTGCTCTCATAACGTTTTGTTCTTCTACAGCTGCTGGTTTGCAGGTCCTCCGTGAGAATAATGTGTTCATCGGGATCTAAAGCCACAGGTTTGTTCTATCTTTCTCTGCTGTATATATTTTGTTGTTGCCCTCTAATATCCATCTTTCATGGTCACTGTGGTAACCTATGTCCAGCCTGTTTAAGGGCGAAGTATGATAATTTCTGGAAGGTGGCATTTATCTTTTGATTCTCCACAGCAACATCCATGCATCTTTTTCTTGCAAAATGTCTTCTATTTCATTCAAAATGAGAAAGTATTTGTTGGATGCTCACCTTCTGAATAGGGTGCTAAGGATTTAAGGGCTTACACTGGTTGGTCACACAAAACAATTCTTTTATAATTTCACAGATTACAATATCATGCATCTATGTGAAAATAATTCTTAAGTTTGCATTTTCGATACAAACTTGAATCTTCATGATCATTGTAGGACAATAGGAGATGAACGTACTATCTAGTCTCAGGGGAGAAAAGCATATAATTTATTAAATTGAGAAAATTGTGAATGCATATATAATTATTAATTTTATGGTCATATGTTCTTTGGATGGTGAATAACTAATGGAACTATGAATACTTGTTTAGTTCTTACTAAAAGATCCAGATTCTTTGTGGAAGTGTTAAAGGATAGGATCAAAGGACTATCAACATACAACAATTGTTAATAAGTTCTTGACTGAAATTGGGTGAAGTGGACAAAGGTTCGGAAAAAAACAAAATCAATGATTCTATGATTGAAGGCATTGATAATCTTTCTCATTTATGCAAGTTTTCAGTGATGCCTTAGCCATTTTGTTGATTGACGTTAAATTTTGAAAGTTGAAACTTTTTGCAGGCTTGGTTTCAAAGGTTCTTGTGGTTCATTGAAATCATTTATTGAGATTAGTCTCTGGTTAAGCCTTCAATATGTATTGTGTGGTTCATCTAAGTCAGTTGTTGAAAATAAACTTCGGTTAAGCCTTTGCTGTGTATTGCTCCTCAACCATTTTTTTACATGGCTTTTTATATGTAACTTTTAAATTATTAATAAATAGTCATTAAGCTTTTAACTTTATGACTTGTCATGAGTGTGTTTTTTTACAGGTTTGTACTTGTCTGCACAGGCATTTTAAAATTAATTTTGAACAACCATCACATGTGTTTAAAGCAAAAAACTGTAATATTCCATGCTGGAATTCTGTATACTTCATTTTAAAGTTTATAAAGTTTTTATTTAAGTGGTGTTTTATATGTTTATTGATTTATCTTCAAGAACCATGTTTTGAAGTGCTAACCCTAAAATTTTCTCCTGTGCACCAAAAGTCCAGACAAATATCCTCCACTATTCTATGCTCCTCACTGTGGAACACTACAATCCATATATCTAATAAATATTTCAATCTGTATAACTTGTATTTTATATATTTTCAAGGAAACTTGCACAAAAAAAGAAAAAGGAAATTGGTTCGATGTTCTTAATAGTATTTTTTGCTCCAAACTAAACAGTATAACTGTTATACTCATAACTGTATCATTTTTAACTCTTATGTTGATTATTATGTAACAGAATCTACTTCTTTCAACATCCGATGACAATGCTGTGTTGAAAATTGCAGATTTTGGCTTTGCCAGGTATGTCTTCTTTATTTTTTGGTTCAGACTATCATATTAAATCCATGTGATTATCCCATTTTGACGGCTGTAAAGATTATGTTAAGTTCGCAGCTGAGGCTTCTTTTTCCCATGAAAACTTCATATCTACATGGGAATATAAGTAGATTGTCACTTGAAACTGGACAGTGAGTCTTGAGTTTCTAATCCTGTATATGCTTATTTATCATTGGGGCATATTGCCTTCCCTGTCACAAACTTGTTGACCCTATATCATCAACCCAGTGCCCTATATTTTAGGTTATATTTCTTGTGGATTATGCATTATGTATCTGGAAAAGAGTTGTTTGTAACTTTAGCAAATCAATTGTCATGCCTAATTATTATAGAAAATGACATAATATAGGTTGCTTTTTCCCCCTCTTTTTTTTTAATGGTATTTTAAACATTTCACTTGAAATTGATTCAGTCTATGGAACAAGAAAGAGTGATGAACACAGGCATTTGCTTGTTAAGTGTGAAACTAAATCACCTTCACCAAACAAATTGTTCTGAATGAAGTCGGAATGGTTGTCTTTAATGGACAACACCATACCCATAGTTCTTAATGTATCATTCAGATCATCAAATTGTTGTCCCTCTCTGTCTCTGTCTGTGTGTGTGGATGGGGAATGGTTGTTTTAAATGTTGAAGTTCTTTGCTTTGAAAGGTGAGCAAAGTACTGACAACCTAGCAGAGGACTGTTTAGCATTTTGGTAGAAGGAAAGCTCTTGAGCAAATGGCTTACATGAATATTTTTAAAATTATTATTTTTAATATAATATATTAAAAATTAGAAAATGATGAGTGCAAGTTATGATCAGACAATTTAGAGGCCTAAACTATCTCAAAACAGTAGTGAAAGTTATGATCAGGCTTTTCAGAGGCCTGATCAGTCTCAAACCTATCGATCAGTCGCAAATTATAGATCTGGAAAACTAGCTCACTTTCAGAATAAAATTATATTTAAATTTTTGCTTCATATGTGAAAGTTTTGCCTTCTGAAAATTTTGATGCATGGATCAGCCTTGGATGCAGTGGATCTTGCTCCCAAACTCTGTCTAGACTTACCCAAAGTGGCCAAAATGGTTCACAATAGGTCTAGTGATACTTCTAAATCAATACAAATATCTTAAGCTCTAAGATGTGATATCTTTTCATATGTTTTACCTGCATCATGTTTTCTTTTTCTTGTTTTCCTATTTCTGCCTATTTGTTATTTCTGATGTCAACCAAAACAGTTTAAGATGTCTGAATCAAATGAATTGTCTTGGTGTCAAACTTAGCCATGATGCATTATGAAACCATAAATTAAACCTTGTTTTCTATTTGGTTTCTTGCTCTTGGTTCCGATCCTCATAACATGCCTAACATTACCAGCGATGGGAGGCTAAATGCTACAGTGTTCATCTGCTACATTTTCTCCGGCTGTCATATTTTTGGATTTTATAAGGAGCCTCTTATTTGGTAGCATATGCTGCTTTAAATATGCTTAATATTTAAACTTCAAATTTATATAGTTGCTTCCTTCCCTTGCAGATCTCTGCAATCTCGTGACCTAGCGGAAACTCTGTGTGGTTCCCCTCTTTACATGGCTCCAGAAGTAATGCAATCTCAGAAGTATGATGCAAAGGTGACACCCATCACTTTCTTACCACATAAGAATTACCATCTACATATTTATTAACCTAGTCTTTCATTCATTATGTACTGGGAAAGCAGGCAGATCTCTGGAGTGTTGGTGTTATTCTGTACCAACTTGTAACAGGGAAAACTCCTTTCGATGGAAATAGCCATCCACAGGTTTGGCTATTTATGTTTTTGCTTGTTATTCTGATATGGTTTTTCTGGTCTCCATAACATAGTATCTTTTTTTCTCAACCAGTTGCTCCAGAACATAGGCAAAGCTAATGTGCTACATTTACTTTCTGATAACAATTTGAGCCATGATTGCATTGATTTGTGTCAAAAATTACTACGCCGCAATCCAGGTATGTATTTCAGATTTTTCTTTTGAAAAAATATTATTATTGCATTATGCAAGCTGTATCAAATACTAGCTTTGACTGTATTATGGATATTGTTGCCTTCACTGCAGTTATTACTCTTAGGGAGAATGCTAGAATCATCTAATTTTGAGAGCCTAAAGTAAAAGCAGGCAAAAGGACAAAAAAAAGAAAAAAAACAGCTTGCTGTAAAAATTAAACCAAAAAATATGCAGCTGGCTCACATCTATGAGATGTGCATGAATCCTTCATCTAGGAATCAAAAGCATATATTTGTCACTTAATTTTGTGGTAAGATACAACAACAACAACAAAGCTTTAATCCCAAACTAGTTGAGGTCAGCTAAATGAATCTTTTTTTTCCTTTTAGCTCTGTTTTGAGTTACATTTTTTTTGTAAGATGCAAAAATTCTAAGTCTTTCTTTATCATTTTCTTTTATGTGATTTTAGGTTTACCTCTACTTTCTTTTTCTCTACATGTATCAAGCCATTCTTCCATATAGTTGCATCTCTAGGTATATGTTGTACATGTTCAAACCATATAAGTTGTTCTTTCCTTAATTTATCTTTGACTGAAGCTATCTCTACCTTTTTATGAATGGTTTCATTTTTATCCCATCTTTGGATATATTACCACATATCCATCTTAACATTTTTATTTTCGCAACATTTATCTTATGTACGTGTATTTTTCTAACTGCCTATTTTATAAAACTTTTTCTTTAATTTGATAGGTATTCTATGATCACATAATATTTCATTTACACTTCTCCATTTTATTCAACCTGCTTTAATTCTATGAACAACATCATAATCTTTCCTTTTTTTTGAATGATCAATCTTAAATACCGAAAATGATCATTTTTAGTAACTTCAATATCTCAATTTGTACTCTATATTTATCTTCATTTCTAATTGTATTAAAATTGCATTGCATATATTCTGTCTTTATTCTACTTAACCTAAAACATTTAGATTTTAATGCATTTCATCATAATTCTAACTTACGATTAACTCTAGGCTTAATTTCATCTACTAGTATTATATCATCTACAAATAACATGCACCATGAAATATTAGTTTGACTATGTCTAAATAAGTTCATGTATAATTAAAGTAAAAGAGAGAGACTTAGAACAGATCCATGATTTAAGCCTACTGTAATAGAAAATTCATTAGTATTATCACCATAGTTCTTACACTAGTAACTGTGCTATCATACATATTTTTTATTATGTTAATATACGCAATAAGTACTCTTTTCTTTTCTAATACCTTAACTCAACTGAACTTATCTTAGCCTTTTTCCAACTACATGGGGTCGGCCACATGAATTTGCTTCCTCTACTTTGCTTTATTCAGGACTAAGTCGACATTCAAATTACAAATAGTTATATCTTTTTTAATTATTTCTATTCATGTTAGTTTAGGTTTATCTTTACCTCTATCCTTATCATAGATTGTTAAAAGATCACTCTTTTTAACTAGAGCATTTAAAGGTCTTCGTTGTATATGTCTAAACCACCGTAATCGATTTTTTCTTATTTATCTTCAATTAGGCCTACTCCTATCATTTCTTTTATATGTTTAATTCTAATTCTATCTTTTAAAGTTTTACCATATATTTATGTTAATATGTGCATTTTTGTTTCACTTAATTTATTCATATGCTATTTTAGTATTGCCAAACACTCTGTTCCATATAACATAGCTGGCTTAATATCGGTTTTATAGATTTTTTTTTTTAAAATTTTAATGGGATGCATCGATCATACAATACTCCCGAAGCACTCCACTTAATCCATCCTGCTTTAATTCTATGATTTACATCTTCATCTATTTCACCTTCTTGCTGGATAATTAATCCCAAATACCTAAAATTTTCATTTCTTGCTATCTCTTGGCTTGCAATCTTCATTGTTTTTTCATTTATATTTCTATTTCCACTAAACTTACATTTCATGTATTCAGTTTTAGTTCTACTAAATTTAAAACCCTTAGATTCTAAAGCCTTTTTTTCAAATCTCTAGCTTAGCATTTACTTCATATTTAGTTTGATCAATCAACACTATATCATCTACAAATAATATGCACCATGGGATATCATTTTGAATATATTTGATTAATTCTTTTCTAATACCTACCATAAGATTTTTCTTGGGATCCTTTCTACGCTTTCTGTAACTCAATAAAAACTATATGATGATCTTTTTTCTTTACTCTATACATATTTATTAACCTTCTAAGGAGGAAAATAGCTTATGTGGTTGATTTTTTTTGGTATAAAATCAAATTAATTTTTTAATATTTTTGTAGTACATCTTAACCTATGTTCAATTACTCTCCCAAAGTTTCATAGTATGACTCATGAGTTTGACGCCATAATAATTAAAGCAGTTTTGAATATCTTTTTTATACTTATAAATTGGTATTATAATGCTCTTCATTCATTAGGCATCTTTTAGTTTTTAAAATCTTAATAAATTTGTCATTCATTTTATCCTAGCATTACCTAAACATTTTCAAACTTATATAGGAATCTTATCAGGCTCTACACCTTTTCCTACTTTTATTTTTTTAAAGCCTCATTACTTTAGATATCCATCCTAATTCTATGAGTATATATCATAACTTTATCTTCAATGGAGCTAATAGGATATCCTAAATTATTTACATGATTTTTATTTAATAATTTATTAAAATAGCTTCTTCATCTTTATTTAATCTCTTTCTATTTAACTAAAACTTTTTGATCATCGTCTTTAATGCATTTAACTTGAAATATTTCTTTAGTTTTTTTGTTTCTTACTCTTGCAATTTTATATAAGTTTTTCTATCCATCTTTAATTTATAGTTTATGATATAATTCTTTATATGCGTTACATCTAGCTTGTCGTACCATCTTTTTAACTTGTTTTTAATCATCTTATAGTTTTTATATTTTTCTTCATTCTTACATTTAGGTAGTTTATGTCACACTCATTTTAGTCTTAACTGCTAATTGGACTTTTTCATTTCACCACCAGTTTTCTTATCATATGGTTCTTTTCCTTTTGATTTTCTTAATATTTTATAGCTATTTTTCTAATACTATTAGCCATCTCTTTCTATATGGTATTAATCTCTTCATTTATACTCGATATTTCTTTCTTCATCACTTTATCTTTAAAAGTTATTAGTTTCTCTCCTTTCAAATTCTATCATCTAATCGTTGAATTCTTATACCTTGTAGTCTTTCTCCTTCATTTTTGAATACATACATTCATAACCATTAATCTATGTTGTATTAAGATGAAGAACCAAATTCTGAAAAGAAGGTGCTCTTGTTAGAGTGATGTAGCAATCTGATACTTATAAACATCAAAATTGTAGGAGCAAAATTTTAGAGTAGGAAAGGAGTTTGGTAGAAATTTCCAACTTTCAATCATAACCATTCTTTTACACTGATATAAATTTGTCCTGTGGCTACTTGAAGAGGGATCAAGTGGAGGATTGGATTTGAGCATGGAAGCATATCCCTTAGGAAAAGATATTGAAAATAAGAAAGTTATTAGGAAGTTGGTGTGGGATTAAGATTCTAAAGATGCCAAAGCGGTTACAACACCCAACTAAAACTGTCTTGCTGCTAACAGTTTGTTTGGTATCTTTTTCCTTTTTCTAGGTGTTAATTTCCACCTAGAATGAGCATAGTGCTTCTGTGAGTTATATGTAGCAAAATGATAAAAGTTCATAATTGTTAGGGTAGTTAATTTTTTTTATGATTTATTTAATCAGTATGATCGCTAACCTTATGAAATTTGGGTCTTCTTAGAGTCCATCTCCCATTTTACAGGAAAAAAAATAATGTTTTGTATATAGAAATGAGCATACATTTTTTTTTTTCAATGATCTATATACAAAACCACAAGAGTCATTATTGGCTTTCATCTTCTTCTTATGAGTCATTTTGTATATCTTCTCCATAGTGTTGGATGGTAAACACTGCCTTGTTGTCTACCTTGCACATTCACTATTCTTCGTTGGCCTGGAAATGTACCAACAATCTTTCTATAGATAATTGTTTGAAACTTCAAAGTATATCATGCCAATGGCATAGAACTCCCATGAATTCCCTAGGGCAAGCAATGTTGGATCTTCAGAGTGTTGGTGTGATGGCATTGTATGATATTTTTAGATGTACAAGTCGTTTAGGTTTTGGTTGTGCAAATCAATTTGTGCTAGGAGATGCAAAAGAATTCTCGATGTTCTTGTTGGAGATATTGTGTTGTGATTCATGTGTAAAGGCATTGTGGGACAACTTCCAGTTAAAATCAGGAGATTTTTTTCTTTTTTTTTTGATTCAGTTTCATTTTAGGGTTAACTTCAAGAGTCATTCAGTGAGAAACTGAGAATGAAGCAGGGGTAATATAGAAAAGAATTGATATGCTTTGATGGTCAAGTTTTGTACCAGTGATTGACCGGGCAACATTTTGAGCTACGGTTGTGGGTGAGGAGAACGGGCTACACATTTTGATATGGGGCAATTACAGGTTTGATGTTTTTCCCTGCATGAGACTGATTACTGGGGTAAGATTTAGTCCAGATTTTTCCCTGCTTCTTCTATTAGCAAAAGCTCCCTGATTGGTGTCAAACAGACATTATGTTAGCTGCATTGGCCTAGACCAAAGAAGGGAGATTGGGCTTTTAGATTTAGAGAGCCATTATTTTAAATTTTTTTCTTTTTAAATTTCGGAATTATACATGTTTTTCAAGGTATCATGCAGCAGCTAGCATTTTCCTTTCTATTTTCCTTAAGAGTTTCTTGCTTTGAATTGGTTACGACAGGACTGCTGTTTATGAGCCATTTATTTACTTGTTTAGGTTTAGGTTGTTTAGAACAAAGAGTCAATTTTTTTTTTTTTTTTTTGTAAAATGTAAACATTCTTTAGAGTTCACGTCCATGAAAACCTAGGAATGCCTCGTTATACATTCTAAAGTAGCAACTTCTGAAGAAATTCTTCAATTTCAACAGCTTGTCTGACCTGATGGTGAAATTAATTTTAGGGTTTCTGTTGTAGAAATACTAAGCATGTAGCCATAATTTAATTATCCTTCATTGTAGTTATTTAAAACAAATCCATGTTCATCATGCATGTTATATAATGTTGTTTTTTTTTCTTTGTTTTTTTTTTTAATTTTTTGGATACAGAGCATCTTTGGTTACCCTGTGTCAAAAGCATTTTAAGTCATTGAAATTAAGTTTTTAGGACTTTGCGCATGCAGATAGCTTGCTATGGATTTATCAAAGCAGATTTTTGGACTTGTGTGGTGCATGCAAATCCAGTGATGTGGAAATTTGTATTTTTCATTGATACCTTGCCTTTATTATGGAATAGAATATTTTCTTTGATACATCCCATATGATATTGTCTGAGTGTCCAGATTACAGTATGCAGCCCACTCATTCTGTCTCGTATATAGGTTACAGTAATGTTGAACAATTGTAAGAAGAGTAACGAGGAGAGTGAATGTTATATCCTGGGAGGCTTTATGAAGGTTTTATCTTGGAATGCATCTGGATTTCCTACCACTGTACTGTTGAAGAATCTATTGACCACTATGGATTTGACTTGGTCCATCTCAGAGAAATGTCTTGCAGCCAAGTTTGATTCAGTGTCATTTCATGTGTTAGGGGATGCCTCTTTGATAGTTTTGTGATTTTGTTCGTCATGGTGGCTGCTTGAGGGACAAGCACTAATACAGGACCAACAATGTATTTGCTCATTTTTGGGTGAATTCTTGCAAGCTTGAAGTGGCCTTGAAGTATTGTTTGTTGATGATAGGGATGCATGTTTGTTGGATGAGGTGGAGCTGGGAACTGGCCATGGGACTGGTGCTGAATCACATTGTTGGTTGTGTGAATCATTGTTCTTTTAGTCTTCAATGCTTTAGGCTTCTCTTTACAAAGAAGAGGTTGAAGTCCTTTTAAACTTCTTTGTGATTTTCAGTGATGTGTAAAGAATGACTGACAACCTGGGCCTTCAAGTGCAGGTAGACTTGTAGATAAGTGGACACCATCAAGTTGTGGTGTGCAGGTTTCAATGACCTCAAAGTTTTGTTTCTTAAATTGATTTGTTTTCTTCTTTCCCCAGGTAGTGTCTGACCAGACATATGCTGATTTTATTTTACCCCAAAGCAGACTCAGGTCTGAAAACTATTGTAGAGGGAGAGAGAGAACAAAGGGCTTGTGTGCAATTTCAAAGATACTACTGAACACTTTTCATGCTTTTGTTAGCTGTTGCATATCTAGGAATTGTGATTCGTCTCCTTTCCAGTTTCCACCAGTGCTGGCTAATATTATTTTGCCTCGCATATTTATTCATTCATGTCGAATGTTAAGATACAATGATAAAGGTGTATTACTAGTGATTCTAACACAACCTATGCTTTCAGTGGAGCGTCTGACATTTGAGGAGTTCTTCAACCACCAATTTCTTTCGGTGCACCCTTTGGATGAAAGATTGAGGTAAAGAATCCTGATTCTAAAGCTCCAGTATTACCATACACCATTTTCTGGAACATATTAACATATATCATTCTCTGCATTGTATGAGCAGGCTGACATCATTGAGTGTGAGAGATGGCCCTCCACTAGTTGAACGTAATCCTGCTAGGCCATCAGGAGAAAGTTCTCACGAAGACTGTCTGCCTTTCCCTTTAGATGATGAACCCAGTGGGCAAGATGGAAATCCATCTATGCCCATGAAAAAAAGCTTAGTCAGGACCACTTATGGATTCTCTGTTGATACCAGATTAGACAAAAATCTAGCTTGTAGCCCATCCAAAAATATAGACATTGTTTCTGGATATAGTTCCACAAATAAACTAGAAGGTGCTGGTTATAGGCATGATTCCAACAGATCTCTGGGTGGAAGTGTCAAAGATACCAAGTTAACAATGGAACAGAGTCCTACCAATGTTTCTTCGAAAGGTGGCAACCTCAATCTCTTTTTGCTTTTTATATTATTTTTTCTACTTTTTTTTTTTCACTTAGCTGGTACTGGTTATATTTTCTTGGAGCAGTAGATTCTACAGCCATAGATTCGCTGGAGTTTGTTGATCATGATTATGTCCTTGTGCCTGAGCCACCCCTGGAGATGTCATCTTCTTCAGTAGTGCCTCCCAGTCGCACAGTTCGCCATGCAAATCAGAAAGTTCACCAATTGCATCTCCAAAATTTAGTGCACTAAGTGCACCAATGCCAATCATTGGTGCAACAATGAACAAAACTCGTGCCATGGGGAGCCTGGAAAGCCATAGCTCTCCAGTATCTGAGACTTCACAAGGATCAATGGACATGGGGGATGCTATGGAGCAGCCATCAGCCCACTGCATGACGAGGATTAGATCATTGCAGCGGTGTGCATCTGTCATAAGAGAGTTGGTGAAAGACAAGGTAAAACATCTGATTGAAACAAGGTTGTTTGGACTTCGCTTTTATATTACCATACTGAACAATTTTCCATTGGACTCTTCCAAAAAAAAAAAAAAAAAAGAAAAAAAAGGACATTCAAACTATTTAGTTTAATCAGAAGCTTTCTTGAACCAAGTTTTCTCATTTTAACCAAGTATAGAGCAATTCGAGCTTTAGTCTTTGAAGCTTCTTATTAATATATTGGTATTTCAGTTGTTTTTTTATTAGTTTAATTTTTTATTTTGTATCATTTCATCTTTGTTACTTGCCCCTAATTAATACTGAATTAGTATGTTGTATTTTATTTCTTTTCTTTTTTTGCCTGTTTTGTGTCTTTGAAATCATATTCAGAAGACATTTAAATCATGATTTTAACTTGCGGTAGTAATTTTCCCTTTTGTTCCTCAAAAATCATTGCTTGACATGTTTCTTTTCATTGGCAACATTGTATTGAAAGATTGAAAATGGTGGACGGTTGGAAGCATTTGCAGTTCAGCTAGTAGTTCTTGCAATTTGGAAGCAAGCGCTGCACATCTGCCATGCACAGGCTGCATCAGCTATAGAAGGGAGCCCATCTCCAGAGATGAGGACAAGGGAGAGTAGCAAGGACGCTTCCAATACAGGAGAATATATCAGCTCTGTTGGTTCTCAACTTCCAGTTGCTGTTTGTTCATTAATTGAAAAAGAATTTCTTTTGGAAGTTGGGCATGCAGAGGAGCTTGCGATGGATTTTGGACAGATCGCTGGTATGATTTTTTATAGAACTATTAATGTTCAGCAGTAAAAAGTCCTTAACAGAATTATAAGTTAACAAGATTCTGATTCTAAAGGAAAAAAAATATCACATGCAGAAGCTACAGAGATGCCGGATGCAATTGAGATAATATTCCAATCTGCACTCACATTAGGCAGACGCGGTGCTGTGAGTAGAATATTCCAGCTTTACTTTTAATTTGAGCTGTTATATGATGTGCATGGTAACTTGGCATAATCTGACTGATCTTGGGTTTTCTTATACTTCTTGCATGGTCTATAGTATATTTGTATTGAAATTTTGTTCTAACAATATTTACTGTGTTTGTATCTGATCTTTTATTTGGAAATTATGTGAAAACATTTTAGACATGGATTTAGCTATAAGATTGTGAGTATTGTGATTGATTTGGAACATTTCGTTCTTACAATCAATACAGGTTGATGAGATGATGGGAAATACAGGGAAAGCTTCTTCTCAGTATTCAAAAGCAGTATGCTTGCTATATTTTCTCCTGGTTGAAGCCCCCTCGCTTGCCCTCAGCCCACCATTCTCCCCAACAAATTCTGATAGATACCGCCTCCGATCCTACATTGATGTCCTCAACAACAGGCATGGTCGGTCTGTGTCCCCAAGAACGGCCTTCAAGTGTGACTATGAATGGAGGTCTTGAAAGAAGCCAATTTAGTGTGTTGGGAAGCACTGTGCTTTGTCTTGTAATATTCATTCCTTCAAGTGGTGAATGGAGGTTTTGAAGGAAGCCAATTTAGTGTGTTGGGAAGCACCGTGCTTGGTCTTGTTAATATTCATTCCTTCAAGTGCGAATATGAATGGAGGTATTGAAAGAAGCCAATTTAGTGTTGAAAGAAGCCAATTTAGTGTGTTTGGAAGCACTGTGCTCGGTCTTGTAATATCCATTTAATTGTACAGTGATTCTTTTGGCCCGTTGGGGTTTTGCATGAATATGGTGCAACTTCTGTAACATAAAAAAGCTAATCAAATGAATTTGAAACCTTGCAATTTCAATTCTCTTTACATATCAAATCATACTTTGTACCAGTACAAAGGGATGGATTTTGTTGGACCAGAGTGATGGCTGTTCTGCCAAGTACATGGTGAATCCGTGTTTGGACAACAGATCCTCGGTGTTACTGTCTTCCTGGTTATGAAATGAGTGGCTCAAGTAATCGGAGAGCCTGAAAGGGCAAATTGAGCACCACCTGCAAGATTTCTCAACAGCTGAAATCTGTGAAACTTTTGAATACTGATTTTTGAGGGTATTTATGTCATTCAGCACTTGCAAAATGCTTTTTTTTTTTTGTTACAAACGGGTAATCATATCAATTTAGGGTAAGACATGCCCAATATATCAGAATACAGGATTTGAAAGAGTACCATCGGCAGAGTCATCCGGTAACCAATACCAAGGATCCGAATGATGAGCGATCCAGAGAGCTACCCAGTCGACGACAGAGTTAACTTTTCAGTATATATGCTGATCTGAACAGAATTAACATGTCGAAGCATAGACCGAATGCCCAGACTGTGTGTAGCATAAGAGATGTCAGTCCATGCAGCATGCAACTCCGCAGACGGCACAGATAGATCAAGAAGACCAAACCCATCAGCCGCTAGCAACAAGCCTTCAGAGCACGGATGACAAAGCCGATCCTGCCGAGCGACTTTGAACACTATCATCAAAATTGACTTTGACAATCCCTAAGGGGGGTTCCAGGAGATGTAGATTGTATGCGCTCGATCCCAGAAGCACTCGCAAAATGCTTTGGACAAAGGCTTTTTGTCAAGCTTTTGGTACAAGAGGGAAACCGGAGGGTGCTACATAAAAGGTGGCCTCTTCAATGAAAAGCTCTCCTTGCACAAGCAGCAGCTTATTCCTGAAACTTCCCAGAAAAATAGAAGCCTCAAAGCATCTCTGCTCCTCCAATCTCAAGCCTATCTGCAATGCTACTGAAACTCCT
This sequence comes from Calamus simplicifolius, assembly GCA_900491605.1. Lineage (NCBI taxonomy): Eukaryota > Viridiplantae > Streptophyta > Magnoliopsida > Arecales > Arecaceae > Calamus > Calamus simplicifolius. The sequence goes on along the minus strand of UESW01000006.1, from coordinate 235,995 downwards.
GTTGGCCCGCGTCATATTTTATTGTAAAGTTGAACCGAAATAGAAATTTTGTTTGCAGGTTGTTTATTTTCAGGAGGGAGAAGACAAAATCTTCCGAGGAAGGTTTGAGTCTTGGATTTTTATTTTTTATTTATTTTTTAACAAGACATTAGAAGTCTAAAACCTAATATAAAAAATTTTACCAGCATGAGCATTTAAGGTGTACATTAATTGTGAAAAAAAGTTTAAAAATCACTCTTAATGCTGATTGCTTTGAGCCACCCAATTAAATAGAAAATCTGCAGCCTTCCTACAAACATGTTTACACCTGAATCTGAAATCATGAAAAGTCATAATAAACCAAAGACATGGAATTAGATATAGATGAGCATACATACTATCGCTATTGATGAGCCATAAATTTACTCCATCTTTACTTCTATCTTTAGATTCTTAGTACAATCTTCAAGGGTCACGTGACTGTTAATTACTTATTTTTGGAACATCCCATTTTGTTCTTACCCTTTGCATTGTTCTAAGAGGATGATATAGCCTGCCATAGATCAGTCTAATTACTTAAGAATTCAATCTATCAAAACTTTGAAAGTCTTAACTTCTTGCTGAGAAAAAATTGATAATGTGGCTAAAGATAAAGTTGATATAGGAGTTGAACATTTAGTTTCTAGTCAAATTTATTTTTTTAAAATTTGTTATTATTTATATAATTCGTAATCTATTTTATTAAGGAGAGAAGTTTAATCCAACTTGACCTTTTATGTCATTGGTATGATAAGGAGAATCTTTTTATAGGATTGTGACTCGAATAAAATAGTGAATCTTTATAGAATAATAAAAATAATTTTTTAATTAAAAAAATCCAACCCAAGTAAAGCCGTTATTAGGACATTGTCATGATGACGGGCTAATAGAAATTAAGAGACTTATACAAAAGGCGCAAATTTGTTTTCCATCTATAATATATGAATTATAAAGAATCAATAAAAGTAAAAGGTTTAAGGTCTTATTTTTAAAAAAAATTATTGTTTATTACTTTATTTAAGAGATTTGAGTTGAAAGTTATCCTTAATCAAGTCATGCATTTAATGAATCAGCATGACAAATAAGCTTTCCCACCACAGAATTGTCTTTTCCAATAGCTTGCTTGTTGCATATTTCCTGACGATATACTTAATAATGGAGTGAGCGAGCTTAGAATAATTAATGTATCTCCATGTTGGTCCTATTCTTCGATTTTGAAGACCAGCAGGATGAGTTTAACTTGCAGCTCCTCATGACAAGTAAATGTATTCATTCCCAAAGCAATGAATTGCATAGGCATCAAAATTCACCAAACTATAACATTCTACATACTGTATTCATACTAGCATGAAGCATCTGTTGGGCCCATGGCCCACCTATTCAGCCCATTAGGGCAAAAGGGAGCGCTACTCCTTTTTTTCACCAGGGTTTGTTCTCTCTCTTTTATAAAAGGAGTAGCCGCCTTCCTTTTTTGGTTTTCTCTATTTTAAGGAGCAGCCGTATGGAAAAAGTGGAGAAGCATGTAGCAGGTATTTCTTTTTTCTAGGAGCATGGATTGCTAGGGGAAGAGAAGGAAGGGCTGCTGCTTGGTGCTTAACTACGTGGGAGGACTTCCACTCCAGGAATCACGTGAAGGTGCTGCAGAAGAAAAACAAGAGAAGAAGAAGAAGAAGAAGAGAAGGGAAGAAAATAAGGAGGTAACGCAGGAGACCGTATTTTTCGGTGATGTAATCCTTATATCCCTATTATTCTCTTGTGATTGTTTCTCAAGTTCTGGCAAGGGACTTTGAGACTTGGATATTTATTATTTTATAGTGGATCTTCTTCTCTGGCTTGCCCGTGGTTTTTTTTTCCTTTATCTTGAAGGGATTTTCCACGTAAATCTTGGTGTTTCTGTGATTGTGTGGTTTGCGCATTTTTATTTATTATTCCGCTGCGTATTACGGTCTGCTAGTATTTGCTCGTACACGGATTCTTTCCCATCAACTGGTATCAGAGCCTGTGAATTTTTTTTGTGTGTGCGAGCATGGAGGCCGGTAATGTTTCCCGCATGATCAGTCTGAACGGAAACAATTGGATGATATGGAAACCAAGGATGGAGGACCTCTTATATTGCAAGGATCTATATGGACCTTTAGAAGGGGTCAAAGCAAAGCCCGCTACAGTGACAGACGATGCTTGGATCATGTTAGATCGGAAGGCAGTCGGTTTTATTCGGCAATGGTTGGATGATAGTGTCTTTCACCATGTTTCCACTGAGACTTCTGCAAACTCTCTTTGGAAAAAGTTAGAAAGTCTATATGAGAGAAAAACAGCTGGCAACAAGGCTTTCTTGATCAGAAAACTAGTGAATCTGAAATATAAGAGGGTGCTTCTATTGCTGAGCATTTGAATGAAATGCAGAGTATTAATAACCAGTTATCCTCTATGAAAATGTCTCTTGATGATGAGTTGCAGGCATTGTTACTTCTCAGTTCATTGCCAGAAAGTTGGGAGACACTGGTAGTTTCCCTCAGTAATTCTGCACCAGACGGTGTTATCACCATGAGTCAAGTAACAGGCAGTTTGTTGAATGAGGAGTTAAGAAGAAAAATTCAGCAACTTCTCAGATTGATTCACAGGCACTTGTCTCAGAGAATAGAGGACGGTCAAAGTCTAGAAATAGAGACAATTCATACAAGGGTAGAAGCAAATCAAGGTCAAGAAAAGATATTACTTGCTATAACTGTGGTGAGAAAGGGCACTACAAGAATCAGTGTAAGAAGCCTAAGAAGAGTAAGAAAAAGGGAAAAGAAGTGGAGGATACAGAGTCAAAGGAGAATATCACAGCTACTGTGCAGAGTGATGATTATTTGATTTTGTCTACTTCTGATGGTATCTTCTCATGTGAGTGTCAGAATCATGAGTGGGTGATTGACACAGGTGCTTCTTATCATGCTACACCACGGAGGGAGTTTTTTTCTACATATAAGACTGAAATTTTGGTGTTGTCAAGATGGGAAATCAAGGCACAGCAGACATCATTGGCATGGGTGACATCCACATGAAGACCAATCTTGGCTGTAAGTTGGTGCTCAAGGATGTAAGGCATGTAGCTGACTTGAGGCTAAATTTAATCTCAGTTGGAAGACTTGATGATGAAGATTTTGATAGCAGATTTCATAAAGGGCAATGGAAGCTCAGTAAAGGTTCACTTGTTGTAGCCAGTGGGAAGAAATGTCACACTTTATACAGGTTGCAGGCTAAAGCTTATGGTGAACAGTTGAATGTTACAGAGAACGACTTCAGCATGGAGTTGTGGCATAAACGACTGGGACACATGAGTGAGAAGGGGCTGCAAGTTCTTTCCAAGGAAGAAGTTCTACCAGACTTCAAAGGTGTACATCTGAACCCATGTGTTGATTGTTTGGTTGGCAAGCAACATAGAGTTTCTTTTGCTAGTCCTGCTTTATCTAGAAAAATGCATGTTTTGGATCGTATCTATACAGATGTTTGTGGTCCTCTGAGGACAAAAACTCCTAGTGGATCAGTTAATGTTCCAGGCATCAGTGGTGCACTTTATTTTGTCACTTTTATAGATGATTTTTCTAGAAAAGTTTGGGTCTATGGTTTGAAGACTAAAGATCAGGTTATTAATGTCTTCAAAGAGTTTCATGCCAGAGTTGAAAGAGAGACAGGAAAGAAACTGAAATGTATAAGGTCAGATAATGGTGGTGAGTACACAGGGTTATTTGATAATTATTGCAGATCACATGGCATTCAACATGAGATGACAGTTCCTGGTACTCCTCAGCATAATGCAATTGCAGAGAGAATGAACCGCACCATCATGGAAAAGATCAGATGTATGCTTTCACAGTCCAAGTTACCTAAAAGATTTTGGGATGAGGCATTGAAGACAGCGGTTGATGTAATAAACTTGTCACCATGTACAGCTCTAGATGGTGATGTTGCAGAGCGTGTATGGTCAGGAAAAGATGTCTCTTATAAGCACTTGAGAGTGTTTGGTTGTCGTGCATTTGCACATGTTCCAGACATTGAGAGGTCCAAGCTGGATGGTAAGACAAAAGAATGTGCTTTGCTTGGTTACTCACATGATGAGTTTGGTTATAGACTTTGGGATCCAGAAAAGCAGAAGGTATTCAGAAGCAGAGATGTGGTATTTTTTGAAGATCAAACCCTTCAAGACTTCAAGAAGGAGGTGTCAGTCAAGTCTTCTGCAGGAGGATTAACAGACTGTGATCCAGTTACTCCTCTAGTAAATCAGGGTGATAGGGGAGATGTGCAAGAAAATAGTGCAGGAGCAGGTATTAACTCACCTGTAGGACATGTTGAGCAGAAGGAGATCAGGAGCAACCTCCTACAGAGCCTCAGCTGAGAAGATCTATCAGACAACGTCAACCTTCCAAAAGGTATTCTACAGATGAATATATAATGCTTACTGATGCAGGTGAACCAGAATGTTACCAGGAGGCAGTTGAAAGTGAGCAGAAAAAGGAGTGGTTAGTAGGTATGCTGGAAGAAATGGATGCCTTACAGAAGAACCACACATATGATTTAGTGGAACTACCAAGAGGAAGGAAGGCTTTAAAGAACAAGTGGGTTTTCAGGTTAAAGACTCAACAGCATTGTTCTCAACCAAAGTACAAGGCCAGATTGGTTGTGAAAGGCTTTGGTCAAAAGAAAGGTATTGACTTTGAAGAGATTTTTTCTCCTGTTGTTAAAATGTCTTCAATTCGTGTTGCTCTAGGTATTGCTGCTAGTCTAGACTTGGAGGTTGAGCAGTTAGATGTGAAGACAGCTTTTCTTCATGGTGATTTGGAGGAGGAAATCTATATGGAGCAACCAGAAGGCTTCAAAGTCAAAGGTAAAGAAAATCTTGTCTGCAGATTGAAAAAAAGCTTATATGGGCTGAAGCAAGCTCCAAGGCAGTGGTACAAGAAATTTGATTCATTTATGGCTGAAAATGGATACAAAAGAATGGCTTCAGATCATTGTGTGTATATCAAATGGTTTAGTGAGGATTTTGTCATACTCCTACTTTATGTTGATGACATGCTTATTCTTGGGAAAGATATGTCTATGATTGACAGGTTGAAGAAGGAGCTGAGCAATTCATTTGAAATGAAGGATATGGGACCAGCAAAGCAAATACTGGGTATGCAGATTTCCGTGATAGAAGAATCAAGAAAATATGGTTGTCACAGGAAAAGTACATTGAGAAGGTATTGGATAGGTTCAGTATGATCAATGCAAAGCCAGTTGGTTCTCCTCTTGCAGGTCACTTCAGGTTGTGCTCAGAGCAAAGTCCTTCAAGTGATGAGGAGAAGGAGAAAATGAAGAAGGTTCCTTACGCTTCAGCAGTCGGAAGTTTGATGTACGCGATGGTATGTACGAGGCCAGACATCGCATATGCAGTGGGTGTTGCTAGCAGATTTCTTGCAAATCCAGGGAAAGAGCATTGGGCAGCAGTGAAGTGGATCTTCAGATATCTCAGAGGAAGCTCCAAAGTTTGTTTAAGCTTTGGGGGTGGTCCAGCTGTGCTGATTGGTTACACAGATGCAGATATGGCGAGAGATATTGATACAAGGAAGTCCACATCAGGTTTCATACTTACTTTTGCAGGGGGAGCTGTGTCATGGCAATCCAGATTGCAAAGGTGTGTAGCTCTCTCTACCACAGAGGCAGAATATATTGCTGCTACCGAGGTCTGTAAGGAGATGCTGTGGATGAAAGAATTCTTACATGAATTGGGATTGAAACAGAAAAATTATGTGGTACATTGTGACAGCCAGAGCGCCATCCACTTGTGCAAGAACCCAACTTTTCATTTCAAGTCAAAGCATATAGATGTGAGATACCACTGGATTCGAAATGTGTTTGAAGAGAAGCAGTTACAGCTTCAGAAAATTCACACAGATGAAAATGGGGCAGACATGTTGACAAAGACCTTATCAAAAGAAAGGCAAGAGATATGCCGACAGCTGGTCGGCATGATTTCACACTAAGGAAGCATGAGACAGCCTCCCTTATGGGCTGAAGGGGGAGGTTGTTGGGCCCATGGCCCACCTATTCAGCCCATTAGGGCAAAAGGGAGCGCTACTCCTTTTTCACCAGGGTTTGTTCTCTCTCTTTTATAAAAGGAGTAGCCGCCTTCCTTTTTTGGTTTTCTCTTTTTAAGGAGCAGCCGTATGGAAAAAGTGGAGAAGCATGTAGCAGGTATTTCTTTTTTCTAGGAGCATGGATTGCTAGGGGAAGAGAAGGAAGGGCTGCTGCTTGGTGCTTAACTACGTGGGAGGACTTCCACTCCAGGAATCACGTGAAGGTGCTGCAGAAGAAAAACAAGAAGAAGAAGAAGAAGAGAAGGGAAGAAAATAAGGAGGTAACGCAGGAGACCGTATTTTTCGGTGATGTAATCCTTATATCCCTATTATTCTCTTGTGATTGTTTCTCAAGTTCTGGCAAGGGACTTTGAGACTTGGATATTTATTATTTTATAGTGGATCTTCTTCTCTGGCTTGCCCGTGGTTTTTTTTCCCTTTATCTTGAAGGGATTTTCCACGTAAATCTTGGTGTTTCTGTGATTGTGTGGTTTGCGCATTTTTATTTATTATTCCGCTGCGTATTACGGTCTGCTATGAAATGCGATTCTATGTCTATAAATAGGTCAATATGTATTGAGTTTAAGTGAGTGGGAAAAGTTTATGAAATGAGATTCTAAATGCTATTACTTCCACTCCAAGCATTTTTTCTTGAGCATATCCAAGTACTTATCTATCAAAGTTTTTATATATTTTTTTTCTTACACATCTGTACCACAAAAGAAGAAGAAGAAGAAGAAGAAGAAGAAGAAGAGTTGACAGCACCCGAGGCAGGCAGCATGTACTTGAAGACACCTGCAGTGTAACAACGTCAGGGACCTTCTTTCAATAACCAACAGGAGAGATCCAAAATAAGAAAGAAGGGAGAAAGAAAGAGGACGAGAGATTTAATTCACAGAGAGAGAGAGAGAGAGAGAGAGAGGGACTCGATTTGAGAGAGAGTGTGTGTCTTGAAATTTTTTTTTTTTTTTCGGGGACAAGAAGCCTAACTCCTGCGATAGAACACGAGGAGATGTGGCTGAAGGCATTAGAGACAATTTGATCACGAAGACAAGCATCCGTCTACCAAGGGAATAGACCAGTTGGCCAAGCGAGAAACCATTTGCGATGTTAGCGAGTCTGAAGGTTACACGGATAGCAGTGGAGACACCAAATGACTCTATTTCTGCTGTCCCATTTCAGCGTCCGATGTGATCGAAATATTGTTTCATTTTGTCAGGATGGTGATTTATTTTTCGGAGGGAGCAGAAGCCAAAATCTCTGGAAGAAGGGATTATTATTTCAGACGATAAAAGGGCGGTGGCGGTGAAGTCGGAAGATGCGAGTGATTCAGTAGAGGAGTTTGTTGCTGGCCTGAGTCAAATAGGGAGATATTATCCCATGAACTTTGTGAGAATGCGGGTAGTCTGCTCAGAAGGTTCGCACAAGCTCTTGGTTTCAGAGTCTCTGAACAACTGTTCGTTGGACAAGCACATCTTTAATGGACATACCATAGTAAGAGTTCTTGGATGGAGCTACAGGTGTAATATTTCAAGATTGCAGGAGTAGCGAAGGGATTAGCATACCTTCCTCTTAAGTGCCTCAAGTGGGTCATCCACTGTGATGTGAAACCTGAAAATATACTCTTAAGACAGTGATTTTGAGCATAAGATTGCTGTCTCTGGATTGGCAAATCTATCAAATACAAGGGGACTTGTTTCAGACATTTCACTGATTCTTGGAATAGGGATACTACAAATCTTCCAATCACTGCAAAGGTTGATAACTTTAGCTGCGAAGTCATGGCTGATTAGATGAAGAGAGGCAGGGCTTAAATTTTGGATGGTTAATGAGGAAGAGGAGGCCAGCATGGTGTGAATAAGGTTGGTTTGCATGTCTGTAACGACCAGGCCCACAAACCCGTTTCGTTACAAGAAAGCAAGACGACAAGGTTCACACTAACTTGGGCCACCACAGTCCAAAAAGGGATCCAATTGGTACTTGTCCATCTTCCTTAATTGGTTATAAACCATACAACCAACTCCCAATGTTCTGATGTGAGACTATTAAAAGGGGCATCACAATGTCAAAGGAAAAATTGGAGAGTTTGAGGGGAGTCATGGGCTGGGGAGATTGTGGTTGCAAGCAAGTAGAGAATATGGCAAAGAAGAGGACAAGAATAAAAGACCAAGGAAAACTCTTTGGGTGATCATCGAGAGATGGGCTGATCATCGAGCATATGAACTACAAAAACCATCATTGGTCTTTGGAAAAGTTCTTGTGCACCGTGTGCAGTGCATGAACGTGCAATGCAGATAGAACAAAAATGTCCTTAGCGCATGCACGCATGGTGCGCGCTTCCTGTACTGCACGCGGTACACAAAGACTTTTCCAAAGACCAATGATGGTTTTTGTAGTTCATATGCTCGATGATCAGCCCATCTCTCATGACGAGCTAGCAATAAATTTGTAATATCTGCAATAGTCAAATCATGTGCATATTTACAGTTAGATACCTCCTGATTGTGTGAGGTGATTTTTGAATGCTAAACAAAGATAAAATAATGGAAATGAGGCTAGTCTTTTTTATTCTTATGGTCATATCTGTAATGTATTATTAGAAAGAATTTAAAAATGCTGCACAAGAAAAATTCCCATGTAAGTATCAATGACATGTTTTCACTTTGTTTGTGGCATAAAAATAGTAACAACTAGATAATTAATCAAAACCAAAAAACATAGGGTACAAATCTTATCTGTACGGATCTCAGTATACAGATTAAGTGTACACCTCTGCATCAATGACAATCTCTCTCAGCTCACCAATAATCCAAACATGAACACACACCATCTTTAAAATGGTGGAACCGATTCACATCTCTAACAAGAATCTCTCTCTTTGCAAATTTTGAAATGAACTTTGTGACAGAATGGCAATCCTCACACAACCTTAAGTTCTTTGTGATCCTAATTACTTCTCCATTTCCAGTATTTATGAGGCCAAAAGCCACAGCTAGCTTCTCACTGTGACCCAGAAGAATCTGCTCCTTCTCCTCCTGATCAAGATCATAAAGGACTACTTTGGTATTAGGGACGTATCCTTGATCCTTCATCTCCTTCACCAACTGAGCCATCAAAGCATGAAGCTGTTCGATCTGAGGACTCATTTCATCAGCAGATGCAAATGAATATGTCTTCTTCTTCACCTCTATCCAGCTGCAACCTCGCACCTTCTGCAGCCCCCGTGATTCCAGAAGCTTCTTCACTCTGCTCACTTCTTCCCATCTCTTAGCTTCTGCATATATATCAGCTAGAAGTACATAGTTCCCGGCATTCATGGGTTCGAGTTCAAACAAGCGAACACATGCCCTCTCCGCAAGCTCTATGTTGCCATGGATCCTACAAGCTCCAAGAAGAGAACCCCACACAGTGGGACCTGGTTCAATTCTCATTCCCTCTATGATCTTAGCTGCTTCATCTAGCTGGCCAGCACGGCCAAGGAGATCCACCATGCAAGCATAGTGTTCTGAACAAGGTGTGATACCGTACTCCCGGACCATCGACTCGAACAATCTCTTTCCTTCCTTCACAAGCCCAGCATGGCTGCAAGCACCCAACACACTCAACAAGGTAATGGGACTTGGTGATATCCCAGAACTCATCATTGCCTCAAAGACCTGGATTGCTTTCATGCCAAAGCCATAAATTCCATAACCTGAAATCATGGAATTCCATGATACAACATCCCTCCGACCATTCATCCCTTCAAAGACTCGACGCGCAGTCTCTAGGCTTCCACATTTTGCATACATTGCAATCAGAGCATTGACACTGGTATAATGGAATCAAGTCCCCTTCTAAGGACAAAAGCATGGACGAGCCTCCCCTGAACAAGTGCAGCCAAACCAGCACAAGCTTGAAGGACGCTCACCATGGTAATGGAATTGGGGATCGCATTTGTGTCCATCACCATCATCTCTCGAAAGAGCTCCAATGCATCGAAAGGGCGCTCATTCTTTGCATAGCAGGCAATCATGGCACTCCACGAAACGACATTCCTCTCGAGTATCCGATCAAACACTCGCTGTGAATACAGAACATACCCAAGCTTCGCATAGCAATCGACGAGAGTCGTCGCCACGTAGACGGTAGACTGGAACCCGTGCCGGTAAATGTGGCCGTGGATCTGCCTCACTCTTTCAAAAGCCAATGACGGGCGGGAAGAGGAAGCAATACAAGCCTTGAGCGCGTGGGAGTAAGTAAAGCTGTCGGCCGGAATTCCAGCTCGGCCCATTTCTTGGCACAGGGAGAGCGCCTCCTCGGCGTCATCGGCCAGCGCAAGGGCCTTTATCATGGCGTTCCATACGAAGATGGTTTTCACATGCGTTTTCTCGAACACGTCGCGGGCATCGTCGAGGGACCTGAATTGCGAGTACATGTCGATAAGTTTGGTGGAGAGGAAGGGATCATGGTCGAAGCCGTTGTCGATGAGGTGGTGGTGGACGATCGGTCCGAAGGAGCGGGCGTTTCGGTGGGTGCAGGCGAGGATGAGGGCCTCGTAGGTTCGCTGGGTGGGTTTGGGTTCCTCGGGGAGGAGCTGGAGGGCTTGTTTGAGGTTTCCTTGCTTGCATAGGGATTGGATCAGATGGTTATAGTGGTGGTGGTGGAGAGGTCGCGTTGCGAGGGAGCTTGGAAGGAGGAGTGGATGCAGCAGAGGGTTTTGAAGGAGAAGAGCGGAGGGGACTGTGAGTAGAGCTGCAGTTGTGGGGGTCTTGGGGGAAGAGAGATTTGGAGAAGGAATGGCTGAGAGCAAGAAGCAAGCATCTGAGCCAGAATTCTGAGACACTTCACAGTAGTGTGGATACGATAGAGGTTCCGAAGATTGGGTGGCGCCTTTGGAAGAATGGTGGTAGTACTAGCGCCTGGGGACGCCGAGGAGGTGGAGGCAAGCCAAGCAAACGGCTTTGGAGGAGGATGGCTAAACAAACAAATAGAGGGGACGGGAGGGAAGAACTGGCTGAAATGCTAGAGTTGGGACATGGGAGGAGCACGATTAGGACCCGAAGACGCGGCCATCCAACTCGAGTTAGATAGAGAGTTCATTAATCTGGGGGACAAAGCGTGATGACTTTGTATTGTAACAAACAGCAGGGAGAGAAGGATGTTGATAATAAAAAATAGCAGCAGGCAAATTTTGGTGCTATTTACCCAATTTTGTCAATAATAATTTTCTAATGTGCTTTGAACCCAATGGCTAAATAAATGGCAAAATCAACATGAACAAACAATCGCTTCACCCCATCAATGACCATTGGTTTTCCCACACGTTAGTGACAGGATTCAGGATCTCCTTGACCTGGTTGATTGTTATGCAGTTGATAGACCTCATCTTCATAATTGATTTGGAAGGGAGCACCGAGTGGACGACGATTAGATTCCAAGTCCATGTGTGGTCTGACCCGTGATTTACCTTTCAACGTGCTCGAAAGCACGCGGTGCGGACTAATCTCGTTTCCACAAACGGGACAGATTAGGGGCCGCTTAGGAACAGCGGTTCACGTGTCATGAGAATGGGAATGGCTGAGATGCGCACATGCGATATAAGCTGGCAATCTGAAACCCAGTATCCCCCGCCCGCCGCCTGGTCGCAGCGCCGCGCGGGCTTGAGGTTTTATCGCTTGCTCCATCACCATCTCATATTGCCTCCATATGCCTTCTCTCCAGTCGATTCGATGATTCCATTCCTGTTCTATCCTATTCTCTCGCCAAGGATCTTTTTCGGGATAGAAAAAGTGCGAGGCGATTGATCGATCGAGAGCCCAAACGATTACTAGGATTCTTTTCGTCGCTTTTTCCCTAATCTAATCCGATTAGAATCAGATGCGACTTCTCGCTACTCTTGAGCATTCCATTCCATTCCATTTTTAGATTTATTTTGTTTTATTTGAAGTTTTGGAACTCTGCCGCGTGCTCAGATCTCCAAGTTGATAGCTCTGGTTGTTTGTTTTCCTCTCCCAGTTTCTTGGTGGCTTCATAAATCTCACAGGTATGCTTGCAATTTAGGTTTTGGTTACTGATCCAGCTTCGATATAAGCAAGGCAACTTGTGTTTTTCCTTTATAGGTTTTCTGAAACCAAGACAATTGTTTTGCGAGTCCGAGACAGTCGTGCGCTGAAGGAAGGTCAGGGAATCGGATGGCGTTTTCCTGTTCTCACTTTAGATCGTGCAATTCTACGTATTTACACGATAATGGCTCGGTTGGCATCGATTTTCGAGTTGCCAGAGTAGAAAAGGAGGAGTTGTGGTTTGGAGATTTGGATTTCAAAGAAGTCCTGCAGCTAAGTGCATTTTGCTTTTGAAAACGGCCACTTTTACAGTCGAGAGGAGTGGTGGTGATGTTTGCTTAAAGAAGAGGAAGTGGGATTTGAAATCAGGAGTGAGTTGCAGCCTCCCATCGAAGCAGATTCCAGTGATACGACAATAGCGATTCCACAGGAGGGAGGGGATATTTCTTTAAAGAAGGAAGCTAGGGTTCTTGAATCAAACTATCATCCAAACCTTGATTTTGGAAATGGAGGCAGAGATCATCCTGGTGGTAATGGAAAAGTTCCACCGGGCGGAGGGGGAGGTGATGGTTGTAGAAACGATGGTGATCACGAAGGAAATAACGAGGAAGAGGGTGAATTTGGGCCAATGCTAAACTTCGATGAGGTGATCAGAGAGGCCGAGAAGTGGGGGCCGGTTTGCCTTCCGACATGTTAGAAGCTGCAAAAACTGTAGGGATCCAAAAAGTTCTTCTCTCGAGATACCTGGAATTGCAGGTATTTCTTCATTATTTGGCCACAGTATGGGTTCACATCTTATCATTAGAGTTTTCTGTGTTTAAAGTAATTTAAGCTTTCACTGTCAAATGTAAGGCATCAGCTTGGCCTCTGGGTATTGCAATGAAGTCCTGCTCGCTCCTTCGGAACCGAATGCTTGCCGATCCATCCTTCCTTTTTAAAGTTGGCACAGAGGTCTGTTGGATTGCTTTCCCCTCCATTATGTGCTTAGATAGGCTCCAATGAGTATTTGAGCTGTTATTACTTTTTCTTCTTATTCAATGCAGATAATTATTGACTCGTGTTGTGCAACTTTTGCTGAAGTTCAAAAGAGGGGCAAGGATTTCTGGGCAGAATTTGAGTTGTATGCTGCAGACCTTTTGGTAGGTGTAGTTGTTAACGTGGCTTTAGTGGGTATGTTAGCACCATACGCACGCATTGGGCAGCCATCTGCTTCAAAAGGATTTTTTGGACGCATGATACGAGCTTATGGAGCTCTGCCTAGCAGGTATGCGGCAGTCCATTCTGTTTTTATCAATTTCCAAGTTTCATCATCATCATTGGACCTGCTTATGGAGGAGAAAACATAGTCTAAGAATCATTTAGTGTCTTTTTAATCTGTTATTGTTTGATGTCTATTTGAAGTTAAATCTCATCTTGTAATGATAGGACTAATTTCGTAAACCTGATGAGTAGTTTGTTACATTATGTAACTGAAATTATTTTCTAAAAGTTGACATCATGGAGAACCTAGGACTTTCAATATTCCTCGTATGGTTCCAAAATCTGTGCCGTCTGTACAGAATTAGACATGTACATCCTAAGTTTGATACTATGAACTGCCTCTTTTTTTTTTTTAAAAAAAACAAATGATGACATAGGGATTCAGCTACAGGGTGGGTAAGACTTCCTCAGATGATTTAAGATTCATAAGAATCTAAATTTCTAATCGGTTGGCAATCTGATCATGGTTTCTCTTTGCTGGGGCAAGCTTTGTTTGATTTATCACCTCAAAATAGCAAATCTGAACTGCTGGATCAGCTGCTACATGGCTTGAACTCACCTTGAGACTTCGATTTTGTGATTTTCTTCTTTGGCTTATGTAAATTAAACAGGTTTTAGTGTTTTCTTGTACTAGGCGTTGATACTACATAACTATCTTGTGAAATGCCTGTAATATTTCCAGAGCAGCCTGATCACCTGAATGTTTGATGCAGTGTTTTTGAAGCTGAAAGACCAGGCTGCAAATTTTCAGTTCAGCAACGGATTGGAACTTACTTTTACAAGGTGTTATATTATCATCAACAACAGAAGTTTTTTGCACTTTTGTTTTTCAATTTTTGAAATATTGGATTGTTAGTTTCCGTGCTTAAAATGATTTTGATGCATTAGTTGCCTTTATATTTTTATCATACCAGAAATTGAATTTTCCATGTGTTTGATACAGGGTCTTTTATATGGTTCAGTTGGATTTGCATGTGGTATCATAGGGCAAGGCATTGCCAATTTGATTATGACCGCCAAACGGTGAATTCTTTAATCTCCTCAGGCCAGGCAAATTTAATGAATCTGCTATTGTCATGCAATTTTGGTATATTCATATGACTGAATGCCCTGTTCACCCACACAAACACTCAGCTGCTCACTCATAATCTGCCTTTAGTTTAGTTTCATGAAAAGCGGTGTAATCCTTTTTTTCCCCTGTTGATAGAGAGAGAAAAAAGGCATTGGCACACCTATTGTCTTTGGCCAGAGGCTATATAATGTCACAAACATTAGAATCCCACCTGAGAATCATTCTTGCTAATGTGATTAAAAATAAAGAGCTGCCGCATCTATCGTCTATGGCCAAAGGCTATATAATGTCACCAACACTACAATCCCACCTGAAAATCATTCTTGCTTATGTGATTAAAACTGGCTTTGTTGGGATTTTGAATGCTCAGCTATAATATTCATGAGATATTTCAATTATGAACTGGAACTGTTATTGGAGTTGCATTTTTTTAGAGTGTTTTTATTTTTACTTTTATAATAAACAGAACAGTGGTGGGAGTGTCATCTTTTCTATTGAATTTAGAACCCTTCCCAGCACAAGCACTGAGGAGACAGGTGCCAACTGGTGGATCAAAATCCTATGAGCATGTTGAAAGGGTTGACCTGTTGGTTATTGGGTTGGCGGAGTCTTGAACCACATCCACCTGTTAGATAAAGCAATCCAATAATGAGAGGCGTGGTATCCAAAATTCTTTAATTTGTGGATCAATAGCCTTTCTAATCCCTTCTTACTTCTTCTTTTTAGTTTGTGGCTCAATAGCCTTTCCAATTTTTTCTTACTTCTTCCACTGCTCCCTGGCTGAATTAAATGCATCATCTAAATGTCTCATGCCTGGTTATTTGTATTATACATTATAACTGGCATCAACAGACCCCCTTTTATCATCATGCAATAAGATTGAACCATGCAAATAATAGGTTATGTTCATTGGTGCTGAACTTTAGGGTACTACTAGCTACAACAAAATTCGAGCAAATAAAATACATGAAGTTCCTTTTCAAACAGCTTGGATACATTGTAGGCATGAAATTCTTGAAATCTGAGTATATGAAATTTCACTTTTGATATCAAAACCCTGCAATAAATAGCTTTGAAGGAAGGAATACAGCATATTGATTTTATGTGTACACAGGCAAATTTGTTTATAAAAACACTTCTTCTTGTCCATGCCTTGCAAATCACTTGTTAGTGGTTCTCCGTTGTTGTCTCTATTTAGTCATTTTGCAGGGTACTTCCCTTTTTGGGGGGCTACTATGTTCATTATAAAATTTCCTTTCGTATTTTGTTAGGAGTGTGAAGAAATCAGAAGAAGATATTCCTATTCCACCTCTCGTTAAAAGTGCCGCTTTATGGGGTATGCCTACTACTGATGCATTATATCCCTTGAATCAAGACAAATATATGCATTTTGTACTGCTATTGAGGCCACATTATGATTTCACTCATGTGCAATTAAGTTTTCAGTAATGCTATGCTTTGATACATTGACACAGGATTTTAATTTCATTTGTTGCTCCTAATTGCTGTGTTTTTCTTTCTTTCCTTTATTTGTTAAGATGCAAAGATCTCTTAGTCATAATTATATCACTAAAACTTATAATTAAGAATAATATAATTAACATAATTAGTGCATATATACCATAAGTAGGATTAGACCAACAAACTAAACACAATTTTGAGAAAATATAGATGAAGTAATGCAAGAAATACCACAAAAAGAAAAATATATTCGGGAGAAGATTTTAATAGACATGTAGGTAAACAGAGGGATGGATATGAAATGGTACATGGAGGATATGGATTTGGAGATAGGAATGAAGTTGGCGTGAGCTTATTAGATTTTACAATGGCGTATGATTAACAATACCAAACACTTGTTTCAAAAAGAGAGATGAATATTTAATAACATTTAAAAGTGAATCTAATAAAAGTCAAATAGATTTTTTTTAAACTAGGAAGATAGACAAAATAACATGCAAACACTATAAAGTTATTTCAGGAGAAAGTTTAACTTCACAACATAGGTTAATGGTAGTAGACATATGGATAAAAATGGAATCTAGAGTAAACATAAAACTATTAATTTAAAAATTAAATGGTAAAATTTGAAAGAAAAAAAATAGAATTATTTAAAGAAAAGTTAGTAAGAGTAATGACTATGAATATAGATAGTGATCCCAACTTAATATGAAAAAAAGCAACTAAATGCATAAAAAACATAGCAAAAGAAGTTTTACGAGAATCAAAAGGAGGACTAGTAGGAAAGAAAACTTGGTGGTGGAACGAGGAAGTTCGAGCTGCCATCAAGCTTAAAAGGACACTATAAAATTTGGCAAGAGCTTAGGGATGAAGAAAGTCTTAAAAAGTATAGGGATGCAAGAAAGAAGCTAAAAAAGCGATAAATAATGCCAAACTTAAAGCCTATGGTGATTTATATAATAGACTAGGTACGAAAGAAGGTGAAAAGACTATATATAAATTAGCAAAACTAAGAGAAAGAAAATAAAAGATCTTAACTATATTAATGTATTAAGGATGAAAATGAAAGAGTCTTAGTAAAAGAAGAAGAAATAAAAGAACGATGGAAAAGTTATTTTGAAAAATTATTAAATAAAAATAATTTGATAAATTTAAGGGTAGAATGATGTGATAACTTAGGAGTAACAAATGAGCATAAATTTTTTCGTAGATTTAGCACGATTAAGGTTAAAAAGGCTTTGAGTAAAATAAAAAATGCAAAGGCATTAGGACCAGATGCGATCCCTATTGAGGTTTAGAAAGACTTAGAAGAAATTAGAGTCATATGGTTAACCAATTTATTTAACAGGATTGTAGCAACTAAAGAATGCCGGATGATTGAAGAAAGTGCATATTAATATCCATATACAAAAATAAAGAAGATATTCAAAACTATGCAAATTATAGAAGGATTAAGCTAATGGGCATACAATAAAATTATGGGAGAGAGTAATAGAAAATCGATTAAGAGCTAAAATTTTGATTTCAAATAATCAATTTGGATTTATGCTGAAAGATCGACCATGAAAGTTATTTATTTATTAAGAAGATTGATGCAGAGATATAGAGAAAAGAAAAAAAGACCTTCATATATTTTTTATTGATTTAGAGAAAGCATATGATAGAATGCCTAGAGAAATAATATGATGGATTTTAGAGAAAAAAAGAGTTACCAAAAGGTACATAGAATTGATAAAAGATATGTATGATAGAGTAATAACCATTGTTAAAATAGTTTTCAATTACTGTAGGTTTATATCAAGGATTTGCGTTAAGTCCGTATCTATTTGTATTAGTTATGGATGAATTAACCAAACATATTTAAAATGATATCCCATGGTGTATGTTATTTGCAGATGATATAGTGTTGATTGATGAAACTAAATCTGGAGTAAATGCTAAGCTAGAGATTTGGAGAGATGCTTTAGAATCTAAAGGTTTTAAGATTAGTAGAAAAACTGAATACATAAAATATAATTTTATGGAGTAGAAATACAAATGAAGTAACAATGAAGATTGCAAGCCAAGAGATATCAAGAAGTGAAAAATTTAGGTATTTGGGATCAATTATAAGGTGAAATAGGTAAAGATGTGAATCATAGAGTTAAAGCAGGATGGATTAAGTAAAAGAGTGCTTCAGGAGTCTTGTATGATCGGTGCATCCCATTAAAATTGAAAAAAATTCTATAAAACTGTTATTAAGCCAGTTATGCTATATGGAACAGAGTGTTGGGCAATATTGTAATAACATGTGAATAAATTAAGTATAACAGAAATATGTATGTTAAGATGAATAGTGGTAAAACTTTAAAAGATAGAATTAGAAATAAACATATAAGAGAAATAAAGGAGTAGCCCCAATTGAAGATAAAATGAGAGAAAATTGATTATGGTGGTTTGGACATATACAACGTAGACCTTTAGATGCTCTAGTTAGAAAGAGTGATCTTTTACCAATTCATGGTAAGGATAGGGTAGAGGTTGACTTCAACTAATATGAGCATAAATAATTAAAAAAGATATAACTATTTGTAATTTAAATATCAACTTGATCCTGAATAGAGCAGAGTGGAGGAAGCAGATTCATGTAGCCGACCTCATGTAGTTGAAAAAGGCTTAAATGAGTTGAGTTGAGTTGAGTTTTGTGGATGTACGTGCCAAGCTATCACCAACATATCATTAAATCTCAGCTTAGAAATATTGCACCCAGAGAACTGCTGATTTTACTTGACAAAATAATTGGTTTACTACTGCTTTAGCTGATGGAATATACTACTGCTTTACTTACATAGGTTTCCAAAGCCTTTGATAAGTCATGCAATAATTGGTCAGCATAAAGAGATGTTCCTTAAAATGATCACACTCATTCTTAGAGCTCTGTTTCTGATTTTCAGGGGTGTTTCTTGCTGTTTCATCTAATACTCGCTACCAGATCATTAATGGACTAGAACGCCTGGTTGAGGCATCACCTTTGGGAAGAAGTGTCCCTTCTGTCGCAATGGCTTTCACAGTTGGCGTCCGTTTTGCAAACAATGTTTATGGGGGAATGCAGTTCGTGGACTGGGCTAGGTGGAGTGGTGTTCAATGATGGTATGTTTGTGCAATACTCCTTAAGCTAGTTAAATTTTATCTCAGTGGACTTCTATGTATACTTAATGTTTATATCCAATTTTCTCAACCACTAAGAACGTGCTCTCATATGATTGGCATATATACAAGTAGCTGCTTCTCCTATTTGTCGTTGTTGTCGTAATCGAGGTTTTAAATCCATGGAATAGAGATATTTTGATTTTTTATGTAACGAGACATTCTACATCTTGTCCTATCTCGATATCCGATTTGGTCAGGCATCCCGGCACTTGCTTTGAATGCTTTAAAAAAAAAAGAATATTTATGAAGTTTTAGTATTTTATTTGACTTTTAAACATATTTAAACTTTAATATATATATATGATAAATTAAAATATATTTAAATTTGTCACTATAGTGTATTATGAATGAAAGAAAACAATTGAGATGGTCTCAAAATCTATATCTAGGGTGAGACGTCTTGGCTCCCATCCCATTGAGACTTGAATCATTGATAATAATCAGGTGTTAAGTTTCAGCCATTGTTTTAGTAGTTGTCATTGTTCCGTTAGTAGATAGATGAATAAGTGTCTTACTTGCCTCCATCTCTTCTTTTTCCTTGCTGACAAAGGGTATGTAGAACCTTTTGAATCATGAGATCATACTCAACACATCCATCAAGACCAAGGAAAAGGGAACTGCATTAATTATTATTAAGTAAACTTTATTTTGTGACCAGACATTTATATTTGTTTTTTATTTTTAACCTTTGTCTTGTTCTGCATACATCCCTCCCGTGCTTGGCATGACCAAGGATTGGCTTTGGATGATAGCGGAAGTGTAAATGGTTGGTGTGCTGAGTTGACTGTAATTTAGGCATATTTCAGCTAGAATCTTATAATTTTTGTACAAAATTTGGTCTTGTCTTTTGTAACATGCATGCCTTTGATGCTTCTTATAACACTCCAGATATTTCTTATCTTGGTTCACGGATTATATTTCTGCTGTGTTTGGGGTGTGATGCTTCCTACAGACAGGACTGAAAATTGACAATACTTATGCTCTATTCAACTTAAATTAAGGTAGATCCAACGTTTGTGGCTATATATATATATATATATATATATATAATATGTGTGTGTGTGTGTGTGTGTGTGTGTGTGTAGATATGTGTATATATGCCTGTATATGTATATATATATGTATATTGTATATATGTATATATATATGTGTGTGTGTGATATATGTGTATAATGTGTATATATATGCTATATATATATGTGTGTGTATGTATATGTGTATATTATGTGTATGTATGTGTATGTATACATGTATATGTATATGTATATTATATATGTATATGTGTATATGTATGTATATATATGTATATATATGTACATGTGTGTGTGTGTATATATATATATAATATATATATATATATATATATATATATATATATATATATATACATGTGTATGTGTATGTGTACGTGTATGCATGCATGCATGCCATTCATAACTCTCATCAGAAGGTCTGCTCTATGTTATGAATATTATATGTTTCTTCAGTTCATCGAGGCTAATAAGCTGTAACACCTCTGTTTATGGCGCGCATTATCAATGAGGTGAAAGTTCAGGATTCAAAATTTTGTGGCATGAAGAACTATGAAAACTGGAAACCAATGGAATAAGAAAAGAGAAGGAAAAAAATTAGGACAGGTTAGCATGGCATTCATTTGGTTACAATAAGAGTTTAACAAAAATAAATACCTGAAATGCTGACTTCACTATTTGTAACCTTTTCCCTGTTAAAAATGTTGACGAGGCAGAAATTTCAAATTGAGAAAGTCATGTGACTGTGCATGGATGTTAGAACTTTCAGAGATCGTGGTCAGTCCTTGTTCCCATTGCTTGGGCAGCACTGAAGACCATGACCAGGCACTGAATCAAGTCCACAAATGGACTTGATTCGGAGTACTCCAGTTTCCAATAAACATGGTAGTTCGGATGACTGCAACATTACAATGCCAGAAGCAGAGTTTTAAGGAACTTAATTTCCCTCGCTCATGTGATGCAACGACTCACCCAATATACTCGTACATTCACCTCTCGTGTAGAAAAACTTTTAAGTATGCAAATTCATGTCTACAATCATGTAGCATTGCTTAGATTTTTGTTTAGTCAACAGAAATCCATTTAGCTCTTATCTTCTCAGTCTCTTTATTACCCGCACGCTTGCAGGAATCATCCTCAATCAAAGTGGTCACTGGTTGAGCTTTTGAGGCATTGCCTGTGGCTGAACGAGCCAATGTTGTATTGGTTTCAAGCTGTGATGGTTTCTTGGTGCCTTTGGTTTTAAGATTATTGCTGCTTCTTTCAGGGAGGTGTGCTTACTCTCTGATGCAAGTTTAATCAGATGCTAGTTTCTGAATAAACGCTCTTCTGTACGGCAGCTTCTTTCTGGAAATAAATCATGAGAACGTTGCAGCTTTTATCGTTTTCATTTGTAACCCAATGGAAAGCTAGAATTCCTCCTACTAATGCTGGTGTTGCAAGGATGAGTGAAGGGGATATTGTTGTCATCAATTTGTGACGGGCTATGTATCTTTTCAGATAATTTGTTTTTCCTATTTTATGAGCTTTTTATCACAGTAAGTACTGCTTATTCTTGAATTGTTCGTCATTTTTTCCGTTGACTGAGACTTTCTTTGGAAAATTCTCAGGTTATTAATTAATTTGTCAGCATTTGATGAATCTTATCGTCAGTTCTCAGAATATCCACGATTTATTTTGCTACTGCCGCTGCTGCCGCCGCCGCCTTCCCGGTGCTTGTTATCACATGCAGGATCGGTGTGCCAATATTTTTTGCGTTCTTTTTTTTTTTTAAAAAAAAACCTCTACTAAATTTTGATTATCTTAAGGTGTGCTCCCCAAATGTCCTGGTGGGCGAGGGATCACTGCTGAAAACTCATTTATCAAATAGTGATGCCACATATATATATGGCTTAATTATTCTTACAATATGCTAGAAACAATCTGTTGAGCGTACTAAGGTCTGCCCACATTTTTCCTGCAAGAGGCGTAAGAGATGGAACCATTTCATTCATACATGGAGTAGCGGACATAGTGTCTACATAGGCGAATAGCCATTACCAAGCAAGCAAGGGAACTTGATGGCTACGCAAACATATATAGTAGTACTCGGTACAAGATTAGGACCGTCGTTACAGCTTAGGAGCTTGTTGCCAGCTTCTACAGATACGGCGGCGGCACTTGGTACGGAGATGGTGGCGATGGGATATGCGGTGGAGGTGATGGCTGCCTTCGCACAGGCGGTGTGTACTGCTGCGGCGGAGGATGCCCGTGGCGAGAAGGGGGTGGTGACTGTCCATACTGAGGTGGGGGCAGCCTGGGCAGTGGTGGTGGGTAGGCATGATGAGGTGGTGGGAGCCTGTGTGATGGAGGGTTGAGTCTGTGGTGAGGTGGTGCTGTTCCATGACATGGTGGCGGCGGCGTGCCGTGATGAGGTGGTGGTTGCCTGTGAGAGGGCGGCCTTTGCCTCCGGGGAGGTGGGGGTGGCTGCACCAATCGTGGGGGTTGCCTATGCTGGGGTGGTGGACGCCTGTGGTAAGGTGGGGGATTTCTATGAGGTGGCCGTGGCAGTGGCAGTGGTGGTGGTGGTGACTGCCTGCAGTGCGATGGTGGTGCCCGTGTGGAGGTGCTGACAGGGGTGGTGGCGGCTGTTTGTACTGATGTGGTGGACTTACATGAGAGGGTGGCGGGTGCTTATGGTGGGGAGGGGATGGCTGTCTGTTCTGCGGAGGTGGCTGCCGGCCATGTGGTGGTGGGTGTTTGGAGTGAGGTGGAGGGGAGGATGGCCGTCCATGAGAAGGCGGCGGGCACTCGCGAGGCGGTGGCGGGTGCCTGTGAGCTGGGGATGGATTGCGAGATTGTGGTGGTGGCTCGTGAGATGGAGGGGGCGAGTACCGTGGAGGTGGATGCTGGTGAGACGGTGGTGGGTGATGCCCATGCGTTGTTGGCTTGTGCGGTGGAGGCGGTGGATACTGTGGAGGTGGTTGTCTGTGTCGAGGAGGAGTCGGCTGTCCATACTTGGGTGGAGGTGGCTGGCCATAGTGTGGTGGGGGTGGCTGCAGGTTGTATGATGATGGAGGTGACTGGTGGGTATATGGGGGAGGTGTCGGTTGTTTAGGTGGCGGATTGGAGTCTGGAGGCTGTCGAAAATGATCCAACGTTGAAGCACGGCCACGGGATGGGATGCTTCCCCCTAGCACCGCCACTAACATCAAGCAAAACATGGCTTCTAGGCGAGCCATTCTTTTGCTTCTCCCATAAGCACCGAAGAGGCAGCATGCATGGTTTTTATAGCCGGCCGGCGTCGGGGGCTCTGGTTCATTGTGGGAAGGTAGCCCATCCCTGGGTCCGTTGTCTCGTTGCGCATGGGCTTGTGCAGATGAGCTCAGTGCTAGCTGGACTTTATATTCCATCGGAAGGCCGCTACGCGTGACACGCAACGAGTCGAGCACCCAGGTGGCGGACGTCGGCATGGATTGCAGCGAAGGGGGACGTATAATTTTCCGATTTGCTGCCTAAAATGAGGAAGGCTGAGGTAATTGTCTGTCTAAGGGAAGGACCACCGCTGCATTGGGGTTTTATGGATTAAATTTAACTGAGTTTGGTGATGCGTATTAAATGGCGTTTGTTCTCATACCACTTTTGCAGGGGAACTCGAGTTCACTGCTTGATGCAAGAGATGATGCATTGCTATGCATTTGTGCTGCGAGTTATGATCTGGTTTGATTTGCTTCGCGTTAGGAGATATGTTAGCCCATTTAAGCAAAAGCAATATTTCAGGGAAAGGATTCCAGGCACGAATATCAGAGGTATGATGCCGGGATGGGAGGAGGATATAATTTGAGCCATTCGTAGGAGCTGCACGGACCTGGAAGACTAATGATGGAAACCAGGCATAGCTTGCTGCAGGTCTGGTGTTGGTAGCAGGCAGTCATAATGAGAAAGGGTGAGAACGCCGTATATTCTGGCGTGAAATCTCTGGATTTGCAAGATGTTTCCAACTTTTTGCACCGCTGAGCTGTAATCGGACAAAGTGTAATTGGACAGCGTCTACTTCAACTACGGTTTTGGTGATGCGCTGATTTTTGTACGTCCGTTGTTGCGTGTGAATCAATCTTAGTTAATGCAGCGAAAATGCGAATTTAGATTTCACCGTCGATGCCTTGGAATTTAGAAATATTTTAACCTAAAAAGTGCAATTAAAGAGTTGATGAGAATTTTTTTTTGGTTACATACCGACGATCACACCATTCTAGCACGAATCAAGCTCAAAATATCAGAGTACAAAATTTACTGTAATATAACATGATAAGGGATCCCGGAATGCCAAATCCATTGGCCAGGGTTGCGGGCGACAGAAGAAGCAACATAATCAGCCGCAACATTGGCTTCCCGATATATATGCTGAATCTGAAAAGCACTAGTAGACTGCAGAGTGACTAAAATGTCTTAATCAGGGAATTTAGGCCAGAATAAGAGTCTCCATCCCGCCTAATCCATCTGATAATCGCGAGTGAGTCACCCTCTATAATCAGCCGACGATAGCCCAAATGTCGAACAACATGTGTGATACCAGCCCATGTAGCCTGTAGCTCAGCCATAGGAACCGAAATGTCGATAGAGCTGTGACCGCCAGCTGCTAGTAACTGCCCCTTCGACCCACGGATGACAAACCCAGATCCAGTAGTACGATCAGAGACAGAGCCGTCAAAGTTTACTTTGACATAACCCGGAGGTGGGGACACCCAAGAGATGAAAACCATGGTCCGGTTCGCTGCCAAAGCAGCAGGGGAGTCCCAGTGGCCAGGTCCGTCAGTATGAACACCAAAATAACAGCGAGTGTACTCCTTGGCATGAGAGAGAGCACGGCGGATAATCGCCTGGGGTGAGGCTGTCTCCTCAGCAAAAACAATCTTATTCCTTGTCAGCCAAATATGATAAGCCATGTAGGCAGATAAAACACCTTGAGAATAAGAACCATACTGAGAAAGCGATCGAATAGCATTCAGAAAGGAGAGCCGGATTGGTCCATCCTCCAGCGACCATGGGGTAAAATGGATCAGCTGCCATATCTGAGATGCACGAGAACATAAAAATAGAACATGGTCAACAGATTCATCTTGCATCCCACATATCGGACAGAGAAGCAATATCGAGAGGCCCCGACCAGCCAGAAGAGAATAGGTAGGTAAGCGATCCCACTTAATCTTCCACAAGAAGAGCTGAATCCTTGGTTGAACAGGCAACCTCCATATCCAAGCAACATCTCTAAGGCCTGAAGCCTGAGAACGGAAACGGGCCACCAAATCTCTAGTAGGGGCACAAGGAAGACAGGATCGGTGCCACAACCTGAGATCCGGCCCTTTAGAATTAGGAAGAGGCATGGCCAGAATCCGATGAGCAAGCTCAGCCCCAAATGACCGAAGTACCATAGGAGTATTCCAACCAGCACTCTCCTGGCTAATCAGAGAAGAAACATGCAATGTGGGATCTACCTCAGAGCTTATAAAAGTCGGTCAGCGAGATAAGGGAAGGTCAGCTATCCAAGAGTCCTGAACGACATCAACTGACATCCCATCCCCGATCATCCAATGAATATCAGTCATGACTGTAGGGGCGGCCCGGCAGATCGCACGCCATAAGCAGGAACATCCACGAGGGATACTGACTTCCAAACCCGAAGTCCAACCACCATATCTACCACGCATGACTGTACTCCAGAAACAGTGAGGGTCCAACAGGAATCTGGAAGCATGCCTTGCAATGATAGCCTCACAACGGAGCACCAGGGACTGAATCCCCAGCCCATCCTCACTCATTGGCAAGCAGACCATGTCCCAGGCCAATAAGTGAATACCATGACCCCCCTGCATAGATGCCCACAAAAAATCCCGAATACGTCTCTCAATCCGGCGAAGGAAGATAGTCGGGATCAGAGCATTGGATAACAGATAGATAGGGAGCGATGTGAGGATAGCACAGATCAAAGTGATACACCCCATTATAGAAAGGCCCGACACCTGCCACCGGTCCATCCGAGCAGAGTTCCGACGATCAAGGTCCCCAAAGTCCTGCTGCGTGGGCCGACGTCCCGTAAGAGGGGTTCCGAGGTAGGTCAGACGATCTGAGACAGTCAAAATCCCTAACAATTGGGAAATAGCGGCACGACAGCGGGGAGAGACTGATGGACTGAAACAGAGAATATATTTCTGCAAATTGATCTGTTGCCCCGATGCCCGGCAATAAGCCTGAATGATAGCAGAACAAGTGGTTGCATTCTGAACAGAAGCTGGGCTAAGCAGGATGCAGTCATCAGCGAAGAGAAGGTGGGTTAGAGGAGGTCCATGAGGCCCAGGCATATAAGGTTGTAATAGAGATGCTCCAACCGCCTGATTAAGAGCACGAGACAGGTCATCGGCGCACAGAACAAACAGAAATGGAGAGAGAGGACATCCCTGTCGGAGTCCAATAGCAGAGGGAAAAAACTCAGTCGGACTGCCATTAATGATGATAGAAAAGGTGGGCCCTTGGACACAAGCCATAATCCACTCTATGAAATGATCATCAAAACCAAATGCCTGTAGAGTCTGACGCAGAAATATCCAACTCATCCTATCATAAGCTCTCTCCATATCAAGCTGGACGGCCATGAGAGACTGTCGACAAAGGCGCGCTGGAGGTCATGCATAAACTCCTGGGCAATGAGAGCATTATCTGATATACTGCGGCCACGGATAAAGGCACCCTGCTCCAGAGAGATCAGCCTAGGAATCACCCCTGCAATCGAGTAACAAGAATACGAGTGCAGACTTTGTAAAGAGTGGTGCATAAACTAATCGGCCTATAATGTTGAGGAAGCAGAGCATTCACTTTTTTAGGAACTAGGACAAGAAATGTCCTCTGCAAGTCAGGAGGAATATGTTTGGTAGAGAAAACAGACTGAATAGCCGAGGTAACATCCTGCCCTACAATATCCCAGTAGAAGTGGAAGAAAAAAGGCGGAAAATCATATGGGCCCGGAGCTTTATCAGGACCAAGAGCCCAAACAGCAATACGAATCTCCTCCGCCAAGACCTCCCGAATCAAGCTAGCATTCTCACTATCTGAAACTCTAACATCCCTAGTACCAGTGATAATGGGAGAGTCAGAGCCAGAAACTCTAACATCCCTAGTACCAGTGATAATGGGAGAGTCAGAGCCAGAGACCTCCGACCAGCGAGATTGAAAGAAATGAAAAACCTGCTCACATATAGCCCCCTCATCCTCCAGAATAGTACCCTCTGCATCACTAATATGCCTGATTCGATTGGCCGCACGCCTGGCAACAGTGGCTTGATGAAAGAACCTAGTGTTGCGATCACCTTCCTTTAACCACTGAATCCGGGACCGCTAACACCAATAAATCTCCTGCTGCCAAAGCAACAAATGATGCATAGCCAAGTTCCTCCTAAGAGCCTGAAGATCACTCTCCGATAGCTAACCCTCCTCGTCCTCCTTTGCCTGAAGAGTAGAGATAACAGCTTCCACAGCCTGAACATTCTGCATTAGATTCCCCACCTCTCTCCTCTGCCACCATAATAGTCTGCGCTTGGCAAGTTCTAAATGGCGAGAGAGACGATAAGTAGAATTCCCTCTTACTGGCATATGCCACACCTGACTAATCAAGGACCTGGTTGAAGAATAATGCGTCCAAAACTGCTCGAACCGAAAGGGCCCCTTCCTATAAGACGACAGCTCAGTAGAGATGAGAAGGGGACAATGGTCCGATGCAATCTGCGGGAGGTGGGTACTAGTAGCATAGGCAAAGGACTGCATCCAAGATGAAGAAGCCAAAGCCCGATCCAATCGCTCCGACACCCGAGCAGACCCGCTCCGGTTGTTACACCAGGTAAACTGCGGCCCCGAAAATCCCAAATCAATAAGACTCGCCGAGGAGATGAATGAGCGAAACTCCATGGAATTCGGAGATTCTACAAATCGGTGCCCCCCCCCCCCGCTTCTCGGAAGCATCCAAAATACAATTAAAATCACCAGCAATAAGAGTAGGAAAACCCTGAGCTAATAAAGTAAGAATCTCGGACCAGAGGCCGCGCCGCTGATGAAAATCAGTGCTGGCATAGACTCCCAGAAGCAGCAAAGGCAGAGAAGACCCCTCAGAGATGACCAGGCCTACTTGCTGATGACTATGATGAAAAGCATCAACACGGATGGCAGGGTTCCGCCAGAGAGCCATAATGCCCCCAGATAGCCCATTAGCTTCCACAGCATAGGAAGACCAGTCACGGGAGACTCGCTGTCGGAAACGCTGAAGACTAAGGCCCGACAACCGAGTCTCCAACAAAATATATATATCAAAATGATGAATCTGCAAAAGCCTACCAAAGGAGGATCGAAATGATGGTTTCAATGCTCCTCGGACATTCCATATAATAATCTTCATAAGATAAGAAGCAAGGATGCCTCAGACCCCATCCTGAGCTCCCATCATAACCAAATCTGAAAGGTCTCCTGAGTCAGGACATAGCAACTGGAGATCCTGATCCGACATCTGATCGAGGTCCGGATCATTGGAACCTGGTTGCAGAACTGACTCCATGGGAACTTCTTCACTCAACTCCATAGTAGGGGATCCCATCTACCCGAGAGACAGAAGGGGAGACAGATATAGCAGCTTTCAGAGTTGTGAAGGCAACCTCATGAACATCCATGGCTCCTTTCTGATAGCAGGGGGGCAGAGTCATCCTATTAGGAGAACCGATTATCACCCCAGTGCTTTTAGGTATAGCCACCTTTCCTTTCCCCTTACGTTTCTCAGATTTAGAGATTGACCTTGGCGCCGGGCAATCAACTCGTCTGGCCCTTTTAAGGGGACCAGGAAAAGCATCCCGACTGCCCTGATGAGTACCAATAGCCGAACCCGAGCTGAGGGAGGCAAAAGGGTTCTTGTTCACCAGAGAATTAGACAGATCAGTCACTGGGGGCCCCTCCTTCACTGTCTCCAGCAAACCCTTCTACTTTTCCTTGAAACCGGTACATAAGTCTGTCTCCAACAAACCCTTCTGGTTTTCTTTGAAACCGGCACATAGGTCCTCTCCCGGCACGGTCACTGATCTTGAGCTTCCAAGGAACTTAGGAGGCAGGGGATTGATTAGGCCATGCCTTGGGGATCCCTTATGCTCAGCCTCCTTCAGACCCAGCTTTGAAGCATTGAACCCGGCACAAAGGACCACTCCCGGCACACCCTTTTTGCCTGAACTTCCCTGCTTCAGCTCATTCACAGCACTCACTGGAGCAGTGTCTGGGAGCACTACCACCTTAGAGGACGAATGGACCCTCCAGTGAGCCACCTTCACCGAAGAACACCAACCCTCTGCAGCTTCAGCACCCGATCGACGCTCCGCTTGAATCTTTTGTGCAGGAACTTCACTGCTAGAAGCCCCCTGCATAGCCGTCAAGTGAGGCTTCCTCTTCTCATCTCGAAGGGTATCAGAGGCTGTCTTCCGTTGGCGAATCGCAGCAATCCAGGGGCCATAGATCGATCTGGACGCAGCTTCCTCATCCGCAGACCCAGACGACAGGGAACAAGGGCCGCTCAAATGAATAGAACCACAGAGAGAACAGATCCCCTCCAGGCACTCATACGCAAACTGCTGCCAGAAGGGGTGGTGAATTCCTTGAATTCGAGTCCCCGGCCGGAGAGGACGACGGAGATCAATCCGTACACAGGCCCTAGCAAAACCCTCTCTGTTCTTCACCAAAGTGGGAGCATCTGCACAGATGAAACGCCCCGCTGTCTCCAAAATTGCCCTGAGGAAATCCTCCTTCCAAAACTTCATTGGCAAATTTGGCAATCGCACCCACACCAGAGCCGAAGGAATGGCATCATCTGCCGGGGTGAATTCCGGCCTCCATGGTTCCGTCCCGATAACTTGGCCGTTAACAGTCCAAGGCCAATTTAACACCAAGTCACAGGCCTTAGGATCTTTGAACTGGAAAATATGGCATCTGAATGCCAAACTGATAGGGACAATGTCCCCCTGAACACCGGCGCGCCTGAACTCTCGGAGGAAAGCTTCGGCCGGAACCCACCGCTGGAATGACCGAGCTAGAACGGCCCTCGACTGCCATCCATCTATCTCTGCCTCCAGTTCCGCCACAGGGACACCAACCACTTCCAGAAAGGAGGCCTCCAGCCTCGCCACCACAGCCGGTGACGGAGCCGAATAAATCCATTGGAAGCCGGACGCCATCTCCTTCCTTCCGGAAGCCCATCCACTGGCAAACCCATCAGATGCCATGGATGTCTGGGGGAGCAGAGAAGGAAAAACCCGATGAAGGCTCAGACGAAGATGCTAACGATCGCCGGAGATCGAAGGAGAAGAAGACTCAAAGCACGAATCTTAAAGCCCTTCCAACAGATAGCACCAGAGAGAAGATGCGCACGAACCTCAAAGCACCTCCTCTGAGAATTTCTTTCGTTGTCGATGGTGCCGGGATGTGGTCGACTCCATCATCAATAAGGTGGATGAATGATAAATGATTGCAAATGGAAGGCAATGAGGATGGCCAGAAACAAATTTTGTAGCCTTTTTGAGATTTTAAATGAAAACGCATGCAATAGAAAATGAGAGAGCTAGCTAGGTACAGCTTTATCGTAGAGATGGAGATAGACCGTGAAAAAAAAACTCTCTTATCTTTTGATGAATCTAGAGGTAGGTACTTGGCCGTACTGCCCATGGCACGGCACGGCCCAGGCCCTAATGGGCCGTGCCAGGCACAGTGCAGTACTGCTACAGTACCGAGCTATGCAGAGGCCAGAAAATTTTTTCTGTTGGCCCAGTACGGCACGTCCCATGAATGGCTCAAATAAAAAAAATTTGTAAAAAAATATTTTTTTGATAAATTAAAAAATATTAAAAATAAAGAAATTTTATTAATATAAAGCCACCTTAATGGTAGTGGGGGTTTGACATAGACCCCCTACCAGTTTATTAATTTAAAATCAAAATGGTACAGAAGGGAGGAGGGCTAGGCCTGACCAACAGAACATAATACAATAAGTAAGAAGAAAAAATAGAAAGATCACAACCATCAGATCATCGCCGATCGGATGGATCGCAACTGCCGGATCGATCATCGTCGATCGGGATCATGGCATGGATCGATCGCAACCGTCGGATCGTCTTCGATCGGATTTATCGCAACTGTCCGATCGATCATCGCCGATTGGGATAATTGTTTGGATCGATCGCAACCATCGGATCATCTACGATCGGATTGATCCCAACTGTCCGATCGATCATTGTCGATCGGGATCATGGCTTGGATCGATCGCAACCGTCAGATCATCTTCGATCGGATGGATTGCAACCGTCGGATCGATCATCACCGATCGGGATCATGGCTTGGATCGATTGTAGCCATCGGATCATCTCCAATCGGATTGATCGCAACGGCCGGATCGATAATCATCGATCGGGATTATGGCTTAGATCGATCACAACTATCAGATCGTCTTCGATCGGATGGATCGCAACCGTTGGATCGATCATTGCCGATCGGGATCATGGCTTGGATCGATCGCAACTGTCGAATCGTCTCCGATCGGATTGATCGCAATGGTCCGATCGATCATCATTGATCGGGATCATGGTTTGGATCTATCGCAACCATCTGATTGTCTCCGATCAGATGGATCGCAACCGTCGGATCGATCATCGCTGATCGGGAACATGGCTTGGATCAATCGCAACCATTGAATCATCTTTGATCGGATGGATCACAACCGTCGTATCGATCATCGCCGATCGAGATCATAGCTTGAATCGATCGCAACCGTCAGATTATCTCCGATCGGATCGATCGCAATCATTGGATCCATCATCGCCGATCGGGATCATGGCTTGGATCGATTGCAACCATCGGATCGTCTCCAATCGGATTGATCGCAATGGTCCGATCGATCATCGTCGATCGGGATTATGGCTTGGATTGATCGTAATCATTGGATCATCTCTGATCGGATGGATCGCAACCATCGGATCGATCATCGCTGATCGGGATTATGGCTTGGATCGATCGCAGCTGTCGGATCGTCTCCGATCGGATTGATCGCAACGGTCAAATCGATAATCGTTGATCAGGATTATGGCTTGGATCGATCGCAATCGTTGAATCATCTCCGATCGATCATCGCCGATCGGGATCAAAGCTTGGATCGATCGCAACTGTCGGATCATCGCCGATGGGATAGATCGCAACCGTCGGATCGATCATTCCCAATCGGATCATGGCTTGGATCGATCGCAACCGTCGAATTATCTCCGATCGGATCGATCACAATTGTCGGATCCATCATCGCCAATCGGGATCATGGCTTGGATCGATCGCAACCATCGGATCGTCTCCAATCGGATTGATCACAATGGTCCGATCGATCATCATCGATCGGGATCATGGCTTGGATCGATCACAATCGTCGAAACATCTCCAATCAGATGGATCGCAACCGTCGGATCGATCATCGCCGATCGGGATCATGGCTTTGATCGATCGCAACTGTCGGATCATCTCCAATCGGATTGATCGCAATGGTCGAATCGATAATCGCCGATCGGGATCATGGCTTGGATCGATCGCAACCGTCGGATCATCTCCGATCGATCATCGTCGAATGAGATCATAGCTTGGATCGATCGCAATCGTCGGATCATCGCCAATGGGATAGATCGCAACCGCCGGATCGATCATTCCCGATCGGGATCATGGCTTGGATCAATCGCAACTGTTGGATCGTCTCCGATCGGATTGATCGCAACGGTCTGAATGATCATCATTGATCGGGATCATGGCTTGGATCGATCGCAACCGTCCGATCGGATGGATCGCAACCGTCGGATCGATCATCGCCGATCGGGATCATGTCTTGGATCGATTGCAACCGTCGGATCGTCTCCGATCAGATTGATCGCAACGGTCCGATCGATCATCGCCGATCGGGATCATGGCTTGGATCGATCGCAACCATCGGATCATCGTCGATCGGATGGATCGCAACCGTCGGATCGATCATCGCCGATCGGGATCATGGCATGGATCGATCACGTCGGATCGTCTCCGATCGGATCGATCGCAACCATCGGATCCATCATCTTCGATCGGGATCATGGCTTGGATCAACTGGCTGGAGCCGGTGCCTAGGTGCACAGTGTGCGCCTAGGCACCAGCCGTGCCATGTAGGCCGTGCTATGGCACGGCCCCCAAAATGGCCCAGAAGGGCCGTGCCAGGCACGGCCCGTGGCCTATTTCTTGAAGGGTCATAGGCCATGCCAAATTTCAATTTTTTTTACCGGACCATGCGTGGCACGGTCCATTTTTTAATGGACCGTGCCAGGCACGGCACGGTAATTTTCCTAGCACGATGGGCCTGGGCCGTGCCATGCCAGACACGGCCCAGCGCCTATGCCTAGATGAATCCTTTGTTTTTATAAATAAATTCTGCATTCAATAATGGAACCATATGAATTGTTCAAATGATAAAAGTTTCACGTCCAAATTATTTAAATTTCACACGCATTTCTTGGCATTTTCTTTCAACGAAAATATTTAATTTATGTCCTGTGCATGAAAATAGATTGACTCAGTGAAGATTGGTGCGCGCGTTCATACTCTAGCTAGAGATCCACTGGATTCGTGGAAGACCATGACCCAGTCCATAAATTTAGATTCAGATTTAGATTCAGCTTGTTGTTTGGCATCTCGATCCCCTTCTTCACTGCTGAAAAAGTTTTTTTTAATTTTTTTAATTACGAACGGACGATCACACTAATTTAATGTGAGTCAAGCCCGATATGTCAGAATACAAGATTTGTGAAAGAATAGGTGAACACGGATCTTTCGGTTCCCAACTTCAAAAGCCAGAATGGTTGGCCACTCTAGTAGCAATCTAGTAAGCCGTAGCATTGGCTTTCTTGAAGATATGCCGAATCTGGACGCAGTGCACGTCCTACAGGAGAGAATGAATATCATAGATCAAGAGGTTGGTAGGCACCTGATTGCAGTGATCCTTGCAAAGCTAGCGAATCACTGTAATAGCATCCCCTCCATAATAAGACAACTAGCGCCAAGGTTGCGAATGGCAGAGGAAATACCAGCCCAAGCGGCATACAGCTCCACTAAAGGCACCGAGAAGTCAATATGGCTGAAACCCCCAGCAGCCAGCATCGCTCCATCGGACTCTCTAATCACAAAACCAGACCTAGTAGCTTTGCCATGAACACTCCCATCAAAGTTGATTTTAATAGACCCTGAAGGTAGGGGGCTCCCAAGAAATGTAGACCGTATACCGATGCACTACCGAGACAGCATGGAAACCTGAGGGACCAGGGCTATCAGTATCAAGAACAGTTCGACGAAAAGTGTACTCAGTTGATAAAGAGAAGGCTATCCTGACAACCCTATGTGAAGGAGCATACTCATCAGTAAACACAAGCCGGTTTCAGGATAACCAGACTTGATAAGCAATGTAAGCCCTCGTCGTAGCCTTCTGGAAGATGCCCGTCCCCAAGTCTCGTCTGTTCAAGCCGAGGAAGGAGAGAGAATAAGAAGCAGCACCAATGTCCCAAGGCCGATCGCCAGCAATCCGCCAGATCTGTCTAGCTCTAGAATAGGTGAAAATAGTGTGGTCAACTGTCTCCTCCTCAGTACCATATAGTGGGCACATAGGAGGGATACTCAAGCCTTGCCCAGAGAGCATAGAATAGGTAGCAAGACAATTCCGTGCAATCTTCCAAACAAAAAGATAAACCCTAGGATGAATGGGGAGGTGCCAGATCCAAGCCACATCCAACGGCTGCTGTGACTGTGGTCTATAAACCCTGAGGAGGTCCCTAATAGGAGCACGGGCCAAACATAATCGCCACCAAACCCTAATGTCGGGGGTATGATCCGTGATAAGAGGAATAGAAAGAATGCGACGATGAAGATCGTCCCCAAAGATTTGGACAGCAGAGGGGAATCCCAGGTAGAATGATTATGAACAATAAGATCACTGACTCGCATCCCACTAGGAATGGTAATACTGACAATGGTAGGCCATCGGGATAAGGGAAGATCAACAATCCACGTATTCTGAATAACATCCACTGAGACTCCATCACCAATCATCCACGATATGCTGTTCAGGATAGCCGAAGCATGCCGACAGACCTCTTTCTAAAAGAAAGAATGCCTCCGGGAAGGCAGTGGATCAGCAGAAGAAATCCAGTCACCATATTTGGCATGCATAAAAGAACTCCACATATAGTGCGGATCAAGCAAGAACCGAGTGGCATGCCTAGTAATCAATGCTTCCTTCCTAACAATGAGGGACTAGATCCCAAGTCCCTCCTCAGCAATTAGCAAGCAAACAGTATTCCAAGCTAAAAGATGAACGCCATATCCATCTTGCCTCGAGGCCTAGAGGAAGTTTTGAAAGTATCTCTCAATCCTCCTCCAATAAGTCAAAGGGACAGCAGCTTTAGATAACAGATAGAGAGGAAGAGAGGAGAGCACCGAGCGTAAGAGAGTAATCCTCGCTATCATAGAAAGCCCAGTGACCTGCCATCCGTCCAGCCAATCGTGAACCCACCTCTCAAGGTCACAAAAGTCAGAAATCATTGGCCTGTTCCCAGTTATGGGTATCCCCAGATAGGATAGCCAGTCAGCCTGCACAGAGATGCCCATGATCTACAAGATAGGCCCCCTCAAGATCGCAGCCAATCTCGGGCTAAAACAAATTGAGGATTTACTCAGGTTAACTTTCTGTCCAGAGGCTCGGCAGTAAGATTGAAGAATAGTGGCGAAAATGGTCGCATTACTGATAGTAGCCCTTCTCAAAAGAATGCAGTCATCAGCAAACAGCAAGTAGGACAACGAGGGTCCCTGGGGATCCGTCCTGTAGAGAAGAAGAGAAGAGCCCTGTTGAGCCTGATATAGAGCTCGAGATAAAGCATCAACTGAGAGGACAAATAGAAACGGAAAAGAGGGCAACCCTGTCTCAATCCAACCTTAGAGTGGAAGTAATCAGTCTGGGCTCTATTAATGAGGATAAAGAAGAACGATCGGTGAATGCAGGCTGAAAAAGTTTTTATACATTACTCCGATACAAGATGATTGTACCGAGCATAATAATTTATTTTCACATGAATTCATGCGTCTACGGTGAAAAGACTTACAAACAAATTTTTCGATACGAATTCATGCACGGTATACAAAGATTTTTCCCTTCGCTGCTTTTCCTTGGTCTGTACCAATTCGTTACTTGGAGGCCAAGCTCAAGTCCAATGAAATATACTTTTAGGCAGTGTTTGATATGAGGGATAAGGGGATATCCAAGGGATATTCCCTCTATCCCCAAATGCTATAGTTAAAGGGGATATGTTTGAAAAAGTTTAACCAGAGGGGATGATCCATGTTTAACCATGAGTTATCCCCTGAACTTATTCCTTAAGATAGTGTTTGATAGGAAAAATATTATCCATGGATAAGTGTATGGGATAGAGTTTATCCCCGGGCTATCCCTAGGGGATATCCCTTGGCTATCCCATTGATCATATCAAATGCAAAAAGGTAAATCCATAGGATAACCTTTTTTTACTCTTATTTGAAGGGATAACTAGCTATTCCTATATTTTCTAGGGAATAAATTGAGGGGATATCCCATGGTTAACCATGGATTACCTCTTTGGTTAACTTTATTCTCTGCTATTCCTTATAGTTATGGCTTTTAGGTAGTGTTTGATAGCCCAAAAGCTATCCCTGGATAAATATACGGGATAGCATTTATCCAGGGGATAGCTGAGGGAATAAGCATTTTTTTTAAAATTACAAGTTTGCCATCAAGGGATAACATTAGTTGTTCTTGGATTCCCTAGGGAATAAGTTCAAGGGATAGCCCATAGTTAACCATGGTTAACCATGGGTTATCCCCTCTAGTTAAATTTTTTCAGACCTATCCTTTCTAGCTATAGCATTTGGGAATAAGGAGGGATATCCAGGGGATATCCTTCCTTATCCCCCATATCAAACACTACCTTAGGGATAAGAGGGGATATCCCTTGGATATCCCCTCTTATCCCCTATTTCAAAGACTACCTAAGGAATCTAGGAATAACTAAAGTTATCCTTTGATGATAGACTTGTAATTTTAAAAAATATTTATTTTCTTACTTATCTTTTAAATAAATAATATTTTATACATTTTATTTAGAAATAACTTTTAAGCTACCAAATACTGTCTCATGATCTTTCTCACGTGGCACGAACTAACATAAAGCAAAAAGTAACGGGAGCGGCCGGATCCGAAAATTTGTTGAGAACGCCTTTCATAGTTAGTTGCGTCCATGCGCTTACCGGATCGGACCCTCTCTCTCACGCACGAACGCCTGCCCGCCGAAGTCATGATGAACCAAAGAAATCATCATCAAGGAGATCGATTACCTTCGTGGCTCCCTCTTCTCCTGCATTCGCCACCCCCTCCTCTAAGAGAACCAAGTCCAAGAAAGCGAAGCGAAGGCGTCCACCCTCACCCTCGCCGATCGACCGTTTCAAGGCTGCCCACAAGACGGCAGCCTCATCAACGCCGTCCTCGTCGCGGTCGGTTACCGTGGGGACCATCTTAGTGTTGGAGATAATTGTACGGAGAATCTGGATTTGAGGCGTGAATGAACATTATCCTTTTAGTGTTTATTTTCCCCCACTATAGATTGCAAATGGGGATCCGCAACACTTCAGGATACAACAAATCCAAGATTATCGTTTGCAAGCGATAATTTTCTATTTGAGAACATCCTTATCTTTATAGAGAATTTAAAACGGTCGGATTGGGAAGGGTTGTATTCAAGAGATACGTCTCTTGGGCATAACCGAAGATTAGTTTAAAAAATAAAAGAACCGCAGAAATTAACTGCAAAAAATTAAATTCGGCTTGATTGACTTTCATGCCACAACAAATCCAAGATTATCGTTTGCAAGCGATAATCTTCTATTTGAGAACATCCTTATCTTTATAGAGAATTTAAAACGGTCGGATTGGGAAGGGTTGTATTCAAGAGATACGTCTCTTGGGCATAACCGAAGATTAGTTTAAAAAATAAAAGAACCGCAGAAATTAACTGCAAAAAATTAAATTCGGCTTGATTGACTTTCATGCCACAACAAATCCAAGATTATCGTTTGCAAGCGATAATCTTCTATTTGAGAACATCCTTATCTTTATAGAGAATTTAAAACGGTCGGATTGGGAAGGGTTGTATTCAAGAGATACGTCTCTTGGGCATAACCGAAGATTAGTTTAAAAAATAAAAGAACCGCAGAAATTAACTGCAAAAAATTAAATTCGGCTTGATTGACTTTCATGCCACAACAAATCCAAGATTATCGTTTGCAAGCGATAATCTTCTATTTGAGAACATCCTTATCTTTATAGAGAATTTAAAACGGTCGGATTGGGAAGGGTTGTATTCAAGAGATACGTCTCTTGGGCATAACCGAAGATTAGTTTAAAAAATAAAAGAACCGCAGAAATTAACTGCAAAAAATTAAATTCGGCTTGATTGACTTTCATGCCACAACAAATCCAAGATTATCGTTTGCAAGCGATAATCTTCTATTTGAGAACATCCTTATCTTTATAGAGAATTTAAAACGGTCGGATTGGGAAGGGTTGTATTCAAGAGATACGTCTCTTGGGCATAACCGAAGATTAGTTTAAAAAATAAAAGAACCGCAGAAATTAACTGCAAAAAATTAAATTCGGCTTGATTGACTTTCATGCCACAACAAATCCAAGATTATCGTTTGCAAGCGATAATCTTCTATTTGAGAACATCCTTATCTTTATAGAGAATTTAAAACGGTCGGATTGGGAAGGGTTGTATTCAAGAGATACGTCTCTTGGGCATAACCGAAGATTAGTTTAAAAAATAAAAGAACCGCAGAAATTAACTGCAAAAAATTAAATTCGGCTTGATTGACTTTCATGCCACAACAAATCCAAGATTATCGTTTGCAAGCGATAATCTTCTATTTGAGAACATCCTTATCTTTATAGAGAATTTAAAACGGTCGGATTGGGAAGGGTTGTATTCAAGAGATACGTCTCTTGGGCATAACCGAAGATTAGTTTAAAAAATAAAAGAACCGCAGAAATTAACTGCAAAAAATTAAATTCGGCTTGATTGACTTTCATGCCACAACAAATCCTTATCAAATGCATACAAATCCAAGATTATCGTTTGCAAGCGATAATCTTCTATTTGAGAACATCCTTATCTTTATAGAGAATTTAAAACCCAAGTGCCCATCTTTGACTTTAAATATATATTATAGGCCCAAGTTATTTAGGCCCAACTCATCCACAAGAGAAAGAGTCCACCAACATATATAAATGAGCATCCAATTCTCTAGCTATTCAATGTGGGACTAATCCCATTCACATCCTTCACACAAACTACATTTACACTTACCACCGCCGCGGCCACGTCTCCTTCTTGCAGTACGACCGCGTCGTCCCCCTGCCCTCCTCTTCAGGCTCCCCATCCCGCCCCTATTCCCAAAGCTCCTCACCCACTCCTCCTCATCGCCCTCGAGCGCCACCGCAATGGCCGGCGGCCAGGCGGGCCAGAGTGAAAGGTCCACTGCAATGGCCGGAAGGTGCGGCCTGCAGTACAGCGGCGGCAGATCATGGACAAGGACCGGTGCGTGCTCGCGTCGATCGGTGCGGTCGACGTCAGGGGGGGCGGGGGTGCTGTTCCCTGGCGGGGCCGGGGCGAGAAGCCGGGTAGTGAGCTGGAGGAACTCAGCGCCGCACCACCTCATCAACGCCGGGGGCAGCCCCGCCAAGGAGCTCAGCGTCTTTTTGCCTCGAACTTGGTGGTTAGCAGGATGACGGGGATCCAAGCCATGAAACCTTTCGGTGTAAGGAGCATTCTCGGAGAATTAAATACGGAGATTTTATTTAAATAAACTGTTGGCGGATGTGTTGGAGAATTGTAAGTCTTGATCATATTTATAACTGAATGATATTAATTTGATATTAATTTAAGTAATAATAATTTAATTAGTATAATTTTTAGACTTTTTGATAGCATTCATATTTGTAATTGGATGATCATTAATTTGAGTAATGATAATTTAGTTGTTTTAACATCTTGTCTCTAAGAAACAATTTTAGTTATGAATGACCATTTTATATTATTTAAGGTGTGATAACGGTAGGCCATTGTTAATGGAACAATGACTATATAAAAAAATAACTCTTTATAAATCCAAAAATAGATTCATAAACAATGAAAAAAAAAGTTCTTGTCTACAATCGAGTTTTCATTAGTGCTTTGGTACAAACTTTATCAAGACTTTTCGTATCCTGCGGCGTAATTGCTATTCACCCACAAAGCATTCGAGAGGATGCAAATAATGCTTAAAGGCGTTCCGTATGTGATTCAAGCCTATCCTTACTTAATCTCTCTCGGTTCTTATCCTTATTCTTATCATTATCTATATCTAGTTCAACAATCTTAAGCATTATTTGTATGGAGACCGAAACTACCGTATCTATAATCAAACTCATGAACCAAGACCTCGTGAGATTGGATTTTGATGACACCAATTTCACATGGTGGCAAGACAAACTCCAGTTCATACTCACAGCATTGAATATCTCTATGTGTTGGATCCAGATTTGGCCCCAATTCCCGAATCCACCGTGGAGGACTCTGATGAACTCAAGACTGAAAGAAAGAAGAGACATGAAGATGAACTTATATGTCGTGGACATATTCTCAACGTATTGTCAGATCGCCTCTACGACCTCTATACCAACACACAATCTCTGCGAGAGATTTGAAATGCACTTGAATTCAAATATAAGGCTAAGGAAGAAGGTACTAAGAAATTTCTTATCTCTAAATACTTTAATTTCAAGATGAATGATGAGAAAGCAATTCTTGTACAAGTGCATGAGTTGCATATCATTGTCAACAAGTTGATAGCTGTAAAGATAGAAGTTTCCGAACCTTTCCAAGTCGGTGCAATTATTGCAAAGTTGCCACCATCTTGGAACGGATTTAGGAAGAAACTTCTTCACAACTCCAAGGATTATTCCTTGAAACAATTACAAAAATACCTTCGAATCGAGGAGAAATCGAGGGTGCGTGAAAAGCTTAAAAAATAGATATTGAAATTTTAAATACAAATGCTATGAGCAATCATAAGAAGTTTAAGAAATCTAAAGAGAACATACTTGGTCTCAAAAGAATCAAGATAAGTTCAAGAAATCCAACAAAATAAGCCTTATGTGAGTTGCCTTGTTTATGGCAAACATGGGCATTTTGCTTGTGATTGCAGGCACTAAAAAGGGCAAACCAATAAGGCGAATGCAACCGAAGTAGACAATGAGATTGTCGCCACCGTGAGCCAAGTCATGGTGGTCAGAGACAAGGTTCTCGGTTGGTGGTATGATACTTGTGCCACCGTCCATGTTTCCTATGACAAGTCAATTTCAAGACTTATGTAGATATCACTGATGGACAAGAAATTCAAATGGGCAATGAAGGCCGGTCCAAGGTGCTTGGGAAAGGAAGCGTGAATCTCTACTTCACATCCGGTAAGAAGATCACTTTGATCAATGTGTTGTATGTACCGAATATGATGAGGAATCTTGTTAGTAAGAATTTATTGGGTAAATTGGGGATTAAAAGTGTATTTGAGTCGAAAAAACTTATACTATCCCGCAATGGTGTTTTGTTAGAAAAAGCTATTCTACTGATGGAATGATCAAGCTTTGTATTATTGACAATAATAAATAATAATAATAATAATAATAATATGTCTTCTGCTTATATTGATGATTCTGTTACTTTATGGCATAGTAGATTAGCAAATATTGGTATTAGCACTATAAAAATATTAATTAAATGTGGCATAATTTCTTACAATGTTGATAAGTTTAATAAATGTAAATTTGTATTAAATCAAAGATGACTAAGAAGTCATTTCATATTGTAGAGAGAAATACTAATTTGCTAGAACTTGTGCATAGTGACATTTGTGAGTTAAATGGTATGATAACTAGAGATGGTAATAGATATTTCATTACTTTTATTGATGATTACTC
Source organism: Calamus simplicifolius (assembly GCA_900491605.1). Classification (NCBI taxonomy): domain Eukaryota; kingdom Viridiplantae; phylum Streptophyta; class Magnoliopsida; order Arecales; family Arecaceae; genus Calamus; species Calamus simplicifolius. The sequence continues at coordinate 193,687 of UESW01000006.1, read as the reverse complement.
TAGATATACATGCATTTACTTACTTAAGCACAAAGATGGGGCTTTTTATGCTTTTAAAGTTTATAAAGCAGAAGTTGAAAATCAATTAGATAGAAATATTAAAATCCTTAGAAGTAATAGGGGTGGAGAATATTTTTCTAATGACTTTAATGTGTTTTGTGAACAAAACAGAATCATACATGAGTATTCCGCACCACGTACACCCAAACAAAATGGGTTAGCAGAACGTAAAAATAGAACATTTTTAAAGATGATAAATGCTATGTTATTGCATTATGAGTTGCCTTTTAATTTATGGGGTGAAGCATTATTATCTGCACGTCATATTCTTAATAGAATTCCTACTAAAAAGAACAAGACCTCTCCATATGAGTTGTGGAAGATAGAAAGCGTAATATAGGCTATTTTAAAGTGTGGGGGTGTTTTGCTTATTATAAGAACACCGATCCTAAAAGGATCAAATTGGATCCTTGTGGAATTAGATGCACTTTTGTAGGATATGCTACAAATAGCAAAGCCTATAAGTTCCTTAATTTGGAGTCTAATGTGATAATAGAATCTAGAGATATGGAGTTCTTTGAAACTTTGACCACTTTCAATAAGAATTATCAAAATCTCACAAATGAAGATTCTTGCGAGGAGAGTACTTCAAAGGTTGTTGAAGAAGAACAACTGAAACTTTGAAAAAGTAAGAGAATCCGAAAAGTTAAGGATTTAGGATCCGAAGAGATAGATTCTCATCTCATTTCTTTCTATTTGGTAGAAGAAAGTCGAGAGAATTTTATTCGTAAGGCACCTATTGTTCTTCAAATGGAAGACGATCCTAAAACCTTTAAGGAAGCAATGGCTTCGAGAGATTCTGCTTTTTGGAAGAAAGCCATTCAAGATGAGATGGATTTTATTATATTAAACCACACTTGGAAGCTTGTCGATTTACCCAAAGGTTCTAAGCCTATTGGTAGTAAATGGGTGTTTAAGAAGAAATATCATAGTGATAGTACTTTAAACACATATAAGGCTAGACTAGTAGCTAAAGGTTTTTAAAAAAAGTAACGAATTAACTATTTTGATACATATACACCTGTAGCTAGAATAACAACTATTAGAGTATTGTTTGCATTAGCTTCATTGCACAACCTTTATATTTATCAAATGGATGTCAAAATGGCATTCCTAAATGGTGATCTCGATGAGGAGGTCTATATGGAACAACCAGAGAATTTTGTTCTACCGGGTAATGAACATTAAGTGTGCAAGCTTGTTAAATCTTTGTATGGATTGAAACAGTGCCCAAACAATGGCATGAGAAGTTTGATTCAGTCATACTTTCAAATGGATTTGTTTACAACGTTTCTTACAAGTGTTTATATACTAAATTGCATGATGACTTTATGGATATGTGTACCTTTATGTTGATGATATGTTGATCATTAGCAATGAATTGAAAGGCATACAAGAACGAAGAGGTTTCTATCATCTACTTTCAAGATGAAAGATCTTGGATAAGTTGATACTGTTTTGGGCATTAAAATGAAACAAAATAGTGAGGGTTTTGAACTTGGTCAATCATATTATGTTGAGAAAGTATTACACAAGTTCAAGCATTTGAAGTTTAAAGAAGTGAACACCCCATTCGATCCAAGTCTAAAGCTTGAAAAGAATAGTGGACGAGCCGTGGTTCAACTTGAGTATGCAAGTGCTATTGGTTGTCTAGTGTATTTGATGCAATGCACTAGACCCGATATAGTTGTTGGGGAGATTGTTGAGAAATTGTTTCCCCAATCTTATTGATTTTGATGATTACCAAAAGCCATGAGTATATTAAAAGATGCAATGAATTTATTTACATGAGCAATGAATTTATTTATCATAATCAATGAGTATGTTAAGTATGACTTTAATCAATTGGGAAGTAGCTTCAAGCTCCATGTTTATGCTTTCAAAAAGAAATTTTATACTTCATATCTCAATCAATGAGTTTTTGGAACATATCTTGAATTGATTCCTAATGTCAATTTTATTATATTCAAGTCAAAAATTGATTTAAAATTAATCTGGAACGAATTTCAAAGTCAATCAGAAAATTCTCTGATTTTTGATACGTTCCGGAGCCGACTCTAGAGTTTCAGAGTCGACTCCACTCAGTATACAGAGATGTCTGTTTGTCTCGAGTCGACCCCTGTGATTTCTCGAGTCGACCCCGATTTTGTCGAGCCGACTCCATGACTGTGTGAGTCGACTCCGCTCAGACACCAGAGAGTTGTTTTTCTGAGCACTTCTCGAGTCGACCCCTTGCTTTTCATGAGTCGACACCTTATTTTCATTGAGTCGACCCCTTAACTTTCTGATTGTTTCTATTTTTGGCATCGCGTCTTCGAACCGACTCGCCTAAAGTTGGAGCCGACTCCAACAAATCTGGGCGTGATTTTTTCTGAATGCCAACTCAGCGTCAACGGTAAGATTTTTCAATAACGGCTAGATTTCTTTGTTTCTAACGACTATATTTTTGCAGAGTCTATAAATAGAGAGGTCGTTTTCAAATCAAAAGAGAAATATACAAATCAAGAGAGAAAAAGAAAAATCTTTCAGAAAAAGAGGAAAAACAGAGCATCATTTGAAAAATTCAAGATTCAAAAATAGAGTGAAAGAAAAGGTGTGAAATCAAAGGAGACTTCATCTGTGTTCAAGTTCATCAATCCAAGAAAGTTTTAGAAGAAAATCCAAGAGCCACTCAAGATCAAATCAAGAGATTTTCAACATTCAAAGAAAGAAGAGAAAGCTCAAATCAACTCCAACATTCAATCCGTGAAGAATCTGAGCTGAGGCCCGATTCCACACTTCAAAGGAGTTGAGGAAAAGAAGAAAAGAAGAAAAGCCTGCACTCAAATCGAATCTAAACAGGCCCTTCTAAACCTTGCTTTTATTTTGAAATATCTGCTCTAAAGGAGCTGTTTTGTATTAAACTCATATTTTATCTTGTAGTTTGCTAATTCAATCAGAGGGTTGAATTAGTGGAGGTAGTGTACCTCATCACAAGCTAAGGTTAGCTTGTGTGTTGGGTTTTGTGCTGGTGAGCCCGTGTAAAACGGCTGGGTTCGTTGTGATCCCGAGAAAACAACAAGTTTGGGTTGTAAGCTTGTAAAACAACTCGACTGTAATCGAGGAGATTATAGTGTGGACCCAAGTGGAGCTTGGGAGTGGACGTAGGTGTTGGATACACCGAACCACTATAAAATCTTTGTGTTTGCCGTGCTTATTTATCTCTCTCTCTTGCTATCGTGCTTTAACTTGAATTAATTGTTTACATCCTCTCATCAATAGTTTAAATTGTCTTAAAAAGCTTAATTTTTAAAGAACCCAATTCACCCCCCCTCTTGGGTTGCCATCTGGGCCAACAATTGGTATCAGAGCTTGTGCTCATTTGTTTTTGATTGATCACACGATCAAGAGCGAAAGATCCAAATGGCAACACAAGCCAGCTCAAGTTTTGCTGAGGGCCATTCCACAAATAGACCACCCTTATTTAATGGTTCCAACTATTCATATTGGAAAGCAAGAATGAGGATATTCATTCAAGCTTCAGATTATGAATTGTGGAGTGTCATAATTAATGGACCTAGTACACCCACACACTTAGTTGATGGTTCTATAGTTCCTAAGCCCGAAAGGGATTGGAATGAAAATGATAGGAAGATGGCTCAGCTTAATGCAAAAGCCATGAATGTTCTATATTGTTCTTTTGATGCTAATGAATTTAATCGTATCTCTACCTGTAATTCCGCTAAAGAGATATGGGATAGATTAGAGGTTACCCATGAGGGAACCAACCAAGTTAAAGAATCTAAGATTAATATACTTGTGCATAAATATGAATTGTTTAGCATGGAACAATCTGAAACCATAACATGCATGTATACTAGATTTACTGATATTGTTAATGGTTTGAAAAGTCTTGGAAAAACCTATACTAATGCTGAATTGGTTCGCAAAATTCTTAGGTCATTACCAAGATCATGGGAAGCCAAAATGACAGCCATTCAAGAAGCCAAAGATCTAAACACTCTACCTTTGGAAGAGCTTCTTGGATCTCTTATGACCCATGAATTGACAATGAAGCAACATGTGGAGGAGGATAACAAAAAGAAGAAGACAATTGCCCTCAAGGCTGCAAAAGTTGAAGATAGCAGCAGCGATGATGAGGATGATGATGATGAAGACACAGCTCTTCTAGCAAGAAAGTTTAAGAAATTTATGAGGAGAAAGAAACCCTTCTACAAAAAGAAATTTGGAAATAAGATGGAAGGAGAAAAGGAAAAAGATAGGGACAAGGACAAAGAGAAAGACCCCTTGATCTGTTATGAATGTAAGAAACCGGGGCATTATAGATATGACTGTCCGCAATTGAAAAAGACTTTCAAGAAAAAGAAGAAAGCGTATGTTGCAACTTGGAGCGACAGTGATGAATCTTCTTCCGAAGAAGAAGAACAAAAAGAGGTTGCCAACATTTGTTTTATGGCGAATGACGACGATGAGGTAAGTACTGAAAACCCCTGTGATGACTTTGCTTTCGATGAATTATTTGAAGCCTTCAATGAACTTGTAGATGATTTTAAGATTTTGAAAAAGAAATATAAATCTCTGAAAACTGAAAACATAAACTTAATTAAAGAGAAAAATGAAGTGATGCTTGCAATTAAAGATTCAAAAGATAAAAAGGAAATGTTTCTTAAAGAAAAGGATGATTTTACTCATGAAATTAATATACTAAAATCTGAAAACAAAAATCTGATAAAAGATTTGAAAAAGCAAATGCAAACTCTATCTTTGGAAAATGAACAGCACATTGTAGAAAATGAATCTCTAAAGAAAGAAGTTAAAAAATACAAAGATATTGTTGATAAATTCACCTTAAGTTCTACTAAACTAAACATGATTTTAGATAGTCAAAAAGCAGTTTTTGATAAGGCTGGATTAGGATATAATACATTTAGAAAACAAAAATCTTTGAAAAATATTTTTGTACGCGATAGTCATAGTAACATCACTTGTTTTAAATGCAATTTAAAAGGGCATAAATCATTTGAATGTAATTTACAAACCAAATAAGTATTTAAATTTTAAAGGAAGAAAATATGGGTTCCGAAAGGAACAATATTTGTTGCTACTAACCATGAAGGACCCAAGAAAGCTTGGGTACCTAAACATAAAGTTTGATTTCATTGCAGGAATGTCTTGTGGCCAAGAGATCAAAGAGAAAGTGGTATCTTGATAGTGGCTGCTCAAGACATATGACGGGTGACAAAGAAGAATTCATCACCCTTGAAGAAAAGAAAGGAGGAGTTGTTACGTTCGGTGATAATGGTAAAGGTCAGATTATGGGCCTTGGTAAAATCCGTATAACTCCATCCACTTTTATAGATAATGTACTTTATGTTGATGGTTTGAAGCATAACTTAATTAGTATAAGCCAATTGTGCGATAAAGATTTTAAAGTATCATTTGAAACCTCTCTCTGCACAGTATCTAATTCCATTGATAATAGCATTGTATTTACTGGTTATAGACATGGCAATGTTTACTTGGTTGATCTAGATAAATTATCTATGAGTGATCATTGCTTAATTGCTGATAATGCTAATATGAATGAAATTGGATGGTTATGGCATCGTAGATTAGGTCATGCAAGCACACACCTAATTTCAAAACTAATTAAAATGGACTTAGTTAAAGGGCTACCTAAAATAGATTTTGAAAACAACAAAATATGTGATGCATGTCAATTTGGAAAACAAACAAGAAGTTCTTTCAAATCTAAAAATGTTGTTTCAACTTCTAGGCCATTAGAGCTACTTCACATGGACCTTTTTGGACCAACTAGAACCACAAGTCTAGGAGGAAAGAAATATGGTCTTGTGATTGTAGATGATTACTCTAGATACACTTGGGTATTATTTTTAGCTCACAAAGATGAGACTTTCTCGATATTCCTGAAATTCTTTAAGAAAGTCACAAATGAGAAAAACACTACCATAGTGTCTCTAAGAAGTGATCATGGAACTGAATTTGAAAATCACCTATTTGAAAATTTTTGTGCTGAAAATGGTATTAATCATAATTTTTCTGCACCTAGGACCCCACAACAAAATGGTGTTGTAGAAAGGAAAAATAGGACTTTAGAAGACATGGCCCGTACCATGCTATGTGAAAGCAACCTACCAAAGTATTTTTGGGCGGAAGCTATAAACACGGCATGTTACATTTTAAATAGAGCCCTAATAAGACCAATACTTAAGAAAACACCTTATGAACTATGGCAAAACAGAAAACCTAATATTAGATATTTTCATGCATTTGGTTGTAAATGCTTTGTTCATAATAATGGTAAAAATAATTTAGGCAAATTTGATGCTAAATCTGATGAAGGAATATTCTTAGGATATTCAACAACTAGTAAAGCATATAGAGTATTTAACAAGAAAACTTTAGTTGTTGAAGAATCCATTCATGTAGTTTTTGATGAATCTTTAGCAACTCGTTCCGAAAAGTTTGATGATGAGGAAGATACAAACATAATTGAGAAAGATCTTGAAAAATTAAATATTGATGTATCTTCAGATCATGAGCAAGAAGCTAAAGATAATGATTCACCTAAGGATGATGATACTAACACTAATCATAATGATATGGATCTTCCTAGAGATTGGAGATACGCTTATAGTCACCCTAAGGAATTGATTATAGGTGATCCATCTCAAGGAATAAGAACTAGATCATCTATGAGAAATATTAGTAATCATCTTGCATTTGTATCACAAATTGAACCTAAAACTATTGAAGAAGCTAAAAAAGATAATAATTGGATGTTAGCTATGCAAGAAGAATTAAATCAATTTACTAGAAATAATGTATGGACATTAGTAGAAAGACCTAAAGATCATTCTGTTATAGGATCAAAATGGGTATTTAGAAATAAACTAGATGAAAATGGCATAGTAATTAGAAACAAAGCTAGATTAGTTGCAAAAGGATATAATCAAGAAGAAGGTATTGATTTTGATGAAACCTTTGCACCAGTAGCTAGATTAGAAGCCATTAGACTATTACTTGCATTTGCATGTCACATGAATTTCAACTTATTTCAAATGGATGTAAAAAGTGCTTTTCTAAATGGATTTATAAATGAAGAAGTGTATGTAGAACAACCACCAGGTTTTGAAGATCATGAATTTTCAAATCACGTTTTTAAATTGCACAAAGCATTATATGGTTTGAAACAAGCACCTAGAGCATGGTATGATAGATTAAGTAAATTCTTAATTGAAAATGATTTTATAAGAGAAATGTAGATAAAACATTATTTTTGAAAAGAAAAAGTAAAGATTTATTAGTAGTTCAAATATATGTTGATGATATTATTTTTGGTGCTACTAACAATCTTCTATGCCAAGAATTTGCTAAGTTAATGCAGGGTGAGTTTGAAATGAGCATGATGGGAGAACTCAACTTCTTCCTTGGACTCCAAATCAAACAAGAAAAGGAAGGGATTTTCATCAACCAAACCAAGTACACAAAGGAACTACTCAAAAAGTTTGGTATGGATTCAATGAAACCCCTTGGAACTCCAATGAGTCCTTCATGCAAATTAGACAAAGATGAGGAAGGTAAGAAAGTTGATCAAAAGTACTATCGAGGTATAATCGGATCTCTACTCTACTTAACTGCTAGTAGACCTGATATAATGTTCTCTGTTTGTCTATGTGCTAGATTTCAATCAGAACCTAAAGAATCTCACTTAATTGCTGTTAAAAGAATACTAAGATACTTAATGGAACAAAAAATGTAGGCTTATGGTATTCTAGAGACTCAACATTGAACTTAATTGCATATTCTGATTCTGATTATGCTGGATGTAAGTTAGATAGGAAAAGCACAAGTGGTGCATGCCAATTCTTAGGAAGTAACTTAATCTCATGGTTTAGCAAAAAGCAAAATTCAGTTGCATTATCAACTACTGAAGCTGAATATGTTGCAGCTGGAAGTTGCTGTGCTCAAATCCTATGGATTAAGCGACAACTTGAAGACTATGGTATCACACTTGACAAAACACCTATAAAATGTGACAATACAAGTGCAATTAATCTAACAAAAAATCCAATTCAACATTCTAGGACAAAACACATAGAAATTAGATATCATTTTATTAGAGAACATGTAACGAATGGAGAAATATGTCTTGATTATGTTAATACTGAAGATCAATTAGCTGATATATTTACAAAACCCTTGAGTGAAGAAAGATTCTGTTATCTTAGAGGAGAGTTAGGGATTTGTGATCCATTAGAATGATTTTGAAACCCCTAAGAAAAATTATCTAGAACTCTGTCTACTCTTTGATCTTTAAGGAAATCTTATCTAGAATTCATATCTAATTGATCTATTAAAATCCAATGATTTTTTATCAATTTTTATGATCAATATCCGGACACATTTCAGATTCTCTGAAACTTTATGTTTTTGCTCTGAAATGGTCTCGGAGCCGACTCGGTCAGTATCGGAGTCGACTCCATGTTTCTGCTGAAACTCTGGAGCCGACCCCATCTCTGTGCGAGTCGACTCCACTTCGGGATAGACTTCTGTGACTACCCGGAGTCGACCCCACACTTTGCGGGAGCCGACTCGAAGTGGTCCCAGGTCGATTTATCTAGGGCAGAGTCGACTCCTCGTTCACTCTATCCTCTCAAATCAATCAAATACTCTCTCCAAAATTTTTTCCAACCTACCAAATCCTTAGAAATCCTTGATTAACCTTTCCACTAAATCAAATGGCACCTAAAACCCGTGGTTCTAGCCTTGGAGCGGCCGGGATGAAAAGGAAGAAGGCGGTGAAGAAGACAGTGAGGCGTCCCGCTCGCGAACCATCTCCGAGCATGGATTCCACCTCATCCTCTTCAACTCCGAGTGCTTCTCCTACTACGGCCACATCTCAGGTAGACCGTCTAGCCGATAGAGTGATTACAACCGGGAGAAAGGTTGATTTTGAACTATTTGAGGCAGAAGGTTTTCTTGTGGGGAAACAGTTAATTGAAATGGGATGGGAGAAAATATGTTCTTTAGATTGTCCAACCTACCCAGCCTGGTTAAAGAATTTTATAAAAATCTGTCAAGAGGAGACAATGGATTGGTCAGCATCATTAGAGGAAATAGGATAAATGTGACAGTGGATTTACTCTCAAGACTTTTGGAACTTCCAGTGTCTGGTACTTCTACTTTTTCACCTGATGATAGGAGCCCAGCTCTATCAAGATTGCTAAATAAAGAAATTGTTGGTTTTGAAGAAGTCCATGCAAATCAACTATCCTTGGAATTAAGGCTTCTCCATAACATTTGTAGTAGGATTCTATTCCCTAAGATTGGGAGATTTGATTATGTTTCTGAGAGAGATATTTTTGTTATGGATGCTATAGTGACTGGAAGACCTATCAATCTTCCGAATATGATAATTTGGTACATTGCTGACTGTGGGAGCAAGAGGAAATCTAGTCTACCCTATGGCATGATATTAACTAAGATTTTTCAAAGCCAAGGGATAATCATTTCCGATAGTGAGCCAATGAGAAATTTGAGACACACTGATTACTATAGCTTGGCTACTATTCATAGAATGGGATTTGTGAAGAAGGATGGCAGATGGGAAAGGAAAAGTATGTTGGAAGATAGAGCCGCTGATGTTGAGGCACCTGGACCTTCAGTTAGACATTCATCTCCTGTACCTCCTAGCTCTTCTGTTCCAGTTCCGGCCCCTTCTCCTGCTCCGATGGTTGATCAGTCATCTTCTTCATCAGTTGGTTTTTCAGATCTTCAGTTAATGCAGCTCAAGAGTCTTCTTGATGATCAAGCGGATAGAATGAAGACTGAGTTTGACAATAAATTCATGAATCTTAAAGAAACTCTCTATTCATTAGATGATCGGATCACCAAGATTGAATCTACTCTTAGCTCCTCTACTGAGTCTTTAAGTGGTGATTTAAAGAATATTTTTGAAGAACTTAAAGACATTTGTGGAGATGGTGAGACTTATGCAAAGTGCAATGCCGAACTTCAAGACAAGATTTTAACTGCTTGTACTTTTGTGGATGAAAGACTGAAAGATTATGTTAAGCTTCAAACTGATGGAATGAAAAACATTATAGATCACTTAACAAGAATTGTAAGGACACATTTTTGATGTAATAGATGTTTAGTCTTTGCAATGTAATGAAATTTATATTATGTTTTACATTTTGATACAATGATGTAATGAAAAGTCAGTTTTGAATGTTCAATGTAGTCTGAGTTTGAATGTACTTCTCCTATTTATCAATGAATCTCAGTTCTTGTTAAAGCATTTCTTAAATCATGAATGTGATTGTGTTTGATGCTTCTCTACCTTTTTGTTGATAACAAAAAAGGGGAGAGTTTTATATACATAACTGTATATGCATGGGAGAAATTAAATGAATGTTATTATATATGCATATAATAAATAATTGAATGAGAGAAAAGGAAGTAATAATTAAACATTACACATACAGTGAATGAATGAAAAAGCAATTTAGATGAAAAGGCTGAATTTTGACATTAAATTGTGTATAAGCTTAAATTGAATGAATGAGATATTTATTTGAGTTTCATAGGGGGAGCTACCTCATTCAGGGGGAGCCTAACTATGAAAATAAAATAAATTCTTTAATTAATCATGCATATACTCAATGTTTTTGTCATCATCAAAAAGGGGGAGATTGTTGGGGAGATTGTTGAGAAATTGTTGCCCCAATCTTATTGATTTTGATGATTACCAAAAGCCATGAGTATATTAAAAGATGCAATGAATTTATTTACATGAGCAATGAAATTATTTATCATAATCAATGAGTATGTTAAGTATGACTTTAATCAATTGGAAAGTAGCTTCAAGCTCCATGTTTAAGCTTTCAAAAAAAAAATTTATACTTCATATCTCAATCAATGAGTTTTTGGAACATATCTTGAATTGATTCCTAATGTCAATTTATTATATTCAAGTCAAAAATTGATTTAAAATTAATCTGGAACGAATTTCAAAGTCAATCAGAAAATTCTCTGATTTTTGATACGTTCCGGAGCCGACTCTAGAGTTTCAGAGTCGACTCCACTCAGTATACAGAGATGTCTGTTTGTCTCGAGTCGACCCCTGTGATTTCTCGAGTCGACCCCTGATTTTGTCGAGCGACTCCATGACTGTGTGAGTCGACTCCGCTCAGACACCAGAGAGTTGTTTTTCTGAGCACTTCTCGAGTCGACCCCTTGCTTTTCATGAGTCGACCCCCGACTGTCAGGAGTCGACACCTTATTTTCATTGAGTCGACCCCTTAACTTTCTGATTGTTTCTATTTTTGGCATCGCGTCTTCGAGCCGACTCGCCTAAAGTTGGAGCCGACTCCAACAAATCTGGGCGTGATTTTTTCTGAATGCCAACTCAGCGTCAACGGTAAGATTTTTCAATAACGGCTAGATTTCTTTGTTTCTAACGACTATATTTTTGCAGAGTCTATAAATAGAGAGGCTGTTTTCAAATCAAAAGAGAAATATACAAATCAAGAGAGAAAAAGAAAAATCTTTCAGAAAAAGAGGAAAAACAGAGCGTCATTTGAAAAATCCAAGATTCAAAAATAGAGTGAAAGAAAAGGTGTGAAATCAAAGGAGACTTCATCTGTGTTCAAGTTCATCAATCCAAGAAAGTTTTAGAAGAAAATCCAAGAGCCACTCAAGATCAAATCAAGAGATTTTCAACATTCAAAGAAAAGAAGAGAAAGCTCAAATCAACTCCAACATTCAATCCGTAAAGAATCTGAGCTGAGGCCCGATTCCACACTTCAAAGGAGTTGAGGAAAAGAAGAAAAGAAGAAAAGCCTGCACTCAAATCGAATCTAAACAGGCCCTTCTAAACCTTGCTTTTATTTTAAAATATCTGCTCTAAAGGAGCTGTTTTGTATTAAACTCATATTTTATCTTGTAGTTTACTAATTCAATCAGAGGGTTGAATTAGTGGAGGTAGTGTACCTCGTCACAAGCTAAGGTTAGCTTGTGTGTTGGGTTTTGTGCTGGTGAGCCCGTGTAAAACCGGCTGGGTTCATTGTGATCCCGAGAAAACAACAAGTTTGGGTTGTAAGCTTGTAAAACAACTCGACTGTAATCGAGGAGATTATAGTGTGGACCCAAGTGGAGCTTGGGAGTGGACGTAGGTGTTGGATACACCGAACCACTATAAAATCTTTGTGTTTGCCGTGCTTATTTATCTCTCTCTCTTGCTATCATGCTTTAACTTGAATTAATTGTTTACATCCTCTCATCAATAGTTTAAATTGTCTTAAAAAGTTTAATTTTTAAAGAACCCAATTCACCCCCCCTCTTGGGTTGCCATCTGGGCCAACAATAGTATTTGCAGTCAGTAAGCTGAGTATGTTTACTAGTAACCCGAGTGTAGAACATTGAAAGACTGTTGGTAGAGTCTTTGGTTATCTTTTAAAAACCAAAAGACTAGATCTATAATACTCTAAATTTTCTGCTGTATTGGAAGGATATACCGATGCAAGTTGGATATGTAGGGAGAAACAATCCTCGAAGCATGCATATTTTAAAATTTTGATAACAATTATCAATGTGGAATTTTAAAGATTACATACTAATCTATCTAACATGCATCAAGATCATATCTTTGCCTTGTATATAGGATCGATTGATCCAAAATATGCATATAAATAAAAATATCAAGATCATATCTTGATCTTCAAGATGACTAGTCATACTACTTATCTTGAAGCCTGCCTTAAGATATAGGGATCAAATCGGATACCTTAAGAACAGTAGGTAAATCCTTATAGCTCTGCAGCCGTTCAATCGTCTGGCCTCTGGTATCGTCCACGCGAAGCCCCGAATGATCGGATTTCTGGGAATGCTAGCTCGCGGAAAAAAGCTTTGCTAATCTTGAATCCTCCCACTTGAATCTTCCTCTAAGATCCACCACGCTTCCGCTAACACCAGAATCACCAGAATTTTTTATTCTAACCTTTTTAGAATTACAATCCACGACATATCGTGTATTGTTGTTCTGTGTTTTCTGGTGAGGGAATGCCCTCTATTTATAGTCTCAATTTAGCCTTAACATTGAATTCGGACATTAAGAATTCCGTCGTTTGGTAAAAGCGAAGAGACGCTGAAGGCGCGGCGCTTGTTTAATTTCGACGCTCGGCGAAAACCAAGGAGATGCGGCATTTGGTTTAATTCCGACGTTCGGTGAAAACCAAAGAGACGTGGCTATCGGTGAAAACCAAAGAGTCGTGGCTAAATCCGACGTTCGGTAAAATTAATGTTAGGCATTAAATTCTACATGAGAATTTAATCTCTCATGAGATGAGATTTTAGCCATCTCATCATATGAGATCCTTATGCGAGAGGTTTGGGTTCAGGTAATGGTTTAATCTGATCTGAATTTATTTGACTAAACCCACATAGATCTTGGTCCAAGCCCAAATCAAATTTGGCTAGTCCTGAATCTATTTAAATTCAAATCAAGTCTAATTTCAAATCAATATTTGAAATTGACTTGTCCTTCTAATAGACTTAAACCAAATTGAATCTTATTCAATTGTACTTAACCTAATTGAGATAATTCAATCAATCAAATTGATTAATTAAATCATATACGATTCTCAATCGTTGATCAGCAAATAGATCATCCTAGGAAACTTCTATGCGTGTGACTCTCTAGGTTCGAACCTAAGCCGGTAGCATAGAAACAACTTTCTATACTAATCGATGTGCCCATCTAGCAATGGAACCCGACATCCGGATAGGTCGAAGAGTTGCCGAGCAAACTCCAAGAACCCTAAGAAATAGTTACCGTATAATTCATCCTCTTGACCACAAATGCTAAGGATGGCTTAAGAGCCTGTCAACTCTAAATAGCAAATCCATAAAGTGATTTCAACTTTAGTGATCATGTGACTTTCACATGAAGGTCTTGCTAAATTGAAACACAAGCATTTCTCCTTTTAATGGGATATGTCAAATTCCATCTTGATCCATAACTGACTACCACAAGTACTTGACTGCACCCAGTAACCTTTCGTAGCTGGATTAAAAATCCAGGTGGTCTGGCACCTAAGTACAATGAGTTGCTTGTAAGCCACTAGTTGTGATCTTCAGGTCTGAAGGATACTTATACCTATATCTTCTCGGATTAACTCTTGACAGTAGAGTATCTGGAAATGAGTCACGTTCGGTGAAATGTACTCCTACACTTCCACCTGTATGTCATACTAGTATCTCTACACTCCTTGGTTAAGAGGACAACCAAAAAATATGATATACAACGTCCTATAATTGATAGTACTATGGCCCTGTCATAGTATATCATTTGGTCGCGAACTCTTTTAAGGACCTTCAAAGATAAATCCTTCTTTATCGTGAAGGAAGATCCTGAGGGCTTCATTACAATCAGGAGTATTAAGAAGATGTTCTTGTAATGAATAAACTGCCAAATAACTTTTATTAATATATCAATTTATATACAATTTACATTAGCATAATCATCAAATGATTGGCTTTAGGATACAATTTCCAACAGGATATCGAGTGTGGAAGATAGTAAATCTACCACTGGTTGGGTGTTTACACTAGCGGGTGGTGCAATATCTTGGAAATTAAAGAAACAAACTTGTATTACATACTCAACAATGGAGTCAGAGTTTGTGGCTTTAGCTTCAGTAGAACATGAGGCTGAGTGGTTAAGGGATCTTCTATTGAAAATCCCATTGGCTTGTGAGAATATTTCAACCATATCGATACATTGTGATAGCCAAGCCACTTTAGCCAGAGCGTATAGCAAAGTGTACAATGGAAAGTCTAGACACATTAGTCTAAGACATGAGTATGTAAGGAAACTAATAAAAAATGGAATAATTTCTCTCATTTTTATGCGATCAAGCTATAATCTAGCTGATCCACTTACTAAACCTCTAACAAGAGATTTAGTGAAGATGACTTCCAGATGGATGGGTCTAAAACTCCTTGAGTATAGGTCCACGAATGATGGCAACCCAACCTAATACTAGGAAATGACTAGTCTTAGGTTCAATAGGTAACAACAAGTCATTGATAAGTGGATTGTAGCTACACTTAGTATATAGTGCTGACTGTTACAAGTTGAAGGGTTGAGTTTTTTTTTGTTAAATTCTTAATGAAGTTCAGTCATATGGATAAGTATCTGTTGTAATAGAGATATGAAAGAACTTCACCTATGTGAACCTTGAGATCATGCCGTCTCAAGTGAGAGTTAGAGTTTCTCTCATGAAAAGGTTCATGAAATAGGATAAGTACATGGCCATAAATTGTGCTAAGCGAGTGGTGTAGACAAGAAACTCTAAGGAGTATGTGTGAAGTATCACTGGTTTTGACACAAGGAATAACTGGTTCAAAGCATTTATGCTACCTAAAATTTCGTTAAAACTTTGTGATATTTTCACTAAGGTTAGATTTAAATCGAAAGATACCTAACTGTATTAATGCTCCTTGTCTTTAACTTCTGATGTGGACTTAGTTTGTTTTAAACAAGTGAGGGATTATTGAGATTTTGTTTAAATAAACTAAGTGTTTGTGGATGTGTTTAGAGAACTGTAACATTCTCTTGGTCTTCTATGACCATTCATATTTGTAACTGAATGATCATTAACTTGAATAATAGTAATTTTAGTTACCAATGGCATTCTATATTATTTAAGGTATGATAACGGTAGGCCATTGTTAATGAAGCAATGGCTATATAAAGAATATAACTCTCTCAATAGTATATAGATCCAAAAAAATAGATCCATAAACAAAAATCACATCAAAGTGTAAGAAAAGTTCTTGTTTACAATCGAGTTTTCATTAGTGCTTTGGTGCAAACTCGATCAAGGCTTGTACATTGTATTTGCTATTCATATACAGAGTATTCGAGAGGGTGCAAATAACGCTTAAGAAAAATGTTTCATGCATGATTCAAGTCTATCCTAACTTAATCTTTTTTGGTTCTTATCCTTATTCTTATTATTATCTATATCTAATCCAGCATTAAAAGGCTAGGCTTTTGCCATGGGTTAGGGGCATTCTAAGAAGTCTGTATCATTATATGGTTGTGGAATCTGGGGAAGATGGCAACGTCGTAACAACGGGTCAGTCTATTTGGCCCACATATTTTGCTAAGAAGCCCCCCATTTAGTTTTTTTAAAAAACTAAGTAGCCCCCTCAAAATTACTCACTAACCCCCCTAAATTTAAGAAATACCTAAACTATCCCTTCCCCTCCCCCCCTCCCGTCTCCCTCACACGGATCACCCATCGTTTAGTTTTTTTGATCTGTCATTTATTTATTTATTTTTTCTTGATTCCCCCCTTCAAACGGCCCCCCGCCAGTCCCCCCCCTCCCTTGCCCCTCCCCCTGCCTCCCTCACTCGAATCATTCGTCGTCCTTTTTTTTTCTCTGTTCGTGCATTATTCGGCCCTGTGTGGCCGAACAACTAAACTCTGTTCGGCCCCACAGGGCTGAACAACGTTAACATGTTTGGCCCTGGTGGGTCGAACAACTTTCTTCTGTTCGGCCCACCAGGCCAAACATCAATCTTCTATATATTATAATTATAGAAGATTGCTGTTCGGCATGGTGGGCCGAACAGAAGAAAGCTGTTCGGCCCACCAGGGCCGAACATGTTAACGTTGTTGTTCGGCCCTGTAAGGCCGAACAGAGTTTAGTTGTTCGGCACACAGGGTTGAACAACGCACGAACAAAGAAAAAAAAGGATGATGGTGATCCGAATGAGGGAGGCAGGGGAGGGGCAGGGAGAGGGGAGGGGCTGTTTGGAGGGGGAGGGAACCGAGAAAAAAAAAAAGACGACGGATGAGGCTGGCATGGGGCTGTTTGGAGGGGGAGGGAACGGTTATTTTGGTTCAAAATTTTTAAGGATAAATATATCATTTTTTTTTTTTAAGGCATGAGGGGCTTCTTAGGAAAACGCGGGCCAAATAGACTGACCCCGTAATAACCTGGGGAAGACGGCGACGTCGTAACAGCATACACTAGGTTATATATTTCTTGAGATATTCGCGATTCTTTCTTGGTTAACGATATCCAAATTATTAATTCCGGGGAGATAACATTGATTTGCTATTAACAAATTTTATGATTTATGCATGACCGTTTCTATGATTTATTTTAAGAAATACATGACTGCAAATAATGATGCTATGTGTCGGTGATGGTTAACGATTTAGTGGAAGAATATAAAACATAGTTTGCAATTTTTAAGCGTTTTTCTTATTTTTCATAATATATTTATGTATTGGATGAGTTTTATATGCGACTAAAGTACAGAGGTGACGAGAAGATTTTGATGGTTGTCATGTACATTCTAATTAAGTTATAGGTGGCCTTTTTTTTTTTGAAAAAAAAATACTATAGGTACTAGATGTTACATACTAATTTGAGTTAGTTCAATTAATTTTATTAATGGATCAAAAACCATGTGATTTGATGTGACTGATTCAGCATCATCAGAGCAGATGGTGAAGGCAACTGATAGAGTTCAATCTTGGCCTTGTGGGATGGCCTCAGACCCCAAGGCCCCTTTGGTCTCAGCCTCAGCCTCAACCTTAAGCGTCAGCCTCAGCATCGGCCTAGAGCTTCTGCCTCGACCTCGGCTTCGGTCTTGAGCCCCTGCCTCGGCCTCGAGCTTCCTCCCTATTTGGCCCTTGAGACCGGCAACCTGCTACCTCGAGCCGCTTGACATGCCCATATGGCCCACCAACCGCCTGCAGCGGTCACGTGGTCCATTACTCGCCTGCAACAGCGTGTGGCCATACACCGTAACAGTGCACGCCTGAAGCAACCAGGTCTGCCTGTCACCCGCAGCGCTGCGCTTGGCAGGTGGCAGGCGAGGTATGACACCTCTGACATGCCCAATATCGGTTACGACCCATCACTGTCAGCCTTGCCTTTCGTCCATTACCGGACAAAAGTATCTCGAAGTCAGCAACCTTCTGGAAATGGAAAAAGAGACCTTTGAACATGTATAAAGGCCCACACTCACGATGAGGGAAGGATCCTAAACTCTAGTTCTCTAGCTCGTTTCTGCTAGTTAACTCTTGTCTATTCTCAAGTCGCTGACTTGAGCGTCGGAGAGTCCCCACCGGAGCAACCGGTCTCCGGGGACTTTTTTGCAAGAGCTCACCGCAGAGGAAGATCTGTTCCCCGACGTTGGAGGAGGGCGACTTGGCGCCAACAGATTGGCGCGCCAGGAAGGAGGAAAAAGAGAAAAGCTTCGAACCTGTCAGCGGCGACTTCTCTTTCCCCAAGCTCTCAAGCAATGGTAATGACCCGTGCGCAAGAGGTCTCCACCAGTCATGTTGGGGGGCAGCGTCAGGGGGCTGATCCGCTGGCGATCGGCCCCTCTGCACCCCTATCCGACGTCCCTGCACCACCACCGCAGCAGTTTCAAGAAGACCGGCTTGCCACCCTCACCATGCAAGTTCAATCTTTGGTGGCGGTGGTCCAAGTCCTGCTGCAGCAGCCGGCGGCCGTGCAGTAGCCGGAGTCGCTCCCGTCAGTTCTAGGAGTGGTCCAACCCAGCCAACATTCTTCTCGGGGGAGGTCTCCCGCCCGAGATGCTCGCCACCGCCATACTTTGCCCAGGCCTCATTGCCGGGAGGCCTCCAAAAGGCCCCGGTTGCCCTCTCGCCATGCCAGTGCTTCTCCTAGGTGGTGGCACGGGAGGGACGCGGAGTGCCCCCACCAGCATCACCGCCATTATTCTCCCTCCTCAGAATCCTTGAGGGAGGGGTCCTTCGACGGCCGAATAGCCCGCCGGGCTGAGCGTCGGCTTGACGAGTACAACCAGTGGCTGGAGGAGCTTAGCTGCCGGATCACCAACCCACTAGAGGCGGACTATGACAGCCGGCCGCCGCTGTCCCGCCGCATTATGGAGAACCAATATCAACCCGGTTCTACCTTCCTCAGCTGGACCTGTATGACGGGACCACTGATCCCTTGGACCATTTGGAAAGTTACAAGGTCCTCATACAGGTTCAGGGGGCAACCGATTCGCTTCTCTACATCGCCTTCCCCGCCACCTTGAAGAAGGCTGCCCGAGCCTGGTACTCCCGCCTGCCGCCGCGGAGTGTCAACTTCTTCCGCCAGCTGGAGAGGGCCTTCTTAGCCCATTTTGACGCCTGCCGGAAGATACCCAGGGTGGCGGACAGTCTCTTTTCCGTCCAACAAAAGAGTGGCGAGTCCCTGCGGGACTACTCGGTTCAAGGAAGCAGCCCTGGAGGTCTATAACCTCGAAGACTCCATGGCCACCCTGGCCTTGAAGCGAGGGCTCCGTCCCTCCCGCTTCGCATACTCCCTCGACAAGAAGCCACCCGGCTCCTACGCCGAGCTCTTGAGCCGGGCTCAGAAGTACATCCGCGCCGACAAGGCTGACTCCTCTCAGTGCGAGGCTAACAAGAGCACCACCAAGAAGTCGGCTCGTCCTGAGCCTACAAAAGTTCATCCCAGGAGGCCTGAGCCTCCCCGCTGACCAGACAACCATCCTCGGGCTCCCGCACCGAGGGATGGCCCGTTCACCCCCGTGCTCGCTCCCATCTCTCATTCTTGCTGGAGATAGAGGGCGAGTCGTACCTGCCGCACCCTCCTCTACTGAACCTGAAGACCCCCCACAACAAGAACCTTACTGTCGCTACCATCGGGACCATGGCCACGACACCGACAACTATCGCCAACTAAAGAAGGCGATAGAGGTCCTCATCCAGCAAGGCCACTTGGGGAAGTTCGTTCAGAGGAACAATCTGAGTGCTCCTGGCCCGTCGGCACATCCGCCACCGATGATCGACAATGCTCCAACCGAGAAGACGGTGGCGATGATTTCCTGGGGGGCAGGCAGCCCATCTAAGAGGCCGAGGGGGGAGGAGGGGTTAGATGCTATAATTCCCTTTTCCAAAAGGGACCTGGAGGGGGTAGTCAACAAAAATGATGACAGCGTCGTCATGTCCATGACGATCGCTAAGCATCCTGTAAAAAGAATTCTAGTTGACAGTGGAAGCTCGGTGGATATTTTGAGTTACGATGCTTTTGTTCGTATGAACCTATCTCCCGACTTACTCTGATCTGTCGCTACGCCCTTGATGGGGTTCACCGGAGACTCTGTGAAGATCGAGGGAAAGATCACTCTCCCTGTCACGGCTAGAACGCCCCCGCATCAAAGCATAGTATTTATGAGCTTCCTTGTAGTCCGGGTGCCCCTTGCCAACAACGCCATACTCGGAAGGCCCGGACTTAACCTCCTGGATGCTATTATCTCCGCCAAGAGGCTCCTGGTGAGGTTCCCTACCAGTGAGGGGGTTGGAGAGATGCGGGGGGAGTAGAACCACCATCGCTTTGCTACCATATGGCCCCCAGTCCACAGGGGACGATATCTGCACCTGCACCAGAAGCGCTAGACCCCCGGGACTCGAAGAGGAGGGGAGAACCGGCCAAGTACCTGCTGGCCTTCCCCCTGGGGGAGGACCCGACGCAGACCATCCAAATCGGGGCCCTACTTTTAGGGGAGGCCCACAACCAGCTCCTCGCTTTCCTGTGAGCCAACGATGACATCTTCGCCTGGTCGGCGTCCGACATGCTAGGCATCCCGGAGGAGGTGATTACCCACCAGCTCAATTCAAGCCAGAGTGCCAACCCATTCAGTAGAAGAAGAGGAGCTTCGCCCCAAACAGATAGAAGGCCATAGATGGGGAGGTGCGTAAGTTGGTGACGGCTGGCCACATTTACGAGGTGCATTATCCCGATTGGCTGGCAAATGTCGTGATGGTCCGCAAAGCCAGTGGGAGTTGGAGGATGTGCGTGGACTTCACCGACCTTAATAAGGCATGCCTCAAGGACAGCTTCCCACTGCCTTCGATCGACCAGTTGGTAGACGCTACGTCCGGCCATGAGACCCTCAGCTTCATGGACGCATTCTTGGGGTACAACCAGATCAGGATGGACCCAGCTAACGAAGAGGCGACCTCCTTTGTAACTGAGAAGGGGATATATTGCTACAAGGTGATGTCGTTCGGGTTGAAGAATGCGGGGGCCACCTATCAAAGGTTAATGAACAAGGTCTTTGAGGACCAGATTGGGCGTAATATGGAGGTGTACGTGGATGACATACTGACCAAGAGCATCCGTGCTGCCAACCATGTTGCTGACCTTGCAGAGACCTTCGGTAATCTCTGCCGATACCAAATGAGGTTGAACCCCCGCAAGTGTGCCTTCGGGGTTACAAAAGGTAAATTTTTGGGCTTCATGATGATGCAGCGAGGAATCGAAGCCAACCCCGACAAGATCCGAGCCATCTTGGACATGAGGCCCCCGGCTAGCAAAAAGGAGGTGCAGCGCCTAACGGGGAGGGTGGCGGCTTTGAGTCGTTTCTTGTCCAAGTCAGTGGAAAGGTGTTTACCTTTCTTCAAGGCGTTGCACAAGGTCAACAGCTTCGAGTGGACGAAGGAATGTCAGGAAGCCTTCGAGGAGCTAAAGAAGTTCCTATCCACTCCTCTGCTACTGTCCAAGCTGAGGGGCGGGGAGGAACTCTTTCTGTATCTTGCGGCCTCCCCCGAGGCCATCAGCTCCGTGCTTGTTCACATGGATGCCGACGGAGCGCAGAAGCCGATCTACTACACCAGCAAAGTACTTCATGATGTTGAGACCAGATGCTCCAAGACCGAGAAGATCATCTTCACCCTGGTTGTCTCTGCTCAGCGCTTCCGACCCTACTTCCAAGCTCATCCGATCATGGTGATCATGGACCAACCTCTCCGGACTATCTTGTCCCGTCCTGACACCTCTGGTTGGCTAGCCAAGTGGGCCATCAAGTTGGGTGAGTTCGACTTGTCCATTCGGCCGAGGTATGCAATGAAGTCACAGGTGTTAGCTGATTTTTTAGTCGAGTGCACTTGGATCGAGGAGCATCCGGGGGAGTCGCACCCGGAGGTGCGCGTGGAGTCCCCTAGGGCCGAAGAGGAAGGGAATGAAGACTGGATCCTTCATGTAGACGGAGCGTCAAATTCTCAAGGAGCGGGACTGGAGTCATTATTGCGAGCCCCGAGGGGGAGGTGGTGGAGTATGCCCTCCGATTTCTTTTCCCAGCCACCAACAACCAGGCGGAGTATGAAGCCTTATTGGCAGGAATGAAGCTAGCCAAGGAACTCGGTGTGAAGCGTCTGAGGGCCTTCACGGACTCTCAGCTTGTCTCTGGGCAGGTCGCTGGGGAATACGAGGCCAGAGACCCGACTATGTCCTATTATCTGAGCAAGGTGCAATCCCATGCCTCTCAATTTTTCTACTTCCGCGTCAGCTACATTCCCCGGGCGGAGAATGCCAGGGCTGATGCGCTATCCCGCTTGGCCACTTCGGCTAATAGGACCTTAGGAAGGACGTACGTGGAGCACCTGCAAGTCCTGAGCATTGAAGCAGCGGAGGAGGCACTGCCGGTCGAGCAGAAGCCCTCTTGGATGGATGCTTACGTCCGATACCTGACTGATGGCGCCCTCCCTGAAGACCCAACTGAGGCCAGGCTGCTCAGGTGGTGGGCCCTGAAGTTCCTGATAATGGACGGGAGGCTCTACCGAAGGTCCTTCTCGTACCCGGTCCTCAAGTGCATTGGCCCCGCAGAAGCCGATTACATCCTGAGAAATCTATGAGGGCATCTGTGGAAGTCATCTGGGGGGCAAAGCCCTGGCGTACAAAGCCCTGCTGTTGGCCCAGATGGAAACCCAAGAGAGGGGGTGAATTGGGTTCTTTAAAAATTTTAACCTTTAAAAAAAACTATATGCTTGGAGATAGATGAAATTAAATGCAATGCGAATATTAAACACAACCAAAGAGATAGAGAAAGAGATAATCAAAGCACGGCAAACACAAAGATTTTAGTGGTTCGGTGTATCCAACACCTACGTCCACTCCCAAGATCCACTTGGGTCCACACTATAATCCTCTTGATTACAGTCGAGTTGTTTTACAAGATCACAACTCAAAACTTGTTGTTTTCCAGGGATCACAACGAACCCAGCCAGTTTTCCGGGCTCACCAGCACAAAACCCTAAACTCAAGCTAATCTAGCTTGACCCGAGGTATACTACCTCACTAGTTCAATCCCCTTGATTGAACTAGCACAAACAAGAAAGAATAATATTTTTTCAATAATACAAAGCTCCTCAAATGAGCAAATATTCAAAATAAAAGAATAAGGTTAGAAAAGCCTGATTTGAAGATGATTGGATTTGAGCTTTTCTTCTTTTCCTCTTCTCTTTGAAGATGTTGAATCAGGCCTCAGCTTTGATTCTTGCAAATGTTGCAGATGAGAAGTTGGAAAATCTCAAAACAGAGCTTTTCCTCCTTTTGGAATCCTTCGATTTTTTCAATTGAGTGCCTTGGATTTCTCTTTGAGCTTTTTGGAGAGGAAGGATTTGAGTTTGAACTCTTTCTTTTGATTTCAGGCTCAAGACTTCTCGGATTTTTGATTTGAAAGCATTCTTTTCTGTTTTTCCTTCGTTATTTTTTCAAACGGTCGTTCTCCCCTTTTATAGATTTCATTTAATCCATTTTTGGTGAGAAAACTAGCCATTGGAATGTATCTGGAAAGTTTTTCCAAACAAAATATATCGTTAGAAGTTAAGTAAAAAGAAAATATTACCGTTAGAGCTGATCTGGCATTTTAAAATTTCGTTCCAGATAGGTTGGAGTCGGCTCCAACTTTTCAGGTGTCAGCTCCAAGTCATTTATCCAAAAATAGAAAGTTCTGAGTTCATCGAGGAGTCGGCTCCGAAAAAGTTAGGTGTCGGCTCGCCATGGTCAGGTGTCGGCTCCAAAGACTATAAGTGTCGGCTCCAAGGTAGTCAAAAATCAAGCGTTCTGTCCCCGCATCGGAGTCGGCTCCAGACACTGGAAGTGTCGACTCCGAAACTCTGGGTGTCGGCTCTGAAACTCTAGGCGTCGGCTCCGTATCAAAAATCAGAAGAATATTGACTGGCCATGGGGTCGGCTCCAGAATTCTAGGTGTCGACTCCAGGCTCTGAAACTTTGAAACTTATATTTGCAATTGATTCAAAACATTTCTTAAAGCCTTTAAATGATCAAATATTTTTAAGCCCTGAAACACTTGTCAAATCTATTAGTAATCAAATAAATATACTCAATTCTTTTATTAATCATCAAAATCAATAATTGGGTCAACAATCTTCCCCTTTTTGATGATTATAAAACATTGAGTATATGCATAGGATTAAAATTTTCAAGGAAGTGATCCTCACAAGTAAGCTCCCCCTGAATAAGGTAGCTCCCCCTATGAAGTTCAAATAAACAATTGTTCTCTCCTTTTTCTTTACATGTTTAATACTTAGAATCAATTTTCACCAGTGATCACATAAGCTTATTTATGATTTGATACCAATTAAGAGCCATATTCAAACTAATTTGATAAGCATACCAATCAAATAAGAAAGCTATGTTTGATACCAATCAAATAAGCAATCCATAACTAATCAATGCATATACGACATAACTTTCTCCCCCTTTTTTGTAATCAACAAAAAGATAAAGAAGAGTTAAGTCAAAAGATAAAATTGATAGATCAAAAGATAATTTCATTTCATCAAAGGTCAAGTATTACAAAAAGAAACTGTACTTTCATTACATCAAAAACTAAACTTTCATTTCAACATTAAACAACAAACTTAGACTTCATTACATGAAAATTATAAATTGGTTCTAAATTCTTGTTAAATGATCTAAAATCCTTTGCATTCCTTCACTCTGAGTCCCTACAAATTCTTTCAATCTTCTGTCAACAAAAGAGCAAACAGTCATGATTTTATCTTGAAGCTCGGCATTGCATTTGGAATAGGTCTCAGAATCTCCACAATCTCTTTAAGTTCTTCAAATATATTTTTTAGATCATTACTTAAGGAATCCGCAGATGAACTAAGAGTTGATTCAATTTTGCCAATGCGATCATCCAGGGAATAAAGGGTTTCTTTAAGATTCATAAACTTATTATCAAACTCAGTCTTCAATTCATCCTTCTGAGCAGCAAGTAAACATTTGAGTTGCTCCAATTGAAGGTCTGAAAAACCAACTGATGAAGTAGATGACTGAACATGAACTTGAGCAGGTGCAGGGGCAGGAACAGGACTGCTAGGCTGCGGAGAGGAACCCTCACAGATGGTCCAGCCTCAAAAGTGCAGAAGGTCTAGGTTCAGGGGCTCTCTCATCCAAGTGTCCTTTCCTTTCCCATTGCCCATTCACCTTAACAAATCCCATCCGATGCAAGTGGCCAAACTGTAGTAATCAGTGTGCCTGAGTTCTTGGAAGGTTCATTGTCTAATATCACAACACCTTGGCTCCTGAAAACCATAGTTAGCACCATGCCATAGGGTAAAGACGATCTTCTTTTCCCTCAGCTCAGCCATATAAAATATCATCATTGCAGCTAAATTTATGGGTTGACTGGTCAAACACTGTCCATCACAACAATGTCTCGCTCGAGACATACTCAAATCGACCAGTTTTTGGAAATAAATTCTACTGCAAATATTGTGAAGTAATCTTAATTCCAAGGGCAGTTGGTTAGCCCTAATCTCCTCAAATTCTGTAACTTCTCTCCTAACATCCTTGATAGAGCGGCTGACCTCTCACTGTGGATGTCGGCAACTAATCCAGTAATGGGAATGCTAAGGAGGTTTCCTAATTTCTGAAAAATGAGATGAATCTTTTACCTCTGACTGAGCTCACTGATTCCACCATCACCTCTCGACAATTGAAATAGAATTCTTGACTAAGGGCTGGATATGTAGGAACATCAAGAGAACACACTTTATCCCAGCCTAGTTCCTTGATTTGATTCCCAATAGAGAAGCCCTCGGATTCAAAGAACTCAAAATCAACTTTCCTACCCATTGTTATTACTCTCCCTGCTAGGGTATCTACCTGCGGAGATGAAGGGTCTGGATTGTCCGAAGCAGTTGAAGAGGAATCACTCGGAGACGGCTCACGCACGGGTCGTCTCCGAACGTTTTCCAGTTGCCACGGGCACTCCAACTGATCCTCTCCTCTTAGGTGCCATTAGATCCTTAGGAAGGCTTGAATGGGTGGAATTAGAGATGGGGAGGCTTTGAGAGAGTTTGGGAAGAGTTTGGTTAAGGATTTGAAAAGAGATGAAATGATGAGGTGTCGACTCTGCCCTAATAAAGTCGATTTGGGACCCCAGGTGTCGACTCCCGCAAAGTCGGGTGTCGACTCCAAATCGCTAACACAGTCAGCGCTCGAACTGGAGTCGGCTCCACTTATACGGGTGTCGGCTCCAAGGTCAGGGACCGAGAGCGACACAGACAAAGGTGTCGACTCCTCAAACTGAGGTGTCGACTCCACTGACAGTTTCAGAGAAAAATAATTAAGATTCAAACAACTGAAACTTGTCAAAATAGGTTCAATAAAATTTTAAAAAATCTTTGGAATATGAAGAATCAAATTGCTCAAATGACTAGATAATTTGTCCTTAAAATTATGAAAGGAATATCAAGAAATTAATAGAAATCTAGATAGTCATTCCTTAGAGTTTCAAAATCATTCCAAAGGGTCACAAATCCCTAATTCACCTCTAAGATAACAAAATCTTTCTTCACTCAAAGGTTTTGTAAATATGTCAGCTAATTGTTCTTCAGTATTACACAATCAAGACAAATTTCATTATTAGCTACATGTTCTCTTATAAATGATATCTAATTTCAATGTGTTTTGTTCTTGAATGTTGAATTGGATTTTTAGTTAAATTTATTGCACTTGTGTTATCACATCTAATTGGAGTTTTATCAAGTGTTATGCCATAATCTTCAAGTTGTCTCTTAATCCAAAGGATTTGAGCACAGCAACTTCCAGCTGCAACATATTCTGCTTCAGCAGTAGATAATGCAACCGAATTTTGCTTTTTGCTAAACCAAGAGATTAAGTTACATCCTAAAAATTGACATGCACCACTTGTGCTTTTTCTATCTAATTTACATCCAGCATAGTCAGAATCAGAATATGCAATAAATTTAATGTTGAGTCTCTAGAATACCATAAACCTACATTTTTAGTTCCACTTAAATATCTTAAGATTCTTTTTACAGCAATTAAGTGAGATTCTTTAGGTTCAGATTGAAATCTAGCACATAGACAACAGCAAACATGATATCTGGTCTACTAGCTGTTAAGTAAAGAAGAGATCCGATCATACCTCTGTAATATTTTTGATCTACTTTCTTACCATCTTCATCTTTGTCCAATTTGCATGAAGGACTCATAGGTGTTCCAAGTGGTTTGATTGACTCCATTCCAAACTTCTTGAGAAGTTCTTTTGTGTATTTTGCTTGATTGATGAAAATTCCTCTTTGCTTTGTTTGATTTGAAGTCCTAGGAAGAAGTTGAGTTCTCCCATCATGCTCATTTCAAACTCACCCTGCATTAACTTAGCAAATTCTTGACATAACAGATTGTTAGTAGCACCGAATACAATATCATCAACATATATTTGTACTACTAATAAATCTTTGTCTTTTCTTTTCAAAAATAGTGTTTTATCAACATTTCCTCTTAAAAATCATTTTCAATCAGAAATTTACTTAATCTTTCATACCAAGCTCTAGGTGCTTGTTTTAAACCATATAGTGCTTTGTGTAATTTAAAAACATGATTTGGAAATTCATGATCTTCAAAACCAGGTGGTTGTTCAACAAAAACTTCCTCATTTATAAATCCATTTAAAAATGCACTTTTAACATCCATTTGAAATAAATTGATATGCATATGACATGCAAATGCAAGTAATAATCTAATTGCTTCTAAGTCTAGCTACAGGTGCAAAAGTTTCATCAAAATCAATTCCTTCTTCTTGATTATATCCTTTTGCAACTAATCTAGCTTTGTTTCTAATTACTATGCCATTTTCTAATTTATTTCTAAATACCCATTTTGATCCTATAACAGAATGATCTTTAGGTCTATCTACAAGAGTCCAACATTATTCCTAGTAAATTGATTTAATTCTTCTTGCATAGCTAACATCCAATTATTATCTTTTTCAGCTTCTTCAATAGTTTTAGGTTCAATTTGAGATACAAATGCAAGATGATTATTGATGTTTCTCATTGATGATCTAGTTCTTACTCCTTGAGATGGATCACCTATAATTAATTCTTTTGGATGACCATAGGCATATCTCCAATCTCTAGGAAGATCTACATCATTATGATTTGCATCAACAACATCAACACTAGGAGAATCATTATCTTTAGCTTCTTGTTCATGATCTGAAGATACATCTATATTTAATTTTTCAATGTCTCTTTCTAGAATGTTTGTATCTTCCTCATCATCAATCTTTTCTGAACTTGATGCTAAAGATTCATCAAAAATTACATGAATAGATTCTTCTACAATTAAGTTTCTCTTGTTAAATACTCTATAGGCTTTACTAGATGTTGAATATCCTAAGAATATGCCTTCATCAGATTTTGCATCAAATTTTCCTAGATTATCTTTACCATTATTATGAATGAAACATTTACAACCAAATGCATGAAAATAACTTATGTTTGGTTTTCTATTATTCCATAGTTCATAAGGAGTTTTCTTAATGATTGGCCTAATTAAAGCTCTATTAAGAATGTAACATGCCGTGTTTATAGCTTCCGCCCAAAAGTATTTTGGTAGTTGCTTTCACATAGCATGGTACGGGCCATGTCTTCTAAGGTTCTATTTTTCTTTCAACTACTCCATTTTGTTGTGGTGTTCTAGGTGCAGAAAAATTATGATGGATGCCATTTTCTATGCAAAAGTTTTCAAATAAATGATTTTCAAATTCAGTGCCATGATCACTTCTAAGAGACACTATGGTGTTTTTTCTCATTTGTGACTTTCTTGAAGAATTTCAAAAATAATGGAAAGGTCTCATCCTTATGAGCTAAAAATAATACCCAAGTGTATCTAGATAATCATCTACAATCACAAGACCATATTTCTTTCCTCCTAGACTTGTGGTTCTAGTAGGTCCAAAAAGATCCATGTGAAGTAGTTCAAGTGGCCTAGAAGTGGAAACAATATTTTTAGTTTTGAAAGAGTTTCTAGTTTGTTTTCCAAATTGACATGCATCACAAATTTTATTATTTTCAAAATCTAGTTGTGGAAGTCCTTTTACTAAATCCATTCTAATTAATTTTGAAATTAGGTGTGTGCTTGCATGACCTAATCTACGATGCCATAACCAACCAATCTCATTCATATTAGCATTATTAGCAACTAAGCAATGATTACTAGTAGACAAATTGTCTAAATCAATCAAGTATACATTGCCATTTCTATTTCCAATAAAAACAATGCTATTATCAATGGGATTAGAAACTGTGCAGATAGAAGCTTCAAATGATACTTTAAAACCTTTATCACATAATTGCTAATACTAATTAATTATGTTTTAAACCATTGACATATAAACATTTTCAATATATGTGGAGGGAGTTATTTGAATTTACCAAACCCCATGATTTGGCCTTTGCCATTGTCACCAAATGTAACAACTCCTCCTCTTTTGCTTTCAAGGGTGATGAATTGATCCTTGTCACCCGTCATGTGCCTTGAGCAGCCACTATCGAGATACCACTTTCGCTTTGATCTTTTGGCCGCAAGACACTCCTGCAAAAATAATTAAGTCTTATATTTAGGTACCCAAGCCTTCTTGGGTCCTTCATGGTTAGTAGCATAAAAGATTGTTCCTTTAGGAACCCATATTTTTTTCCTTTACTACTTAAATTTTTGTTATTTTCTAAATTACATTCATAGGATTTATGGCCTTTCTTGTTACAATAATGACATGTAACACTATCTTATTTTGTTCCTTTCTAAAAAGTTTTTGACAAATTTTTGTTTTATGTTAGGTCTATATCCTAATCCAGCCTTATCAAATAGCTCTTTGATTACTTAATAAATTAAGTTTTTCAGAACTATAAGTAAATTTATCAACTTCCTTCTTTAATTTATCATTTTCATTGGAAATTGATTCTTTTTCTTTTGTCAAATTTTATTTTCAGATTTCAGCATCTTAATTCATTAGTAAGATTATCTTTTTTTTAATGAGAATTAAATTTCATTTTTAAATTTGTATTTCTTTTTCAAAACTTTAAAATCATCAACTAGTTCATTAAAAGCTTCAAACAATTCATCAAATGCAAAATCATCACAAGGGTTTTCAGAACTTACCTCGTTGTCGTCGTTTGCCATAAAGCAAATGTTTGCAACTTCTTTTGTTCTTCCTCTGAAGAGGATTCATCGCTGTCACTCCAGGTTGCAACATAGGCTTTTTCTTCTTCTTGTAGCTTTCTTTAGTTGAGGACAATCATATCTAAATGCCCCGGTTTCTTACACTCATAGCAAATTAAGGGGTCTTTCTCTTTGTCCTTGTCCTTTGTCCTTTTCTTTTCTCCTTCCATCTTAATTCCAGATTTCTTCTTGTGGAAGGGTCTCTTTCTTCTCATGAATTTTTGAATTTTCTAGCTAGAAGAGCTGTCTCATCATCATTCATTATCACTGCAGCTCTCCTCACTTTCTGCAGCCTTAAGAGCTATAGTCTTCTTCTTTTAACATCTTCCTCTATATGCTGCTTCATGGTTAACTCATGGGTCATTAGTGATCCAAGTAGCTCCTCCAAGGGTAAAGTGTTGAGGTCCTTGGCTTCTTGGATTGCTGTCACCTTTGCTTCCCATGTCTTGGAAGTGACCTAAGAATTTTGCGAACAAGTTCAGAGTTAGTATAGGTCTTACCTAGACTTTTCAAACCATTTACAATATCAGTAAATCTAGTATACATGCATGCTATAGTTTCAGTTTGTTCCATGCTAAATAATTCATATTTATGAACAAGAATATTTATCTTAGATTCTTTAACTTGATTTAGTACCCTCATGGGTAACCTCTAATCTATCCCAAATCTTTTTGTGGAATTACATGTAGAGATTCGATTAAATTCATTTGCATCTAAGAACAATATAAGACATTCATGGCCTTAGCATTGAGCTGAGCCATTTTCCTATCATTATCATTCCAATCCCTTTCGGGCTTAGGAACAATAGAGCCATCAACTATGTGTGTGGGTGTGCTAGGTCCATTAATTATAACACTCCACAATTCATAATCTGAAGCTTGAATGAATATCCTCATTCTTGCTTTCCAATATGAATAGTTGGAACCATTAAACAAGGAGGTCTATTTGTAGAATGACCTTCAGCAAATGAAGATCCAACTTGAGCTGCCATTTGGATCTTTAGCTCTTGATCGTGTGATCAAATAAAAATGAGCACTTGCTCTGATACCAATTGTTGGCCCAGATGGCAACCCAAGAGGGGGGTGAATTGGGTTCTTTAAAAATTTAACCTTTTAAAAAAACTATTGCTTGAGATAGATGAAATTAAATGCAATGCGAATATTAAACACAAAAAGAGATAGAGATAGAGATAATCAAAGCACGGCAAACACAAAGATTTATAGTGGTTCGGTGTATCCAACACCTACGTCCACTCCCAAGATCCACTTGGGTCCACACTATAATCCTCTTGATTACAGTCGAGTTTTTACAAGCTCACAACTCAAAACTTGTTGTTTCCCGGGATCACAATGAACCCAGCTGGTTTTTCGGGCTCACCAGCACAAAACCCTAAACTCAAGCTAATCTAGCTTGACCCGAGGTATACTACCTCCACTAGTTCAATCCCCTGATTGAACTAGCACAAACAAAAAAGAATATTTTTTCAATAATACAAAGCTCCTCAAATGAGCAAATATTCAAAATAAAAAATAAGGTTAGAAAAGCCTGTTTGAAGATGATTGGATTTGAGCTTTTCTTCTTTTCCTCTTCTCTTTGAAGATGTTGAATCAGGCCTCAGCTTTGATTTTTCAAATGTTGCAGATGAGAAGTTGGAAAATCTCAAAAACAGAGCTTTTCCTCCTTTTGGAATCCTCGATTTTTCAATTGAGCGCCTTGGATTTCTCTTTGAGCTTTTGGAGGAAGGATTTGAGTTTGAACTTTTCTCTTTGATTTCAGGCTCAAGACTTCACAGATTTTTGATTTGAAAGCACTCCCTTTTTTTCGTTTTTTTTCTTTTTTAAACGACGTTCTCCCCTTTTATAGATTTCCTTTAATCCATTTTGTGAGAAAACTAGCCGTTGGAATGTACCTGGAAAGTTTTTCCAAAAAAATATCCGTTAGAAGTTAGGTAAAAAAATATTACCGTTAGAGCTGATCTGGCATTTTAAAATTTCGTTCCAGATAGGTTGGAGTCGGCTCCAACTTTTCAGGTGTCGGCTCCAAGTCGTTTATCCAAAATAGAAAGTTTGAGTTCGTCGAGGAGTCGGCTCCGAAAAAGTTAGGTGTCGGCTCGCCATGGTCAGGTGTCGGCTCCAAAAGACTGTAAGTATCGGCTCCAAGGTAGTCAAAAATCAAGCGTTCTGTTCCCGCATCGGAGTCGGCTCCAGACACTGTAAGTGTCGACTCCGAAACTCTGGGTGTCGGCTCCAAAACTCTAGGTGTCGGCTCTGAACCGTATCAAAAATCAGAAGAATATTTGACTGGCCATGGGGTCGGCTCCAGAATTCCTAGGTGTCGACTCCAGGCTCTGAAACTTTGAAACTTATATTTTGCAATTGATTCAAAACATTTCTTAAAGCCTTTAAATCAATCAAATATTTTTAAGCCCTGAAACACTTTCAAATCTATTAGTAATCAAATAAATATACTCAATTCCTTTATTAATCATCAAAATCAATAATTGGGTCAACACCTGCGGCAGGGGTACTACTGGCTGACCATGAGGAAGGATGCGGCCGAGCTCGTCAAGAAGTGCGATAGCTGCCAGTGCCATGCCAACATCCAGCGGCAGCCGATGTCCAGCTGACCCCCCTGGCGGCACCCTAGCCCTTTGCCCAGTGGGGTATGGACATCTTGGGACCTTTTCCCCTAGCCTTCGATCAGCGCAAATTCCTATTGGTGGCCGTTTAGCACTTCACCAAATGGGTAGAGGCCGAAGCACTCGCCAAGATCACCGAAAGCAAGGTAAGGTCCTTCTTCTAAAGTCTATAATATGCCAGTTCGAGCTACCACATACCTTGGTCACCAACAACGACTGGCAGTTTGATAATGCACCCTTTCGAGGATTCTGCACCGAGTTAGGCATCCATCAGTGGTTCACCTCCGTTGGCCATCCTCGGACCAATGGAGCGGCTGAGGTGACCAACCGCATCATTCTCCAAGGATTGAGAGCCCGACTAGATGGCTGCAAAGGACGATGGGTGGAAGAGCTCCCCAATGTGTTGTGGGCCTACCACACAATACCACGAGCCCCCACTAGAGAGACTCCCTTCAGCCTCGTCTTCGGGCCTAAAGCCGTCATTCCCATAGAGATCGGCTCTCTGAGCCCCAGGGTGGAGGCATATAGCGAGGAAGACAACTCGAACCAGTTGCGGGCCAACCTTGACCCCGTGGAGGAGGTGCGGGACTGAGCGCGACTTCGAATGGCAGCCTATCGACAGTGAACGGCCAGGTATTACAACGCTCGCGTTCGCCCTAAACCTTTTTGCCGGGGGACCTAGTCCTTCGGCGAGCTGAAGTCTCAAAACCAACGGAAGGAGGCAAGCTAGCGCCGAACTGGGAAGGACCCTATCGAGTTGCTGAGGTACTCCGTCACGGAGCGTACAAAATTGAAGGGCTGAATGGAAAGCCACTCCCGCGAACGTGGAACGCCGATAACCTCCGTCGGTATTATCAGTAGTGTACCCTCTCTTTACATTAAATTTTATGCTTGCATTCTTCTGGGCTCTTGCCCCGCATTTGATATTAATAAATATGAGTTCAAGTATCCCAGTTTTTCAGTAAAAGCTCGATGCCAGCTCGGCACAGAGTCCAATGTACCATTGGCACCGAAGATCGGTGTACCACCGGCTCCCAAAAGGCCCAAGGCCAGCTCGGCACAGAGTCCAATGTACCATTGGCACCGAAGATCGGTGTACCACCGGCTCTCAAAAAGCCTGAGACCAGCTCGGCACAGAAAGTCCAATGTACCATTGGCACCGAAGACCGATGTACCACCGGCCCCCAAAAATCCCGAGGCCAGCTCGGCATAGAAAGTTCAATGTACCATTGGCACCGAAGACCGGTTACCACCGGCTCCCAAAAAGCCCGAGGCTAGCTCGACACAGAAAGTCCAATGTACCATTGGCACCGAAGACCAATGTACCATCGGCCCCCAAAAAGCCTGAGGCCAACTCAGCACAGAAAGTCCAATGTACCATTGGCACCGAAGACCGGTGTACCACCAGCTCCCAAAAAGCCCGAGGCCAGCTCGGCAAAGAAAGTCCAATGTACCATTGGCACCGAAGACCGATGTACCACCGGCTCCCAAAAAGCCCGAGGCCAGCTCGGCATACAAAGTCCAATGTACCATTGGCACCGAAGACCGATGTACCACCGGCTCCCAAAAAGCTCGAGGCCAGCTCAGCACAGAGTCCAATGTACCATTGGCACCGAAGACCGATATACCATCGGCTCTCAAAAAGCCCAAGGCCAGCTCGGCACAGAAAGTCCAATGTACCATTGGCACCGAAGACCGGTGTACCACCGGCTTCCAAAAAGCCCGAGGCTAGCTCGACACAGAAAGTCCAATGTACCATTGGCACCGAAGATCGGTGTACCACCGGCTCCCAAAAAGCCCGAGGTTCAGTTCTGGCACAGAAGGTCAGCTTGGCACAGAGTATGTACCATTGGCACTGAAGATCAGTGTACCACCAGCTCCCAAGAAGCCCGTGTCTTCCTCGACATCCCAAGGCCGATGTCCCATCGGTCCCCGGAAGCCCGAGTCTTCCTTGGCATCCTAAGGTCGATGTTCCATCGGTCCCCAAAAGCCCGAGTCTTCCTTGGCATCCCAAGGCCGATGTTCTATCAGCCCCAAAAGCCCGAGTCTTCCTCGGCGTCCCGAGACTGATGTTCCATCAGTCCACAAAGGCTCGAGTCAGCCACAGCGTTCAAAGGCTGACGTTCCAATGGAATAGGGTTTCCCATCGGCACAGGATCGCTACTCCATCGACGCCTGGTGGCGCGAGGCCGGCATAGTCCCTGTCCTGGCCTTGGCTCTCACGGGGGCCCGGCCCTACATAACTAAATCAAAGTCACTCGTGGATGGGTAGAAGCTGCCCTCGGTGCCGACGAAGCCCCTAAGGGTCCCACGTTGGCAATCCAAGGATTCAAATGCGACACATTGCAGTTTGCTAAAAACAATTTCATTGATATAGTGTTTACAAAATGCCGACTGAGTCGGACTTGATACAAAAATAAAGGAAAATAACAATGCAAAATCAAGGGTCGGCCGCGGGCTCGTCATCGGAGGGGGCCCCCTCGGACCTTTGGTCCGGCTCGATATCCATGGCCCGAGGGAGATCTAGAACCCGAGCCACTTTCTTTCTGGCATCGCGGAACCCTTGAAGATAGGCGTCCGCATTGGCTTCGGCTAGCTCGTCAGCAAAGCAGTCTGACTCCTTGAACTCTTCCACCACCGCTATGACCCGGGCCTCAGCGGCAGCCTTTGCTTCTCAGGCTCGTGCCTCCTTCTCCTCCGCCAGGGAGGCAGCCCTCCTCTCGGCCTCTTCGGCGTGCGCGGCCCTGGCCTCGGCCGCCTGGATGGCCAAGCCTAACTCGGCAATATGTAGGTTTCGGGCCTCGAGGGTGCCCTCGGCCTCGCAGAGCTGACTGAGTGCCGCCCAGAGCCGGTTGGCTTTGGTCTCCCCTCGGGTGGCGGTCTCCCTTGCCTCTGCAGCATGGTCGTTTCTTGCCGCCTCTAAGGCCCTTTCTGCCACCTCCAGGGCTCTCTCTACCTCAGCTCGGGCTTGAGCCTCCTCGGCGTCTCATCGGGCCTGGCGGATGATGGCCTCCCCTTCGTCGATCACATCCCTGGTGGCTCCCAGTGAATTTGTCACATGCATTTTAAAATATCAGTCATGCAAACCATTAGGTACTTGAAGCTAAGGGTGAAAGGTCACTTACCCGGACGAGGGCCGAGAAGGCTTCCCTGAAGAACCTGAATGCCCCCAGCTGCCTGAGCTCCTCCTGGAACTCGGTAGGATGATCTGAGAGCCGCTCCGCTCGGCGTCCATCATTCATGAGGAGAATCCATGGGGGGTCGGTTCGACCCTGCCCTGCTCGGCAGTCTCAGTGCGCTTGGGCTCAGCGTGCGGGGGGCTACCCGTCGGCATTTCTTATGAGGGCGGGCTCGTCGCCGCTGATGGCCCCGCGTTTCGATCTTGCTCTACCTCCACCGGAGTGGGCTCGGCGGGTGCCTTGGGCTCCTCTGGTGCCCCTCGACCCTCACCTCCTCCGGTGGGGTGTCGATTGTCAAGTCCACTGCCGGGACGATGGGAGGTTCCTGGTGCTCGAGTGGTTGGAAAACCCGCACAGTTAGACGCTTGGGGACCGGGGCCTGCTGCCCCTCGCTTGGCCCGCCCTCGGCTCTCATCCTCTTGACGGTAGCCTTCCTAAGCTTGGCGGCTGGGACCTTCATCGCTGCATGACATCAGTCAGAGTCAGCAAAAAAAAGAGAGAAAAGAGAAAGGAAGAAGAAATTTGGTTAAGTCGCTTCGGGTGGTGATGCCCGCCAGCCGAAGGTTGTCCTCCAACAGGAGTAGGTTGTATCTGGGGATGTCGATGGTCAAGAGTCGCCCCAGCGCCTCCTTGTCTCCTAGGAGTACGGTCGAGTTTGAGTTGGGCCTGAGGTCCGGGTCCCCCCACTCGGTTTTGACTTGGTTGATGTCAGCAAAAAAGAACCGGGACTTCCATCCCTTGACGAAAGAAGGGAGGAGCAGCTTGAGGACACGGCCGGGTCGGGGCTAGAGTAGCCACCACCCTGCCTACGGCCGGAGGATGTAGAAGGATCGGAAAAGGGAGATTCTGGGTGAGATGGAGTGGAAATGGCATAGAATGATGAAGGCGCAGATAGTTCGGAGGGAGTCTGGGACTAGTTGGGAGGGGGTCAGAGAATAGTAGTCGAGGAGGTTGGTGAAGAAAGGATGAAAGGGCAGACGAAGACCTAACCTAAAGGATATTTCATAAATGGCCACTCTACCGAGCCGGGAGGAGACCACCCTATCATCGGGGGTCAGGAGGAAGAGCCCGATATCTTGAGAGATTTGGTAACGAGCCCTGATATTAGCCAGGTCCTGGCCCGTTATCGTAGAGGCAATCCCCATCGGGGATTCTGCCCTCACCCTCTGTGAGGTGCCAGCGGCCGCCCGGCGCCTCCGCGATGGAGCCCTACGGGCGGCTCGCTGTGGTTGAATAGGAGCGCGGTCCTATGGATCGAAGGACCACGAGAGGGCAGGAGAAGGGAAGGCACGAAGCCTCGAAGAAGAGATTTGGTCCTCGGGGTCAGCCAACGAGGACCAGGATGGGGAGGAAGCCATAGCAGGGGTTCCAGAGAGGAAAGAAGGCTCAAAAGGGTCAGGGAGCTAACCTGAAACAAAATGGTGGAGGCTGGTTCTTGGGTTGCAGGGGAGGTCAAGAGCCAGGGGAAGAGGATGATGGTTGAAGCAAAGTGACGGAAACCAGCCCTTCGCCCGACTTAAAATAGTTTCAAATTGTCCCGCCTCACCTGCCCAGCCACGCAGACTCCTGCTATAGGCTGGGTCGCCTCGGCAAGCGCCCGGCGCGTGAGACGATCCATCTCCAGCCAATGACGAGACACTACTGACGTCCACGTCATGATGGCAATGATAGCGGCTGCTTTTTGTGGATTTCAAGAGGACAACCTCGCCTTGAGGACGATCACTGCAGATCGGGCGGACGGCAGTGACTGCCCCTTCGCATCCCCCAAGTCGCCCGCGCTAAGTTATAACAGCGAATAGAGACACATGTCCAGGGGCGGTTGGCCGCCGATGGGGATCAGCCACTCGGAAGGGACACCCCTTTCGCCTTGCATAGGTGGGCCCGCTTTGTCTCAGGGGCGAGGGGGCATCTGATGTGGCTGATCCAGCATCGTCAGAGCAAACGGTGAAGGCAGCTGACGGAGTTCAATCTCGGCCTTGTGGGATGGCCTCGGCCCCCGAGGCCCCTTCGGCCTCGGCCTCGAGCTTCTGCCTCGACCTTGGCTTCAGCCTTGAGCCCCTGCCTCAGCCTCAACCTCGAGCTTCCGTCCAGGTTTGGCCCCCGAGACCGGCAACTTGCTGCCTCGAGCCGCCCGACACGCCCATGTGACCCACCAACCGCCTGCAACGGCCATGTGGTCCACCACTCGCCTATAATAGCGCGTGGCCATACACCGTAACGGCGCACGCTTGACGCAACCAGGTCCGTCTGCCACCCGCAGCGCCACGCTTGGCAGGTGGCAGGCGAGGTAAGACACCTCTGACATGCCTAGTGTCGGTTGCGATCCATCACTGTCAGTCTTGCCTTTCATCTATTACCGGACAAAAGCATCTCGAAGTCAGCAACCTTCTGGAAACGAAAAAATAGACCTTCAAACATGTATAAAGGCATACACTCACGACGAGGAAAGGATCCTAAACTCTAGTTTTCTAGCTCATTTCTGCTAGTTAACTCTTGCTATTCTCAAGTCGCTGACTGAGCGTCGGAGGGTCTCCACCGAAGCAACCGGTCTCCGGGGACTTTTTTGCAGAAGCAGAGGAAGATCTCGTTCCCCGGCGTTGGAAGAGGGCGACTTGGCGCCAACATGATTCAAATATTAATGAAAATTAATGAATAGTAAATAAATTTAATCACATAATACTTATTTATTTTTAACGTTCTAAATTTTAGAGGTAGCACAAAGATATTTGAGTAGCTACCAATTCTAACGAGTTGTGCATGACTAGTACTGAGTGCTAAAATAAGTTGAACTTCATATTTCATGATGAAGCTGTTAGAAAAAGTTTAAATAATAAAAAAAAGAAAAGGAGAACGCTTACTTGCTCGCAGATATTCACGGGCCTTATTGATTGCGGTGGACGAGATGTCGTGCTGGTGAACGTTGGAAGGCCAACGTTCCAACGTTCAGAAACAGTTCAAATAATTTATTTTGTAAATCGTTTTAGACGTAATTTGGGGCTAACGGTCATTAGGCCTTTAAGGCCATAATGGACAGAGCCGTTAAAGCTTTTATGGACCGAGCTTATAAATAGGCTCAGAGAGAGAAAGAAATCAATCTAGAATAATTTGGAGTAGTCCTATATGATTTGTTTTATCTCATTTTATTTTTATATATTTTATTGATCTTTTGGGCATCTGAAGGTAATCGTTGGGTTTGCACCTTCGTGCTCGCAGTAAGAGGATCGGGTCGAGCCGGAATAGATCGTCAATCCGTGCTCGCAGTAAGAGGATCGGTCGAGCCGGGAATAGATCGCCAACAATATGTACGAAGGGGCAAAAATCTGATCCTTAAGGCTTCGGTCCTAGTTTGATCCATCTTTATCTTTTGGTTTTACTTTATTTATATATTTAAATTTTTATAATATATTTCTAGCAATTTTTAGAAAGAAATTTTTTATAAAATTAAAAATATTTTCCTAACAGAAGCTAGCCGCGGTAAGGCGAAGCGGTAAAGGAGAAACGAGGATGGTGGGGCTACGGCGAAGTCTTCTTAGCTTAACTGATCAACTAACGTAACATAATGAAGTTCTTTTCAAGTTCATGAAAAATTAAAAATGTTGAACAAATCCGTACGTAAACAAGTCTTCAACAGAAGAAGGCAAAAATTCTCTTAAATAAGATGCATGCATGCCCCTCCATCGATCGTTTATTGATAAACTTCCCTCTTAACCGATCACGGGTTCATCACTCGTTGGCCGAAGGGAAGGAAGCAGCCGGTAACAGCGAGCGATCATTTTCATTTCTGTGGAGAGACCATATCAAGGGGCCATAGACATTAAGCCTGCCGTCAAAGCGGAGCACTGCGATATAAGCCCCATTCTCCGATTTCTTGTTGCTGCTCCAAAGACGGTTACTGCGATGCATGACGGTGAGCTCCCCATCCGCCTCAGCTCAGCGTAGCAACTGTTAGCTTCCGTGCCAGTCTGCCACAACACCTTCCCTGATCGGCCGTCGCTGATGGCCAGGTTGCACTTGTTAAAGCCCAGCTCATAATTCTTATATCTTAGCTTCTTTGGAGGGGTCAGCCTCTCGCCGGAGTACAGCACGTACTCCGTCGAGACCGACGGCCTGTCTAATATGCTTGTCTCCTTCTGGTTGTTACTCGCCCACCGTCTCTGGCCGTAGATGCCGACCTTCCCATTGCCGTCGAGCACAAGGGCATACTTGCCTTTCTTCGATTTATTAGAGCTGGACCACAGGACGTAGTGGACATTCCGGCGAACGACTAGCTCTCCGGTGTGCTTCAGTCCGAGGTAGCAGTCCTTGCCCTTGCCGACGGTGGCGGTCCTCCAAGTCGGCGTCTCGCCTTCATAGAGAACAAGGTCGCAGTTGGATTGCATGGCTAGGCGGTATTTTCCATTGGTGAGGTTCTGGCCGGCCATGAGGACTTCACCGGTGTAAAGGACGTGGTCCGCCGCGGTGCGAGCTGGAAGAAGGCCAAAAATGGCCCGAAAGGCGAGGAGGGCCAGCGGAATAGGAATCGCCATTGGGGACTATACGCTCGATCGCTCCGTTCGGCGTCACTCGGGGTCTCTTTATTCATAGATTAATTGGATCGTTGGAGAGCATCGCGCCGGGAGATTCCGGTGTTTAAAACATGTTGGAGCCTTGCGGGCGTGGCGCGGGTTTGTTCGCAAGGCTCTCTTTCGCGCGATGAACACGATGATCAGCACGTCCTAATTAATAGGCTGGGCGGCCCAGCTAAGTTCCTAGGATGCCCTTCGCATTGGATGAGCATGATAAGCGCGTGCATCACGGTCCCTGAACTGTATAGGCTTAACAATTCGATCGGTATCTGCAATCCACCAAGGTATTTATTGATTCACTTATCTTGTTAATAGATCAAATTCAAAATTAAAGTATAAATTAATTGATAATAGATAAATTTAAATTATAATTTTTTTTAATTTAATATAAAATTATTTTGAGATTACATTCAATAAGGTGGATGGATACGTGGATATTTATCCGTTTACGTCAATAGATACTCTCTCAATGCAACCAATCAATTCATAAACTTGCATGCTTCCTGTCATGCGCGTCTCATGCTTAATTATCATCAAATATCCTTCTTGAATGAAGCACGTGAATCTGTCGGCCATCTTTGGGTGTTATCATTAACGGTTATTGTAGAAGCAAATAATTCATATTTGACAGGCCCATGTGACGTACCATTTAAAACGTGCCAGGCACGTTTCCCAGTGGAATGAATCCTTGCATGATTACGGATGGAGGTGGTCCACCAGGTGGACCGGCCTGCTATATCAAGTATTGGCTCAGGATGGTCCATAGGCTCGGTCCGAAATGAACCGGTCTATACGCTAGGCCGCCAACCAGACAATATAATTTTTTTAAATATTATTAAAAAAATTTATATACATGCTATTTTTATGGGTTGGTAAATGATTTATCGTTGTAGTCGTATCATCTTATTGTTCTCCTTGATTCTTTTTCCATCTTCTAATTATTCAAAGAAAAGTATTTATTTTTTTATTTTCATACGGTCAAAGTCTTATATTGTTGAGCTCCAGGTAAGAGTAGAGATCAAGAAAGAGAAATTAGAATATATAATTAGCAATTAAAGAAAAATTAAGTAACTTAGAAATTTAGAAAGATTTATAAAAAATTGAAAAGGACCTAAGAGAGCTTAGAAAGCTTTTTAAGAGCTTATGATTTAGTGTGGAATGAGAAAAAAAAATAAGTTTATTTATAAATATTGAAAGGTTCTAACTAATTAAAATATATTTAAAAAATAGTTATTTATGAATTAGTTTAAAAGCCCAAAAATTTTGAGATTTAAATTAAAAAAATTGAATTTATCTTTTTTTTAATAAAGTACTTGCTGAAAGGTCTCATTAAATTACTCATCTGAGTTAGAAAGTACCTTAAAGCTGAAGAGGCGCTCACGATTTGAAAAAAAAAAAAAAATGAAAGCATCAAAAGAAAGATAATCAAAAACTTAAAGAATCTAATAAAAAATCATGTAAAGCACTAACATTGATCAGAAATTTCCTTCAAGATGTTTAAAAGGTGCGCCTCTCTTGTTACCTTGAAGTCATTCTAATAAATCAATCATAAAAATTCCTTTTATTAGTTGGTGAAGCTAAGGACTAAGTCCATTATATAGGAGAGAAAAAAACAAATACTGTCGATTCCATAGCAATCATGAGCATGATGGCAAGAAGTGCCAACATATGAAGGATATGATCAAGAATCTTATTTCAAGAAAATATTTTGATTATTATGTCTAAGGTCACTAACAGTCCGAGCAAAGCAACTGAAAGGAGTCCAGACTTAAGGGAGGTTTGACAATGATTTATGATGATTTGGTAGTGGAAAATAAAGTTCTTCAACTTAGAAGGCTTATATGTGACAAATATGAGCTCAGAATCGCTCCATCGAAAAGGTGAGGTTCAAAGTTGAGCTAATATCTTCTTAGCAAATGACCTAAAGGGAGTGCCGACCTCTCATAATGATGCTTCAGTAACCATTGCTAACTACTAGGTTAGGAAAATCTTAATAGACAGATGAAGTTGATGAATATCCTTTCCTATGATGTCTTCAAAAGGATGGGGATCAATGTTGGATTGATTGAAGCAAATGCATGTCTCATTGTTCAGCTTCATTAAAGAAGTTGCCCGAGTTGAAGGGATGATAGGTCTAGCACTGACTCTGGAAGAAGAGTTCTATTGTAAAACCATCATGGTAAACTTTTAAGATGATCAAGGAGCCTTCTTTCTACAATAAGATTTTAGGTCAATCAAATTTAGATACTTTGAAAGCCATAATGTTGACTTACTATCTCCTTATAAAGGTTTGATTGACCTTTGTATAGGAAAACAAAGAGAAGACCAAGTTATAACCTGAAAGTATTTTATGGTGACTTTGAAAAGAAGCATTAAGTCAATAGAGAGACTATTAATCAAAAGGCTAGACTTCAAAGATAAGTAAAGAGTTGAGCCTATAGAAGTTCTGAATGCCATTCCATTGGGAGGCACACTTACAAAGATAGCTCAGGTAAGAGGTTTGGGAGTAGATCATAGAATTCTTTCAAAGGAATTCTAATGTGTTTATCTTGTTAGTTGCAGACTTGCAGATATGTCTGGTATCGACTCATATAATTGTTCATCAGCTCAATGGGAACCCAAATTATAAACTAATTTGGCAAAAGAAAAGAAATTTTGCTATCGATCGATGATGGACAATCAACAAAGAAGTGGACAAGTTATTGGAAGCCAAATTCATTAGGAAAACTTATTGCACTGATTGGCTTGCCAACATCATCATGTTGGAGAAAGTCACTAGAAAGCGATAGATTTATACCGACTTTATCAACCTCAATAAAATTTTCTCAAAGGATGACTTCTTATTATGGATACCTTTTTTATTAACAATCAAATCAAGATGCATCCACTAAATGAAAAGAAGACAACTTCATCACCAAAAGAGAGCTTTATTGCTACAAGGTCATACCCTTTTAGATTGAAAAATACTGGTCCAACTGATTGAAGGTTAATCTAATAGATCTTTAAAAATTTGTTTGGTAAGAACGTAAAAGCTTATATGAATGACATAATGGCTACGAACATCAAAGCCAAGCATCATATAGCAAACATAGAAGAAACCTTTCAATTGTTGAGGTGTT
Source organism: Calamus simplicifolius (assembly GCA_900491605.1). Classification (NCBI taxonomy): domain Eukaryota; kingdom Viridiplantae; phylum Streptophyta; class Magnoliopsida; order Arecales; family Arecaceae; genus Calamus; species Calamus simplicifolius. Next base: position 149,754 of record UESW01000006.1, on the reverse strand, counting down.
ATCAAATGAAGTTCAACTTATGAAATCTATCTTCAAAGTGACCTTAAGAAAATTCTTCAGTTTCATAGTTAGTCAGTAAAAAATCAAGGTTAATTTGAAAAAGATAAAAGCTATCGCAGAAATGATGCCACCATATCGATCAAAAAGGTCTAACATCTCATAGCTCGAGTAGCAGCCTTGAAATGATTTATTTTAAGAATGAATGAGAAATGTCGACCCTTCTTTAAAGATTTGGATGAAAAATGTCTTATCTTCTTCAAAGATTTGTTCCATATTAAAGGCTTTTGATAGACCGAACAATGCCAAGACTCCATTGAAAACGTAAAAATAGTTGCTCTATCTTTACTTCTTGATCTGCAGGAAGGTAAAATGTTGTATCTTTACTTAGCTGCATCTATGGTAGCAGTTAACTCGGTCCTCATCCTAGAAGACCAAGGTAAGCCAGCCAGTTGATTCCATGAGTAAGGAACTTATGCTGAGTAAATCTTTTGACTAAAAATAAGAGGAAAAAACCAAAACAAAAACAAAGAAACCGCATGCTACTTTTGAACTCCTCACTTTATTTCAGAATTTCTGTGTAAAGGTATGCCTTAGCCCTTAAAGTTCATAATCTATTTCCATAAAATAAGAATTTATGGATACAATGGGACGTGTCGCAATATTGATGACGATCTTGCTAGAGTCATGCAAGATAGTCTGGCGCTTCTCCCTTCCATCCCTGTACCCCTCTCTTTAGTTTCGACCGAGAGGATACAGGTTTGCCAGGCTTTTCCTCCATACGACCACCCCTCTTCAGCTTTGACCCAGAGGAGTGTCGGGCTAAAAAGCATTCACCATAAAGCTAACGCGTTGAGGTCGTATGCACGAAATTGTCCACCGGCGTTACTTTAAGCTGCAAGGAATCCTCTGGAACCCACGTGAGTATTATATCTGTCTTCTGGGTAGATGAATCACTGCATCGTGCAGCCACTCCAGCAACTGAGATTTACCGACCAGCCTAGTTGGCCACCAAACCACCGTGAAAAGTTTACCATTTTGATCCTGTTGGTTTCCAAATCAGTGCTCGGTCCCTTCCAAAAGGGTTGATGAGAGCCTAAACTGAACTGCATAAACCTGCAGCAGATGACTTCGTAGATATCACTTCACAAAAGATTAATAGTTCATACTTCCCCGTGGTTCTTGATTCACTGCACAGATGACCTTTCAAGACATATATCATAACATCCAAGCAAGATTATCTTGCACAAGCTATCATAATTTCATGACTTCAAATACAATTGGCTGATTTTCACCTGTACCAATGCAGTATGAATAACAGTCATGTGACTGCTATTTTCTTCCATTTCAATACTCAAAACGGGAAAGATAAAATTTAAAGGACTGGCCACAAGTTTTATAACATAAAACACACCAAATTGGCCAAAAGAGATTGAACAATAACTCCAACATTCAGAATAATTAGATTAGCAAAACAAATTGAATTGGTTTTGAAACAGAATGATCAATAACCAGTAAATTCAGCAGGCAGAAGGAAATCATAGTAACATAGTGACAAACATGATAGACTTAATGTATAGCCAACAAGGCAATTTAAGTATGTCCGTATGCCTTGTCTCAAGAATCAGCTTTAATTAACTGTGTGAACATCAAGACAGCTCCCTCATTCTTATCTAGAGACAAGTCCCCCAACATCCAGAATAATTAGAATTAGCAAAACAAATTGAATTGGTTTTAAAACAGAATGATCAGTAACCAGCAAACTCAGCAGGCAGAAGGAAATCATACAAACGAAGTGACAAAAATGATAAACTTAAATGTATAGCCAACAAGGCAATTTAAGTATGTCCGTATGCCTTGTCTCAAGAATCAGCTTTAATTAACTGTGTGAACATCAAGACAGCTCTCTCATTCTTATCTCCAGACAGGTCCCCCAACATTCAGAATAATTAGAATTAGCAAAAAGATTGAATTGGTTTTGAAACAGAATGATCAGTAACCAGCAAACTCAGCAGGCAGAAGGAAATATAGTAACAAAGTGACAAACATGATAGACTTAATGTATAGCCAACAAGGCAATTTCAGTATGTCCGTATGCCTTGTCTCAAGAATCAGCTTTAATTGTGTGAACATCAAGACAGCTCCCTCATTCTTATCTACAGACAGGTCCCCCAACATTCAGAATAATTTGAATTAGCAAAACAAATTGAATTGGTTTTGAAACAGAATGATCAGTAACCAGCAAACTCAGCAGGCAGAAGGAAATCATTCTAACGAAGTGACAAACATGATAGACTTAATGTATAGCCAACAAGGCAATTTAAGTATGTCCGTATGCCTTGTCTCAAGAATCAGCTTTAATTAACTGTGTGAACATCAAGACAGCTCCCTCATTCTTATCTCTCCAGACAGGTCCCCTCCCAGGATAGCAGCTCCCTCATTCTTATCTACAGACAGGTTCCCTCCCAGGATAGCTCCAGCTTTGCATCCCGGCATCTGAATCAGGATTTTCTGAAGTGATGACGTGATAAATTGAACTTCAGTGTCCCCCTATTTGAATCATAAATTTAACAACAAGTCACCACAGTCAATGGGCACAAACTATGTCTAATTGATGGGGTAGTTATTGCTGTTTCTATATAGCAAGAACATCTTGCAGTTAATTATTGATTGCACAGGAGGAATTTATTTAAACCTGTGTCCTCTGAGGATCAAAATAGATTATTCGAGTCCATCAGCTGAAACTATAACATTATTTTAAAATATTTAGATGCCTTTTTAAGCCATCAAATGTCAGACTTGCTACATCTGTAGTGTTAAGGCCAGAAAAGAGTATTTTAAAATATTTAGAATACGACACAAAAAAAAAAACGTTTATCCATGTCTATGATGGCACCTATGGACAAACCTTCCACAACGTTCTGTGCCGTATTCCATCTCATCATTTCCTGAAACTACAAGAACTAACAGGATACAGGTGTTAGTTTACTAAATGTTCCATTGGAAATATGAAAGAAGTAGAATTTCCAGAACTCCTGAATTTTAAACAATTCCTTCTTTCAAAAGAGCAGTTCCCAGTAACACTGTCACCAAATCAACAGGTAGGCTCGAAAGAGGAACCAAATCAATTTTTTTCTCAAAATTAACAAAAAATGGGAAATACATGTTGCTAAGAAAATGATCACAAAAAGCAAAATGGAAGCTGTATAGCAGTTACATGTCTTCACAATACACTTGAAATAATTATATCTATACCAGGAATGAAAACTTTTCCATGTCAATAATTTCAAAACTTACCAACATGTGATTCCTCATGGTTACTACATTCTCAATGATTCATCATCTTTAATAAGAACTCAAACAATGTGTTGATGCCAGAAGTCAAAGATCACAGATATGCTGCAAATTAGAAAAATTCCACCACTAGTCATCATCTTGGGTGCCTGACAGGAATGACTTGAGTATCTCGTAAGTCATAAAAACAATTCCAACGCTAGGGACAACTTTGTAGTACTCCGGCAAGATGCCTCTGTACAAGCCTCGAAAGCCCTCAGAGCGAATTATGTGCCTGAATGTTGCAAAAAGGCCTGAGTTGTAGACACGAGCCCTTCCACCTGCCCCTTCCAACTGCATCCTCCTCCTCACAAGATCTAATGGAAATGTCACTGCAGAATAGTACCGGAGTTAGCATTACAGATGTCAAAAGTGAGCAAACAAAAAATATAAACTCATGCAATAGGAATATGCAATGCTGCAATTCCCCATCCTGCATATTAACTTGGAATTATCATGTAACTCAAAACTTCATAAACCAGTAACATATTTATAGAATGCCAAGAATCTTCAATGGCAGCTCTAGAGACTCCAAACAGGTGGATTAGAACAATAGGATCAGCATAACATACATATTTTTGCACTTGAATGCAACATAAGAGTATATTCAAGCCAGTCGTGTTAAATTAGCAAAGTACATCAAAAGTCAAGGATCTCTCTTTCTCTCTCACACACACGGACACACACACACACACACACACACACACTAGTAAATCCAATGAGCTTTAGGTAAACTTCTAGAGTGCACAATCCGAGGAGTTGCATAATGCTCAAGTAAAACATGTAGCATAAAAGAGGGCTTGACTACATGCTCAAGTAAAACATGTAGCATTTCAGAGGGCTTGACTACAAGCTCAAGAAAAACATGTAGCATAAAAGATGGCTCGAGTACATGCGTCTAATGGCTGCACAAGGTAATCAAAGTGTGACTGAACTGAAAGTTGAATTACATGAACTGATGGAAAGTGCATGCATATAACTATGTTGAAAATAAAGCTAAATCAGGTATCATGTGATGCAAAATGATCTTGCAGTCATGCCAGCAACTGGTCTGTGATCTTTTTTCAAGAGAGGCCACCAGAATCAGATCACAAGTTTCAAAGATGCTGAAATTTCTGTATATGAACATCTGATTTATGCCAGTAGTTTGCAATTGGTCAGGCACACTTTAGTAGACAATGGAAGTATCATTTCAAACTTGGTTTACCATCACTAACTATAATAAGAGAGGCCCAGCATAGCACTACGTGATCCATGGAAGCATTAATGTTTGTAAACCAGATCTTGGTAGATGGAATCTTCTACCCGAGAATTTTCTATCTCAACCCGTACTTACTTCTGAGGCACTACATTATTCAAAAGGTTTCTAAAATATCTGCTTCCCATGCCTGCACCGGATTCCAATTCTAACAACTAGGAACTGGAATATTATCAAATAAAGGAAAAGTCTGTAATGATACAGAAAAAACAGAGCAATATTCTATTAAAGGGGTAGAGGGGGGAAAGCCTGATGGCGGACAGCAAGGCAATATTCCAATGGAGATGGGAACATCCCATTTTATACTTGTTCATGGCTAAAAGATCAAAAGCCAAACCCATTCATGAGTTACTTGGCCACAAGCATCGCTTTCATAGAGATCAGGGGAACTGTCTCCCTCATTTCAAATGCTCAATGTCTGGGAGACCAAACATCTTCCCTCTCCCCCAAAACACGTCACATACCCAAGATTCTAATATTTGAGGCAGAATCTTCATATGCTTGGCATGCATGACCACACATCTACTGATCTAAGTATTTGCATACATTGCATGTTTTGAAATATATAGTGCTATATAGACTCTAGCCCAGGAAAGTATTGACGATGGTCCATATCATGTTCCTACTATATCCAGATCGCAAAATTTAAGACTATATTTCCTTACTTTATATGATTGACCTTCTACCAAGGCTTACATTGCAATTGGGCTTAACTAGTAGAGCCAAAATTGCAACCTTAATCGCAAACTCATTTACACGATGTTAGCATTTTATCTGCATTTAATGGCTTCACTTGCATAACAATTTATTATCAGACTACAAGGTCTCTCATTATCAAGTCCTTATGGCATCTCTCCAGACTTTTTTATCACTTTTGTTCTTCAACACTTGGTGATCTAGAACCCTGTTAATGCCATGTAAAAAATCTAGAATCCCCTCAATATATTTAAACCTGATATGTTTTATATTCGATGATGTATTAAAGGAAATAAAGCTGGATAAGATATGGCTTGTTTAGGTATGCTACAAAGTTGAAATGGAATGAAATGTGACACCATCTAGCCTCATCCAAACACCTAAGACAAAATGTCTTATGATGCCCTGATTGGAACATTGGGATGATAATGAGATAGCCCATCCCGACACTTAGAACGATAACCTGCCTTGGCATCCCACAAAATGTCCTACTGGGATTTGAAACCATGAGTGTAGAGCAAACTTGTGAGTTATGAAGCATGAACATGGAAATGAGGTGCAAACATGACACAATATGGACTCGTCAATACAATAAATCTTTAAAAAATAGGATACAATACAAATAAGATATATCAATAAATATATATAGGTATTTTATAACTATATATATTCATGAATATATACATATACGCATACATACAAGTGTGTATTAAAAAAGCATGAATAAAATATAATAAGCTATCAAAATAATATGGCACATGCTTTATATGATGGCTTCAACGTTTACAAGCTTATTGTTAAATCATCATTCAAACTCATAGACCCAAATATTAACATAATGGACTCCAAAATTAACCATCCACTTTTAAAAGGTTAACATTAAAAATTGAAAGAAAATGCCCTCCATCTCATTTTTGAAGGTATCGGAAGAGTTCTCAAGTGTATCCATGAAGTATTCATAGTATTTTTAACAAAAAATTGTAAAAAAAGTACTTAAACACAAGTATTAGATACATATCCACTCAATAAGTATTTGCATAATTATATGAACAAAGCATATGATTTGAAATGTTTGTGCTTCTTCCTAGCTTAAGGGAGGGTGCTTGTGAATCTCAAAGTCTCCCATCCACATTGTAGACCTAAACCGCACTCATAAAAGCAACAACTCAAGAAATAGGAATTTTGAATTAACATAATTTTGAACTGAATGAACGTAAAAATCAATAGAACCAAAAATCATAATCTGCAAATGCATGTGTGGTCCACTTATGTCATATTCAACTTGTCAACTTGTATCAATTACTTTTACTTACCTGTTGATGATGCAATGCCAGAAAGACTCCCACAAGCCAAGGTAACAAAGATTGCATGATCATGTGGCCTGATTCCAACGAACAAAAATCCAAATATTAATAGTAATCAGGCAATGGAAAGAATAAATTGCTCAGCACACAAAGTCTTCAAATTTTATTCAATCGAAGTGCATGCCCATCACCTTTGCAGTTGCCAATGGGATCTCAAGGTTTCATAAACAGAAAAGCTGATTGCTATACTAGGTCCAACCCCCTGCAGGTAACCAATGGTCAAGGTCAACCCAAAACTAATAGAAAAACTGTAGTCCAAACTAAGTAAAATTCATGCAAAATTTACCAGTAATGTTGCTCCAAGACCCTTATATAACCCCTTTATACCCTCATCTCTGCAGATGGCATAGAGAGCATGTGAAATGCCTCTGTAGTACATAGTTTTTGTCTGCAGAATTTCAAATCAGACAAATCCACAATTTATTAAAATTATCCCAATTTCTGCTCTAGTAGCCTACAAACTACATACGATGCTAATAACACACAAAGTCCTGCAATGGAAGTTGAAAATATTACAACAAAGGCTTGGTGATTCAAGGCACTTCAAAACAATAACCAAAATCAGTAAAAATAATGTCCTCATCTTATACTTTGGCTACATGGAGCTGAGGAGCATCCATCTCAGACTCTGCGAAGCCAGGGTTATTTGTCATTGCCACAAGACATTTGACACCACAGATGTGCATACATCCTGTCTTCATTTGTTATCTTTATCCATTGATTCGAAAGTGCAATTTAGAAATTTTGTTATTATTTGAGAAGAACATTGGCATTCCAAATCAAAGTTTTCCTAATCATATGATGAATCATGTAAAAAATAGGTGTTTTAATTATTGACAGTATTCTTGACCATATTTTACCTTTCTCATACACCTTTCCTTTACAACGAACCAACCTTCACAAACAGTCAGCCAAAACATCGCAAGGAACTAGACTCGCAGATAATACGGCACGAACACTGGAGCCTATTTGGGCCCTAAAGTAAGGTGCTCAATCTATGTTTGAGAAACAAAGTGTGGGGATATAAATTGGAAACCATGGAAAAGCATTTGAAATGACTTGCATTGAAAAAGAATACAAATTTAAGAGAAATTAATGAGGAATGACTGGTATCACCTACTGACCCATGAGTACTGGGAATGAGATATAAATTGATTATATCGACACATGATTTTGCAAGATAAATTTTCAATTTGCAAGTGAATAGAAATCTTATGGCTGTTAGAACAAGGGAAAAAAAAAAAGGAAACTTAGGATACTAATAGCTAGAAGCATAAATTCAGACCTTATCACATTGAGATGCAGACGATGAAAATAGTGATTTCAAGAGAAACTATCAAAAGTAGACATAATAATGACTCTAATATATTTATAGAAACACATACAAACTGTTTCTATGATTAAAGAGTGAGCATAAAGTTGAATGAGGCAACATGATAATGGCTTCATCCATCAGATTTCTCTTTTTTTTCTCCAAAAAAAAAAAAATTAGCCATAATGGCCTTATGAAACAAATGGATCACTCGATAAAGAAGGCAATCCATAATTCATGAGAATAGATACAAAGATTACATTCCAGAAACAGAAATACAAATTGTAATTTCTATATGAAAGCTACAAAAAATGATAAGTGACTGCGAGTCCAATGACAGATGGTCCATGATCCATGTAATGACTACTACATGCTTATGCAATTATTTCGAAGGCCAAAGCATAAAATTGTTAAATAAGAACTTCATACAGATAAAAACAATGGAAATAGTACTTCATAACAGTATGTGTGTAAGTTTGTACACAGCTACAAACATTATAATTGCCCCAAAAGATGGTCAACTAAGATTTGCATGCCTTCAAACCCTTGAACAGAGACCAATAGTCCAAATATTTGTCCAATATATATCTGAAAAACTAAGAACCTATCACTTAAAAAATGATTGTTAAAGTATAAACTAGAAAATGGATGGCTACTTGACTTATATGAATGATCAGACTACCTGAGCAGCAAGACGTGTCCTCACAAGGTCCAATGGGTATGTCATAGATGCAGCTGTTATTCCTGCCAAACCACCACCTATTAATCGCACACATACATCTGCACCAGCATACTCTCTATGTCTATCTAGCCCAGGAATTAACTGTAGAAACTGCAAAAAAAAAGTACCAAAAATGGGTATACAATTAGAAACCACAACATCCAGTTAGCCAACAGACCAGCGCATATGTCTCCAGTGAATTTTCATACTTACATGCTTGTAGCGTTCATAAGCATAAAAGTTAATCGAAGAATAAGGTAAGCGATGAGCAATAGTAACCAAATTTCCCTTCCAGAATGCTCTGAACCCCTCCTCAGAAACAATACGGGAAGCCTCTCTCCATATGCTAGCCTTGGTTAGAGTTGCAACATCAGAATGCATACCTTGCACCTACAAAACGAGATGCCAAAGAACGAGTTGCTGAGTTAAGAGAACAGATTTTACACAATGATCAACCAAAAGACTGGATTCTACCTCAATGACACCAGCCAATACAGATTATCTGGGAATAAACCACAGAGTTATGGGCCCTTACACAACAGAGTAATTGGATAATTAGAAGTAGAAGAACCGTGCGAATGGTCTAAGATCTTCAGCTTCACAAAGACATAAGCCAAAACTTCTTGAAAATGCACCATCATGTAATGGAATGAAAGCGGTTGGGGCATATTATCACAGATTTGTGACTCACAAGCGAGAAAAGGTTTCCTTGATTCCATTTCTCATTTACCAAGGAAGTGACTAACACTTGGTTTAAGCATGATTCATTTTTATATGAATCGGAGTATCAAATTGTTTAAAATGTTAGTATACCTGCTATATTTCTATTACATGTTAGACATGCAACATAAGAGTCTGGACCATTCCAGCTCCTTTTCTTGCTAATAACTATCGTTGAAAATGGATGAAGTTCATGGCTAATTTTTCACTATGCACCTCTGCGTTTCAGAATTCCGCTTGATCAGCAGCCCAACTTGCCAAGTTTATAATCAGGCATTCATATAATGAAGCGGATAGCTGAGGGCATTCATACCGTTCGTTTTACTTTTGGACTAGATATAGGAAAGGGCAAGTTTAGTGCTTTATTCGAACAAAGAACAGCACGTTTATAGGCTGGCAGAACCATACGGGAGAAATATTATTCAGAACCCCAGGACGTTCCCATGAATCCAAACATTCAATAAGCCCAAACAGTTGGTGCATATACCTACTCAAGAAATTTCAAGAACACCAGTTTCGCCCGAAAGAAGAGAAGCAAGGTAAAAAAGGGTAAAGAGTAATAGCCTACCTGGAAGAGGATGGTCAGGCGAGCGAGAGGAGCCGTGCAGGTCTTGCTGACCGCACCGGCGACCCCTCCAGCGAGGAGATGCGCCATCGTCCCAATCTGCGGCTGTTGTTGCAGGCCCTGCTGCCGGTTCTGCTGGTGGCGCACGGCGGAGAACCGCCGGACTCCGCCGTCAACGGCGGCGTCGTGGCCAGGGGCGAGGGCTCTCTGCCCTCCGCCATCCACCACCATCCCGACCCGCGCCTCCGTCTGCATCGCTTCACCCTGGATAATAAATACGAGAAAGTACTTTCGGAAATCCTAGAAACGGGCCCAAGCAGCTCCGACGTCCATGGAAACTATCCCCTCCGGCCGCCCGAATCGAACTCAAACCCTAGAAAAACCTCAATAGATTTCGTCGTATGCCGGATGTCACGGCTTAAAAAAATATGGGAAAAAAAGATGGACTAATTGCTCAGTTAAGACGGTTGCGAGGATTTTTGAAGCAAGGAAGGGAGAGTGAAAGAGAATATCGTTGGGGGTCCGTTGAATCGAACGGAAGAGAGTTCGCCGGTAGAGACCACGGCTAATTAAGGGAACCCTAGCACGTCACACCGACTTTGGGAAGAACGGGCGCATGGGAGGAATATCCGCCTCCAGTTTGGGTTTTTGGAATATTCCGAATCTCAAACCCGTAAACGTGGCGGAGCACGACCTGCAATCTGAAGCTGTTATCTGCGCGATACATTTCAGCATTTGGCTGCTTGATAGAGTTGTTGCGAGGCAGGCGCGTCCGAAGCGTGAAAGCCGAGAGCGAAGCCGGTTTGCGACATCCGGAAATGGGGCCAAGCTCAACCTCCAACCCGTATCATTAGACCGACCTTTAACAATGTGTTAAAAAAAAAAAAAAATTTAATTATATCGTTTTTAAAATTAAAATATAATTTCAAAAAAAATTGCCATCTGCTTTTTAAAATAAAAAGGCTAAAAGAAAACAAATAAAAATTAAAACCATCAAGGTCCAAGAGGCTGGGAGTCAGCGACATGATCACTTCTGTACAGATATAGATTACCATGCGTGCAAATTTACACCGCGGTAGTTGATTCCCGTCCGACGGCTTCTCATGGCTGTTACCGCATGCCCTTCGATTTCATGTCGGTTATTATTATTCCAATGAATCATCTATAAATTGAAATGATAACATACCGTACCTAAATTCCATCCCCTTGTTATTTCAATCTCACCGTCGGAATTTTTTTAAAAAAAATCATCCCACATTGATTTTCAACTCTCTCCAGCCAAGCCCCCAACTAGACCTCACTACTTTAGTACATTTAGGTAGTATTTGATAAGAAAAATATTATTCATGGATAATTATACGGGATAGAGTTTATTCCCTGACTATCCTATTCATTATCAAATGCAAAAAAGTAAATCCATAGGATAACCCTTTTTTTCTTATTTAAAGGGATAACCAGTTATTCCTACATTGAAATAAATTAAAAAGATATCCCATGATTAATCATAGTTAACCATGAATTATCCCTTTGATTAACTTTATTATCTGCTATCCCTTAATAGTTATGACTTTTAGGAATAAAAGAAAATATTCTTTGAATATCCCTTCTTATCTTCTATTTCAAACACTACCTTAGTCCATACCGTTCGGTACGAGAGCTCACCATCGGTAGGCGAAGGTCGCACCTGCGTATTTGTTTATAAATTATGAGAAATTAGCATCGTTCACGCCATTCTCTTTGCTATTATTGTAGCACCCTGCCTGCCATCTCATCAGCGGCGGACTCTCCCGTGGCAATTCTTTTTCAACTACCGTTTGTTATGCTCGACTAGATGATCCCTATCAGCGGCATGATAGAGTGAACCAAATAAAACCATGCAGCATTCAGACACAACTTTTAGCAGCGTACGGACAAATACTGCATTGATATAAACAGCTGTTTACACTCATGCTTACCAACATAATTCATTAAGTTTCATGATTTTTTTTTTTGAGAGAAAAGGGGAGATAACCCAGGGACACCATCCAGAATAAATTCAAAATCTCTAAGCTAGTGTTTGATAGAAAAATATTATTCATGGATAAGTGTACGAGATAGAGTTTATCCCCTAATTATCCCTAGGGATATCCCTTGACTATCCCATTGATCATATCAAATGCAAAAAGGTAAATACATGTGATAACTTTTTTTTACTTTTATTTGAAGGGATAACCAGCTATTTCTGCATTCTCTAGGGAATAAATTAAGGAGATATCTCATGGTTAACCATGGTTAACCATGGATTATCCCTTTGGTTAACTTTATTCCCAGCTATCCCTTAGGTAGTGTTTGATAGCCCAAAAGCTATCCCTGAATAAATGTACGGAATAGCATTTATCCAGGGGATAGCTAAGGGAATAAGCATTTTTTTTAAAATTACAAGTTTGCCATCAAGGGATAACATTAGTTGTTCTTGGGTTCCCTAGGGAATAAGTTCAAGGGATAACCCATGGTTAACCATGGTTAACCATGGGTTATCCCTTTAGTTAAATTTTTTCAGACCTATCCCTTCTAGCTATAGCATTTGGGAATAAGGAGGGATATCCAGAGGATATCCTTCCTTATCCCCCATATCAAACACTACCTTATAGTTATGGCTTTAGGAATAAAAGGGGATATCCAGGGGATATCCCCTCTTATCCCCTATATCCCCTCTTATCCCCTATTTCAAACACTACCTAATGACCAAACAGAAGGAGATATCTCTTCTTATCCTCTATTTCAAACACTACCTAATGGCCAAACAGAAGGGCAAGACACACAGACTGATATAACCCTATGATTTGGTTGAAAAGGAATGAAACTAGCGTACCCTTACCCTAGTGGATATCAACATTACCGATCTACAAATAACAAACCCCGCTTCGATGGACGATAATGCTATAAAGTAACGCTAGTTTATTGGTTACCAGCAGTCCACACGCGAGCAATACCATGCCACTGCTCCGCCCCCGTGACCCCGTCTGCTAATCACCAGTCCGGGATACCAAGCCGCCCACCGGACTGCTTAAAAAATATCCAATTGCGCTCATGCCCCCAATAAATTAAATCGAACTGGACCAAGGAAAGGACTAAAATGCTCAACCAGCACTTTCGTTTGACTCCGCAAAAGTTAAAAGTTGTTCTAAGCCCAATGATCCATTTGATATGGGATTGAGTGAAACCTCCTAGAATCCATCCAAGACTGGCATTGCTTGGATACAAGCAAAAACCCATTTACGGCTAGGAATAGCTGTCTTAACTTTCTAAGACGCAAACCTGTCAAGGACGCTGGCTTTCTAACCAGACAGCTATCCTGAACATAAACTTGCTTAAGACAATTGCTTTGACTTCTTCATGCTTTTGCTCAAAAAATATAAACACAAATATAAAAATAAATCTTGCATTCTTAGCAAGCTTGAAGTCGCATTCAGGTTCATACTTAATAAAAGTAGAAATGTATCATAAACAAACTTACAATTTTTGAGGTGGATCTGAGTCTGTAATTCCTGCTATATCCTGTAGACTAAAACGAAAATTAGTAAAGCAACAGATGCATGGCCATGAAGGCCAGGTTTGATAATGAATGCTCAATATTTTTGAAAAACATGAGAGACAAGTTTATCTTGTTGTATTTGGACAAGGTGGTCCTAGAATATCCATCTACATGAAAATATACAGAAAATGAAAACAGGAAAGTTTGGCCAAGACTTCAATGAAAAAGGCTGCATGCTTAACAATACCTGTCTCTGCATTTCATTGCTTGGAAATAACCATCCAAAGTAGAGGGGTTTGTGATCTATAGCTTTCTGAAATATGGCTACTCACTAGAAGTGTGATTTTCATGTCTATATGAATTTTTTCAAGTGCAATCATGGCACGTGTCTAGCGACTAAAAATGGTAAGCTTGAACATAAAATAGCATACCATATGCTCCATGGTGGCTTTAATCTTCAACAACCATGCCTGAAGAACTGGAGTTACTTGTATCTTCCAATGGTGGCTTTAATCTATGAATATTTTTGAGCAACTAAAATTTTATGCTGCACCATTATCTTGTCTAAGCTGATTTTACACTAGTACATTCATCCAACAAAAACATGAACAACCGTCCACTGATGTTCTTCCCAAATTGTCAGTCTTGCCCATTGAATGTACCCATTACATAAGCATCACTGCAGTCTCCAAGACCAAAACAGCAAGCAACACTCGAAGGAAGAGGCTCTGCCAAACAAATCCCATTGGCTTGGTGGAGACCAAGGGTCAGTGAGACACCTGAATTTCCTCCGGCAGAATTATCAATACCAACTCCAATATGCTGATGACCAGGTAAAACATCATATACAAAGTTAAATGGTTCTTGGTCATGGTTGGGTATCTGAGTGAGATCATCTCGAATGCGTTTGGTTGTTGGATGTTGATTCTTTTTGGTATTGGCACTTTGAGCTGGTTGGGAGTTAGAAGGGGCAGAAGTAGAAGATGATGGTAAATGAGATTGCTCAACAGGGGCAGAAGTCAAAGCTGATGGTAAATGAGATTGCTCATCAGTGTCAGCGCATTTATCATCTGCTGAAACTTTGTATAATTGTCGCATCTCAAGAGAGTGCATCTCTTCAACCATTGGTCTCCAAAGTCTTACCCTAGCATTAATAAACCAGTTTGAAACCTGCTTGAATTGATGCATCATTTTTAAATATTATCATTATTGTAACAGTAAAATATTCAAATATAGAACTCATTGTATCATCTAGGAGAGAGAAGAGAGAAACAAGCATTACTGCTGTGGAAAAATCCACCAACTCAAGATTTAAAGATGAAAGGAAAAGAAGAAAAATAATAAAGATTTAACAAGTAATGCCCTAACAGACATCATCAAGAACACCTACAACTTAAGGGCAAAACCTACTATTTCCTATGAAGTGATTAATAAGCAAGAAAGAAGATTATTTACCTGATTTCTTGTGAGACCTGTTTGCTTAGCCAACATCTGCTTGTCAGTATCAGTTGGATATCTGCAAAAAATAGAATATCAGATAAAACAATCCATCACTTTATCTTGCAAAGACAAGCACATGGCAGTTCACCAGCAGCAATGTTTTCACCATCCTTTATCAATATAAACTATTGCTTAGTGGCTTGGACAGTGAGACATGCTTCCATCATATGGTCAAAAAGGAAGGCATGACGCCAGCAAACCAGTTAAAAGCCAATGTATTTTCCTAATTTCAAATAAGCCAAAATGTGCATGATACAGTCAACAGCCTTCTGCAAACTGAAACTTTGACTCCAAAACCAGGTAGATGACTTTGGTTTTCTGGTCTTTGTTCTATTTTACCAGTGACATCTCAAAACTAGGGATGACAGAGAAAATGACTAGGCTGTTGGGTCCATGCCAGATACTCAGAGCTGGCACAGTAATCTTGAATACGATTAGCCATGACCGACAGATGAGCAAAATTGCCATTAGAAGCGAATGTTTGGACCAGCTCCAACTTACATGGCCAAATATAAAGCTAGAGTAAATTTGAAGGGATGGCCACTTACGGGTGCAAGAAGTGTTCAAATAGCCACGCACGTAGGACAGCCACTGCACATTCAGGAAGTCCTCTCCGAGGTTGCCAAATATGCAGCTGGCCAAAGGTACCTGAGTTGTTTACCATTTGAAGACAAGAACCATTGTTAATGAGCCCAAAGCTTGGAGCTCCTTCGCTACTGAGGCCTTCTTTTCCAAGAACCAAGTTTGTGTAATGAAGGTGATCAGATATCATATTTCTGAGGCGTCTGAAGTGTTTTGACATCGCTTTGAAGCCCATGAAGGCATCAGGGGCAGCGGTACTTAAGCCAATCACAGATTCAAAAGATGTGATGACGGCTTGCACCTGTTGACAGTATCGCCTGTATCTCCTGTAGACCTACACAGATATCATTGGAGATAAAATTAGGAAAAGAAGGACATATAAGAACAAGGTCGAATAAGATATGTCGCATAGGCTTCAGAATTATTACAGTAATTTGTAGTGGAACAAAGGGTACCACCACAGCATTTGATCAAACAAAAAAGAACACTACAAAAGCAGAAGTAAATTCAATCAACAATTTCATAAAACTTGTTATAATTCTAATAGAATTTTGAAAGCAAATCTAGATAACATTAACTAGAAAAAACTATGCACTATGACTTCGTGTGCAGGACAGACAACCGAGGGAAGGTCAAACAAAAAATAAAGTAGAACAATTTAAGGCAGTCCAAAAGGAACTGCAGCCTGGGATAGTATTCTAGTCTCACTCTCCGGCATATAATTGTACCTTAAACATATATCTCTATCAAACTCCATCATCTTCCACCTTTATCTAGAGTCTTACCCAGTTTAGAGGAATTCCCAAAAGTCACTTTCTGATTGCATGATCTTAAATAAATTAATGTGCTTAAACCCCCCACCCCAACCTATCATCTAATCTTCTTGGTTCATGGCAGGCCTGCCTTGTGCCAGGACCTGCTTCAGTTAAAATCAAAGCACCGATTAGAAAGGGTAACAAAGTCATGAACTTGTCAGAAAGGTGAACTGAGTCCTTTCATGGGGTCTAAAATACCTAGGAGTTGCAGACTACTACTAACAACAGTTTGAAGGGAAGACTTTTGATCATTATAACAACCACAACAATGATAATGATAATGACAATAACAACATTAAGAAATACTTTCTGCCACAAATGTTATCGCATGAATTTTCTTGATAGAGACAAAAAATTGTATCCCTAATTCGCTATTATTTTCATACCACCTAATACTAAACATCCATGATACCGTTTAATATGGAACTGAAAAGTAAAACATAAACATATCCCAAAACTACATGTTACAGCTATTTCATATTTCAATTTTAACAAGCCCATGGACAAGCTTGGCTCATAATTCAGAATGCATCCCAAAATAAAATGTAATGAGTATGTGCACTTGCCAAAACAAAGCTTTTGAAGGAAGAATGAAGAATTCTCACTGCTGGAAAGATTAGAATACCAAATCCATTTACTTTTAGTTATAGTGGTAGATGCAAGCTGCCAAGAATTCTTTTCTTTGACCATTAGAAATATTAAACATCCTATAGAATGAAGCAAAATTGTAAATGTTCATGATTTACTAACATCTAGTAAATTTGATAGCAACATTAGTTCTCATCCAGGAAGCCAGAACTCATGATCTCATGGCCATACTGTCAAATGCTGACATCTTGTTTTATAAAGCTTAGCTGTTTTTGATAATATCAACTAGGAATCATGTGGTGCTACAATGCACTAAAAAATTTTAATGAGAGAAGAAATAAGGATAATTTGACATTCTTGAGATTCACAGAGAGCTTCATTATCCATATAAACCATATGCTATCTTGATAATCCACAGTATTAGTTTTTATCTTCATATTACAAATAGCTAGGCCTGCAAATGAGATAGGTCGGGCTGGATCATACTTAGCCCCAACCCGACTTGGTTCCATGTTCGGGTCCTAATATTTGGACCCGAACCCAACTGAATATACGATTGGGTCAAATTGGTTCAGATCCATGAAAAATATTTTGGACCCACAGGTTCCCTTGGGCCAAGTTGGGATAATGCTTGAGCCAAACCCAATCTGAAATATTCGGGTCTAAGTTTGAGTTTGGTGTGTTTACAAAAACACCATGATCAAACTTAGTGTATGCTCCTTCTAATGGTAGCCATGTCTCACAATACTATTGGATGCAATACTTAATTTTATCTTATTTATTTTATGCCATAAAAAGGATACAAATCAAGATTTCTAATCAAATTTTATTAAGATAATAAAAATTGGACCTCAAAAGGAAACATACGAAACCATACACTTCTGAATAGAGTGGAAACTACAGACAAGAGACAAGACTATCATTGAAACCTAGGAGGGCCTTTTATTTAAACGGGTCAATGGATCCAGTTTAGGTCCGTTGGCTAACTACTAAAATAACCGAACTATTGTTATGTATATATGGATCAAGTTGCATCAAGTCAAAATTTATGAAATCCACATCCAACCCGAAATATGGTGTGGGTCTGATACCTAAACCCGACCCGGCTCTATGGGTCTTGAAGAGCAGGTCAAGATGGGTCTAATCAGATTGAGGTGGATCAGGTCACAGGTCGACCCGATCTGTTTGCAGCCTTATTAGTACAACCCTAGTTGTTCCACTTTGCATAAACAATGCAAGTATAAAAGCAAGGTTTTCTAAAGTAACTCACATCATGGTTCTAATTAAGGTTTGTCATAATAAGAATCGATACCATTTTAGTATTGGACCGAAACGGTATGGGCCATATACCAAACTAATGACGGTGACGTACCGATTAGGTGAACTAGAAGGCTTCAATCCATAAACTGCCCTAAATCAAGCTAAGACGAGCGGTTCGATTAGATTTGAAATAGTGGCTTGGTTTAATACATTGGTACATGGTCAGTATGGGTGGTACAAGCAGTTTGTAGTGGCACACCTTTCATACCGAATCAAAAGACCAAACCATCCAAGTTCGCAGCTGATTTGGTTTGGTTCGAGATAGTTCAGCTAACCCTAGTTCAAATAAATCTAAAAGTTTTCCTATGCAACTTCTACAATACATGTATCACACTAATCTTCTCAATAAAAGATTAGCTAATAGAAGAATCAATATCCCCTCCTATTATCAATAACCTAACCATGAGAATATTGTGTAGTCTCTTAAATGCAATGCCTGATTGACCTAATTAATGCAACCAAGACTTGATTTTTTTTCTTTCAGAAGATATTTAAACTCTGATGACTGAAGGATATATTCCTACACATCAACAACTGATACTCACCTTGGTGAAAATAATACACATGTCATTATCGATGCAAGCAGGCCAACACAAGTAGGATAATTGTTGGCTTCACATCAACTTCTTGAGTGTTTTCGATCAAACATCTCCCATCTTTTGGATTGCTCGATGTTCATAGCCTCACACTGATCTCTTGCAAAAACATGGTATTGCACCACGACAGCAAAGAATTTTTACAAGCAAGGGAAGAAAGAAAACTTCAAACTTTATTATTGATTTGTTCATTATGATAAAATACAACTAAGCCTATTTGTATAGTAAGACCTCCTAAAGCCAATAGATTTTCTAGTTTTAGTAGGATACAAATTTTCTTAAAAGAACTAAAGAAATAAAATGAAATAAACTATAAATATTTTTTTAACTCCTAATTGACTTCTAACTCATGTAACACAAATTTCTAAACAAATTAAACATAAAAATTCAGATAAAATCAAGAGAAAATATCCTTTCTATCATGGGCCGCAGAATGGTATTTTTGTAACTATCTAGATGTTCATCAACACCAACACACCTTTCATAATTAGCTCATTCCTTCTTCATTTAACCTCTATTTTGAGTGATTTAAGATGTATTGAAAAGCTAACTCGATGCCGAACATGATAGAAGTAAATTTAATTGAATACTTTAATTATGTTGGTATTGATAAAACTTCTTTTTGGATTAATGCAAGTTAAATTGTCATTTCTGATATAATCGGAGATACAACTCATCAAAGCCTTTTCCCAACTACATGGGGTTGGCTACATGAATCTGCTTCCTCCACTCTGCTATGATATAACCAGAGATAAACATTAAAAGTTAAGCCCATTAGATTTTATGAATCAAGCGTTTGCTTTATTTTTCTTTAAATAAGTGCATCATTTTGGCGGTTTTATAAAGTATGTTCCATGCCACCATCTTGGCTTAGCAAAAATCTTAAATGATCATCCTTCAATTTTGCTCAAATATAGCTTTCGATGAAGATCATCATTCATCATATTAGACATCTTGATGAATCTTCTTTCTATATATATATATATAACTCTGATTTAAACAATGAAAGATATAAAGACCTTTTGTTGCATTAATTATGTTGTATATCTGTAGGAAGCAACACTTAACCCAATGATGACAACTCCTTGGTTAGTGGATGAGTTAACGGGCAACGATCTTCAATATTTATAAATTCAAACTCCATCAGCAAAAAAGTCCTGACCTCATAGCAAGAACACACTTAGTTTCCAAAGTTCAATCCATTTTTTCACACCTTTGCTCACCTCATAGGCTGTACCACTATTTATTTCCTTCATGACCTAATATTGCAACCATTTTGCATATCTTCATTTGTTTTCCAAAAACTTTCGTTTACCTCTAAGATACATGCTCAATTTAATTGTTCTAGCAACTTGTTTATCAAAATCCAAAGCATTTGGCCATTTTCTTCCATGGCATCTTCCAGCTAATTAACTAATAAAATTATCTAACCACCATGATCTGCAGCATGAATTCAGGAGAACCAAATAAATCCTAAAATCTAATAATCACACCTTCCGAGTAATAAAAGGATATTTCATCAATTGAAAAGATGCATGGAAGTTAATCAAGTCCAAATGTTTTTGTCTAAAACTGGAATGATGAATAAATGACATGTTTATGATCTCGTACGGCAGCAAGATTCCACCAGCTGTGGCACCCAAAAGCTTTGACATGAAAGAACATCACAGAATTTGTATCTTTTAGCACAATAACACGACTCGATATACAAGAAGAATTCAAAAGGTCCTAAAAAGAAGATCTCAACTCCAAAAGAAATAATTGAAACAAAGTCTCACAAAATCTTTTTATGGAAGTTAAAAAAAAAAAAGGAAAAAGGCGGCAAGTTTATGACGGTGCTCACCTCATCAAGCATGGAAATAAGCCTGGTCTTCTTCCACTGCTGCTCCGTACCCGAGATCCGGCCATCCTCGTCCACATTCATCCGATGATCCATCGGCGATGGCTCGGGTGGATCAGCATCTACAAGCAAGTCGCTAGCACTACTTTCTCCTGCTGCTGTTACTGCAGTACGGCCGGCACCGCATATTTCCTCAAGAAGTTGTCGGGCTGGCTCGAGGAAGCTGGAGCGGTTTAAAACCGTGGCGTAGCCTGTGAAGGGCCCGAGCGGACCTACGCCGAACTGGTCGAATGAAGGAGGTGGAGGGCTGGAAGGAGAGGAGCAGAGGGACAGATAGAAGGCCTCGGTGGAAGAGATCTGGTGGTGGTGGTAGTGGTGGTTCTGGTGTGTTGGGAGCGAGACAGTGTTGTTGTGGCCAGAGAATTGGTGGTTAGGGTTTTGAGAATAATAGGTAGAGGAAGAGGACGAAGAAGAGGAAGAGCCGCAAGGAAGGAAGTGAGGGTGTTTGCGGGGTAGAGGGGCCAAGCGCTGGCGGGATCGTGGAGTGACGGTAACGAGGAGGGTGGAGGAGAGTCCTCCTCCGGCGGGAACCGGAGCTCCTCCCTCCGGCTGTGTTGGGCCACGTGGGACATCGGATGCTGTTGGACTACTAGCTGCTCCTCTTCTCCTCCAACGACGAATCGCTCCGCCGCCGACGACATGCTCTCCTCTTCAGCTCTTTCCATGGATGGACTAACGAGGGCGGACTGACTAACGATTCTTAAAACAAAACAAAATTCGGCTTCCCACCCAAAGGGAACACGAGAGAGTAGAAGATGTAGCAGTGAAAACGCGAATGAAAATTCCGACTCCTCAAATGTCAGGCACTGGACGAGAGAAAGGAGCAGCATTGGCGGCCAGAATCGATAAATACGCCGGCTATTGGTAAATATGCTTCCCACCGTTTTAGAATATGTGATCCGTGACCCGTCGCATACCCAATACCCATTGCGGTGTCGAAGATCGCTAACAAGGGAGCGTTTGTATAATTAATGATTCGCCACTAATTAAATTAGTTTAAAATA
Source organism: Calamus simplicifolius (assembly GCA_900491605.1). Classification (NCBI taxonomy): domain Eukaryota; kingdom Viridiplantae; phylum Streptophyta; class Magnoliopsida; order Arecales; family Arecaceae; genus Calamus; species Calamus simplicifolius. The sequence goes on along the minus strand of UESW01000006.1, from coordinate 127,969 downwards.
TGTGTTTATGCGGAGAATTTGAGATTCGGTGTCGAGCGGACGGCTGTGGCCGTTGCACGTGGGATCCCAAACCGGAGGGTGGTGGGCCCTTCATTGATAACACCGCAAAAATTACTCTCCACACCTTTAATTTTTTTATAAAAAAAATAAATTTCTAAATTATTCTTAAATTTATCCATCATTTTTTTTTCTCTTTTCACATCCTTCTTCCTCATCCCACTCATCTAATATCCATGTAGCACGCCTCACTGGATCCCCTTAACCCCTATTTCCTTTTTGGCATCAGACTTCTCTCCTTTGCCCCGACCACTCCAATCCCTTAAGCACCGACTCCCCTTCATAGCTCTAGCTCCTCTTGGTCCCCTGACCTTCAGCTTCGATCCTTCGGCACCGACTTTTCTTTTCAGTCTTAGCCAGCTTTTTGGATGCTGACTCTCCTTTCTTAGCCTTGGCTCCTCTTGGCCCTTAGCTCAGTCTCCTTTTAGCCTCCGACTCTCTTTCCGATTCAGATCTTTTGGCATTGACTCTCTCTTTGCCCTCAGCACCGACTTTTTTTTTTTTTTTCAGGCGCTTCGACTCCAACTCTTCTTTGCTAGCCTCATGGTCCTAGCTCTCAGCTTTTTTTTTGCTCCTGTGTTTGGCCATGATAGGCCGTATGAAAGGGGCGGGAAGAGAGATTTTGTTCAGGATAAAGAGTGCGAAAAGAAATTATAAAGAGTATAATGATAATTACGCAATGATATATAATTTATTTATTTAAATAGGGGTGTGAAAAGTAATTTTTGCGGTATACTCCCCATCACCGTTCGCCGCTGGGATCACCTATTCACCTTGGGAACAAGTGGGCCCGGGTGAACCTAGGGGACATTCATCCACCACCTTGTGGTTGGTCCGTAGTTTATCAAGGGGAGAACGGAGGGTGAGAAAGTGAAATCAAATGGAAACGTGATGTTACGCGTGTGTCCGCCGTGGTGTGGATCGAGATTATCACAGCCAGATTTGGGGAGTGGAACGTAGGGGAGGATGATTCCGATACATAAGATTACTATGTATTCGCCCTTGCATATACGTATGCTACTTTAATTTAATTTAAAAATAATTTTTTTATCTTCGTAAATATTATTTATAAATTAATCTACTACTATTTATTTCTTAACCCATCTTTTGTTTCTCAGTTATTTTAAATAAAATATATATTAAAATATAATGTATTTATCCTAAATCTAAGTGAACAGTCATGAATCATGAGTTTTCTAAATCATAAAATTTTTAATAAAAATAATTCTGTTTTATGAAAAATCCTTATAGAGCTTAGAGATAAAAGTGTTTTTTAAAATATAAATGAATTTAAAAATATTGTTTTAAAAAATAAAATTAATAATTTAAATGCAGTGAAATTTTTTGAGCACAAGATCACGTGCCCAAAAACGGCTCTCACCGGCAATTTTTTTTCATCAGTTTTTGCATTGCCCTCTTTTTTTGTTCGCTAAATTTTTCACATAAAAACTGTTAGCAATTTATTACTAGATTAATATGAAAAGAGAGGAAAGATAGAGGATTATTCTTCTATGATTTAATTAGCAATTGAAATAATTTATTTGAAAAATTATATTAAATATTATGAAATAGAATTGGATGTGTAATGATAGAACAAAAAAAATGTGGTGTACGTTCTCATTTCTATTATATTATATTAGATAGATTATGTTGACCAATATGAGGTGTCTGTACTAGCTCATGGAGGGTATGGCTATTCCTTGCTCTGTTCTTTGGGTTGAGTGGGGGCACGACATCCTCCACTCCCAATCATTCAAGGAGTAAGTGAAGAGAGGAGGAAACGAAGCTTTTATTTATTTTTATTAATAAAATAAAATTTTTTATCCTCAAATTTTTAATTGAAATTTAATTTTACTTTTAAAATTTTATAATTAAAAATTTAGTATATCATGTTTGAAGAATATTGCATCCGCAACATTCTATTACATGTGATTAATTAAAATTAATAAAAAAGTTAGCATGTCATCCTAATATTAACACATGAACTAAAATATACTTAAGTTTTTTTAATATATTTTTAATTCTTAAATTTTTACTCAAAATATATTTTAACTAGTTTAGTCCTTCATGTTTTAAGAATATTGCATTGTTAATGAGTCGGTGCATAAAGTCGATTAAAATAAAGAAATAGTTAATGTATCATGTTGATGCAAATTTGTGGAGTATCACTAAGAGCTTCCAATAACTTTCCATGTAAAATAAGTTCTAATTTATATATTTGTACTTTGATATATTTGTTATTTTGTTAATTTTAGCTATCTCCGTATAATAAGTCATATAATACTTTTAAAACATAAGAGATTAAATTATAGCAATCAAAAGTTTGAGAAGCAAAATAAATTTTGAATGAAACTTTTAATGCAGGCAAACCACTCTAAAATCTAATTTGAAGTAAGTAAGCTACAATGGAAGATAACTACTAATCTCACACCAGCTTGTTAAGGATCTTTGATTCAACATATACAACTATTATGAAAAAATATGTGGTTTTGCACTACTGAAGCGAGGAATTACTCCAAACCAAGAAAAAAAAACCTCTTAAAATTGTATTACTTAATTCATTCTTAATTCATTAATATAATGGAGTATACTAGAAGTTTATTTATAGAGCAAAATTAATCCAAAAAAATTAGACTAGAATTAGAATATTTTTAAATTATAAAGTTATTCAAATTAATAAAAAAAGATAGAAATAAGAATTTTAAAAGAATAAGACTCCTATTAATAAAAATAAAACCATTAAAGAAACACTTAATAAATTTTTATATTTTGACTAAAATTCTTCTTATTCTTATTTTTTTAGTTATATCAATTATTTCTATCTTGAATAATTCAGTTTCTAATGAATGCATTGCCATTTATAGAAATTTAGGTTAACCCTTTGGAGGTAATTCATGTATGATCTTGAAGAGCATAATGTGAGCCTTTGAAGAACTGCTATCTTCTTTTCTTTCATGCTACAAAATCATTTTAATTAACCTCTCTTTTGTTCTTTGGTTTCATTTTTTCTTATTTCTTTTCAATAAATTAACTTCTAACATGAATAGCAGCCAAGAATTCCATACTTTTTTTTTGTTTAAATTTTTGCTTTTGGTACTAAAGTTAGTTGATTTGTCTCCTTGTTGAGGCTGACTTTATTTAGCAAGTTTATTTTGAAAAAATATTGATTTATATTTTTCAAAATTATGCAAATATTGAAAGTTTGTTGGTTTCATTTCCTATGATTTGAAAACCCAATTAATCAATGAAGGATACAAGAGGAATTTTTAGGTTCTTTCTTTTTCTTCCTAATAAAAGCATGATTTTCTAAACAATAACTTCTCTCACCTTGCTTCCATCTTCTCTTTGTAAATCAGAAAAAAGCCCTTATAGCTACTTATATTTTGTTCTTTCAAGGATTGCTTTATCACCAATATTTTGGTGTTAGGATATCCTTTTGGATTTGTTGCTTCATTCCTTAAATTGCCGGTAGCATTATTTTCTATGCTTTCTATTGACTTCAATTATTTATTTTTAACTATACCAAAAGGGAGATATCTTCTTTATTGATTATTCTTAAATCTGTTGTATTCTTCGATTTATTTGGCTCTCTAATTATTTGCCTTCCTGCTTTTTAATAGGATTATTTGAAGCAGAAATAAGTTCTTGCCTTGTTAGAATTGCAATATCAATATTTCTTGCTCTTACTTCCTCTTTTAATTTTTTTACTTTAAGGTCATCCTTATGCTCAACTTCTTGATTGGCTTTCTAGTTGTTAAGGCTAGTGTTGATGCTTGATCACCAGAAAGATAGAAAAATTTTTTTTGTACAAGATCTCCGGCTGAAGGAAGAATGAAAAAATCCCCCTTCCTTCCTGGATTCCAGCCCCTTTTATACTCCTTGAATTTTCGAAGAAAAAATCGCTCCCTGGCTTTCGTCATCATGCCGTCAGCTTCAAGTCATATTTCCCTTTCTTTTGCTTTTTCTTATCGAATGAGATTAATGTGTAAGATTAGTGGTCAGCCACAGCGAGGGCTTGCCACATGATGGTTTACTGTTAATCAACACCAGAGGCATTAAGGGACTTGCCCTGGAAGTCAAGGATCGCCATGATGGGTTTCGATCTTTCCAAGGGAATGTCAGAGTTAGTGAAAAGTTATCTGGCTCTAAAATAGGCGCTCAGTATCTCCTTTATTTGAGCTTTTCGATGAATGGTGACGTTCTGGCATTTGTCTTATCCAAGCCATTTAAAGCGCTATGATGTTTGATAATTCTTGGGCTCTGTTCCAGATACGACAGCTTGTAGCGTTAAGTGCTCCTGATATGGAAATAGTTTTGAGAGGTCGGGGCATATAGCCCAAAGCAGGGGGCCGTCCAGGACCGGGAGGCCGCTCAGGACCTGGGGGGCCACCCTTGACCAGGGGGCTACCCAGGACCTGGGGGCCACCCTTGACCAGGAGGCCGCCCAGAACTCGGGGACTGCCCAGAGCTTGGGGGCCGTCCAGGACCTGGGGGCCACCCAGAACCAAGAGGTCGCCCAGACCCTTGAGGCCGCCCAGAACTCGGAGACCGCCGCCAGAGCTTGGGGGCCGTTCAGGACCTGAGGGCCGCCCAGAACCGAAAGGCCGCCCAGACCCTGGAGGCCGCTTAGAACTCGGGGACCGCCCAGAGCTCGGGGGCCGTCCAGGACCTGGGGGCCGCCCAGACCCTGGAGGCCGCCCAGAACTCGGGGACCGCCTAGAGCTCGGGGGCCATCCAGGACCTGGGGGCCGATCAGACCCTGGAGGTCGCTCAGAACTCGGGGACCGCCCATAGCTCGGGGGCCGTCCAGGACCTAGGAGCCACCCAGAACCGAGAGGCCGCCCAGACCCTGGAGGCTGCTCAGAACTCGGGGACCACCCAGAGCTCCGGGACCATCCATGACTTGGGGCCGCCCAAACCCTGGGGGCCGCCCAGGACCTAGGGACCGCCCAGGACCTGGGGCCACCCAAGATCGGGAGGCCACCCAGACCCTGGAGGCTGCCCAAACTCGGGGACCGCCCAGAGCTTGGGGGCCTTCCAGGACTTAGGGGCCGCCCAGACCCTGGGGGCCGCCCAGGACCGGGAGGCCATCCAGACCCTGGAGACCGTCCAGGACTTGGGGGCCGTCCAGGACCTGGGGGTCACCCTTGACTAGGGTCCTGTGCCGAGGGTTCCAACGTATTCCCTGCAGACCGACCGTGTCTCGACCCGTATTTCATTTCTTGACCATATCATAGCCCCCTCGCCCCTGTCCCTTGTGCTCAGCCGCATCGCACGTGCAGAAGGGGGAGGGACGGAAAACCAAATTTAAATTTGTAAATACCATAGATTGACGTTTCGAAAAAGAGAAAATGAAGGCGCGTATCCCTAAGAGGATAGCACCTTTTTGTCTATCCGGTCCCACTCAGGGGTCACCGCGTGGTTTTGTGGCGCTCGAGGGGTTATGTTCAAAAAATATATATAAAAAGGGGTCCGTCCTCTTTACTTCCTCGCCTTTTATTCTTGTCACGTCTCTTGTATCTTCATTCTTTCAAGCCCAGGTTAGTCGACCTTTCTTTCTCCTTTTTCTTCTTCATGGATCATCATCAAGACGGGAAAGGCAAGAGCCCTCTGATCGAGCCCTCCCGCGAGGAGATTATCCAGGCATGCCGCCAAGCTCTCGGAAGCGTGACCATTCGAGGGGATCAACCAGCCCCGCAGCTGGCGTCTAGGACATTATCCCAATCCCCTAGGGTTTCCTCTTCATCCACCAGCCATGAGGTAGGTCTCTCGGTAGCCATCCCTAAGTCCACCGGTCCGACGAGATTGCTTCAATCACATCCTCTCAGGATCTTAGGAATCTTCGGGCCCAGTTTGAGATCCCCAGCAATATTCGTCTTTCCGTTCCCCTCCCCGAAGATAGGGTCACTCTCACGCAACCGGGGAAGGTCGCGTTGTACGAAGAGTTTTTTAAATGTGGCCTTCGATTGCCTTTGCATCCCTTCTTTATAAATTTGTTAAATAGATACTATCTCATCCCGGCACAGCTTACCCCTTACTCCATCCGCATCGTCTTTTCATTTTTAGTGCTTTGTCATTTCCATGGGGCTCCCGCCCGGCTCTCCCTATTTAGGGCTTTGTATAGGATTCGGAATCCCATAAGGGATGGGTGGTGGAGTTTTGCGTCTAGGCCCAGGAGAGTCCTAGGGCTCAACCCCCCTTCCAAAATCAAGGGGTGGAAGTCGCGGTTTTTTTATGCTCATCTAGAGGGGGTGGATGTGAACTGGGGTGTTCCTGATACCAGCTCTAATCAGAACTCGACTATCGAGGAGAGAGATCAGGAGTTGTTTAATATTCTAGTATCCACCGTCGTGCCCCCTAGTAAGGAACTGTTATCGAATGATAACCTTCAGGAGATTGCGTCTATGCGGTGTCGCTGCCTACAGCGTCCGGTGAGCTTCGAAGAGTTTTATTTTTGTCATCACTATCTTCCTTTTTTTTGGGGTATTTTGTATTCGAGTACGTGTATAAGAATGGATTTTAGCGCGCACCTTTTACTTACATGTGGCATCTCTAGGGCACTTTTTTGATTAACTTTGGATTCTGATTTTGCAGCAATGAAGTTCTCTTAGGATGCGATAATATCAAGCATTCAGAAGAGGAAAGAAATGCCCGTGGCGCGACTAGGGCTGGGCCGAAAAGGCCTTGTCAAAGGGAGCCGAGACACTCGACCCAGCCTCCGGCAATTCTCCCTGAGGCGATATTAGTGGAGGAGGATGAGGGAGAGGAGAACCTCCCCGCCGGGATACCTATTAAGGGTCTCCCTGTGGAGGGCCTATTGGGGCCGCCTCCCCTCCCGCCAGAGATATTGGGAAGCCCTCCGGGAGCAAAGGGTTGGTCGAGACCTGCCCGCCAGACCCGCAGTCGCTAGAAGGAGCAGATGTTTTCGCTCCCCCGGACATCTCGAAGGATCCGACTCAATCCTCAGAGATGCCCAGTTAGGGCATGGCGTATAAGAGCCGTTTATCAGAAACGGTTCTTAAACTCTCGGTTCTGCCCTGGTTTCAAGCCAAAATGAGGGGCTTGCCCCTGGAGGAATCTTTCGATACGATGTTTACAGCCGCGCTCCAGGTAAAATCACAGTCTCCCTCCTTTCTTTCCTTTCTCGATTTCTCTTTTTCCTCGATTACAGAATTCCCGCACTCATCAACTATTTTTAACGTAGATGTCCAACGTGTTGGGGAGATTGTTGAGAATTTGTTGCCCTAATCTCATTGATTTTGATGATTACCAAAAGCCATGAGTATATTAAAAGATGTAATGAGTTTATTTACATGAGCAATGAATTTATTTAGAACAATGAATGAGAATGTTAAAGTATAACTTTAATCAATTTGAAAGTAACTTCAAGCTCCATGTTTAAGCTTTCAAAAAGAAATTTTATACTTCATATTATAATCAATGAGTTTTTGGAACATTTCTTGAATTGATTCTTAATGACAATTTTATTGTATTCAAGTCAAAAAAATTGATTTAAAATGAATCTGGAACGAATTTCAAGTCAATCAGAAAATTCTCTGATTTTTGATACGTTCCGGAGCCGACTCTAGAGTTTCAGAGTCGACTCCACTCAGAATACAGAAATGACTGTCTGTCTCGAGTCGACCCCTGTGATTTCATGAGTCGACCCCCGATTCTGTCGAGCCGACTCCATGACTGTGTGAGTCGACTCCGCTCAGACACCAGAGGTATGTTTTTCTGAGCATTTCGCGAGTCGACCCCCAACTTTTCATGAGTCGACCCCCGACTGTCAGGAGTCGACACTTATTTTTGATGAGTCGACCCTTTGACTTTCTGAGTATTTCTATTTTTGGTATCTCGACTTCGAGCCGACTCGCGGAAAGCAGGAGTCGACTCCAGCAAATCTGGGCGAGATTTTTCGAATGCAACTCAGCGTCAACGGTAAGATTTTTAATTAACGGCTATTTTTCTTTGTTTCTAACGGCTATATTTTTGCAGAATCTATAAATAGAGAAGCCGTTTTCAAATCAAAAATATACAATAGAGAGATATTCACTTCAAGAGAAAAGAAGAGAAAAATCGAAAAAACAGAGCTTCATTTGAAAAAATCCGAGATTCAAAATAGAGTGAAAGAAAAGAGTGAAATCAAAGGAAGCTTCTTCTGTGCTCAAGCTCACAATCCAAGGAAGCTTCAGAAGAAAATCCAAGAGCTATTCAAGAGCATCTCAAAAGATTTTCAACACTCAAAGAAAGAAGAAAAGCTCAAAACTCCAACTGCTTCAACTGTGAAGAATTGGAGCTGAGGCCCGATTCTACATCTAAGGAGAAGAAGAAAAGAAGAAAAGCTCAAAAGCCAACCAACTGCAAATCAGGCTTTTCTAAACTTTATTCTTATATTTGATTATCTGCTCATTAAGGAGCTTTGTAATTGAAAAACAATATTTCTATTATTTGTGTCTAGTTCAATCTGGGGGATTGAACTAGTGGAGGTAGTCTTACCTCGGTACAAGCTTGGTAAGCTTGTGTTAGGGTTTTTGTGCTGGTGAGCCCTTGAAAACCAGCTGGGTTCGTTGTGATCCCGGGAAAACAACAAGTTTGAGTTGTGAGCTTGTAAAACAACTCGGCTGTAATCAAGGAAGATTATAGTGTGGACCCAAGTGAATCTTGGGAGTGGACGTAGGTGTTGGATACACCGAACCACTATAAAATCTTTGTGTTTGCCGTGCTTCCATTGACTCTTCTCTATCTCTGTTTTATTCACTGCACTTTGTATTTACATTGCATTTGCCTTCATTATTCTTAAGCAAACTATTTTAAAAGGCTAAATTTTTAAAGAACCCAATTCACCCCCCCCTCTTGGGTTGTCATCTGGGCCAACAATTGGTATCAGAGCTAGTGCTCATTAGATTTTGATCACACGATCAAGAGCTAAAGATCCAAATGGCAACACAAGTTGGATCATTTGCTGAAGGTCATTCTACGAATAGACCTCCACTGTTTAATGGTTCAAATTATTCTTATTGGAAAGCAAGAATGAGGATATTCATTCAAGCTTCTGATTATGAATTATGGGGTGTTATAATTAATGGACCTAGTACACCCACACATGTTATTGATGGCACTATTGTTCCTAAGCCCGAAAGGGACTGGAATGATAATGATAGGAAGATGGCACAGCTTAACGCTAAAGCCATGAATGTCTTATATTGCTCTTTAGATGCTAATGAATTTAATAGAATCTCCACATGTAATTCCGCAAAGGAGATTTGGGATAGATTAGAGGTTACCCATGAGGGTACCAACCAAGTAAAAGAATCTAAAATTAATATTCTTGTTCATAAATATGAGTTGTTTAGCATGGAACAATCTGAAACCATTGCATGCATGTATACTAGATTTACAGATATTGTAAATGGTTTGAAAAGTCTTGGTAAGACATATACTAACTCAGAACTTGTTCGAAAAATTCTTAGGTCATTACCAAGATCATGGGAAGCAAAAATGACAGCAATCCAAGAAGCAAAGGACCTCAACACTTACCCTTAGAGGAGCTTCTAGGATCTCTTATGACCCATGAGCTGACTATGAGGCAGCATGTAGAGGAGGACACAAAGAAGAAGAAAGTGATTGCCCTCAAAGCTGCAAAAGAAGAAGAGAGCAGCAGTGATGATGATGATGATGAAGAGACTGCTCTCTTAGCTAAAAAATTTAAAAGATTCATGAGGAGAAAGAAACCCTTCCACAAGAAGAAATTTGGAGCAAAGTGGGAAGGAGAAAAGGATAAGAACAAGGACAAGGACAAAGAAAAAGAGAAAGACCCCTTGACTTGCTATGAGTGTAATAAACCGGGGCACTTTAGGAATGAATGTCCTAAATTGAAGAAAGCCTACAAAAAGAAAAAGAAGGCTTATGTGGCGACTTGGAGTGATAGCGAGGAATCTTCTTCCGAAGAAGAAGAACAAAAGGAAGTCGCAAACGTATGTTTTATGGCGGACGACAACGATGAGGTAAGTTCCGATAACCCTTGCGATGAATTTGCATTTGATGAATTATTTGATGCTTTTAATGAACTTGTTGGGATTTCAAGGTTTTGAAAAAGAAATACAAGATTTTGAAAAAAAAATTTAACTTTCATTAAAGAAAAGGAAGATCTTAATAATGAAGTTAAGAAACTTAAATCTGAAAATGAAATTTTGGTAAAAGAGAAAGAATTAATTACCAATGAAAATAATAATCTAAGGAAAGAGGTTGAAAAACATAAGAACATAGTTGATAAGTTTACATTAAGCTCAACTAAATTAGACATGTTATTAAATAGTCAAAAAGCAGTTTTTGACAAAGCCGGATTAGGGTATAACACTTTAAGAAAACAAAAATCACTGAAAAATATTTTTGTGCGTGCTGGCCAAAGTAATTTTACATGCTTTAAATGTAATCAAAAAGGACATAAATCTTATGAATGTAAAATTCTAAAACCTAATAAAAACTTAAATGTTAAAGGGAAGAAAATATGGGTTCCGAAAGGAACAATATTTGTTGCTACTAACCATGAAGGACCCAAGAAAGCTTGGGTACCTAAACATAAAGTTTGATATCATTGCAGGAATGTCTTGTGGCCAAGAGATCAAAGAGAAAGTGGTATCTTGATAGTGGCTGCTCAAGACATATGACGGGTGACAAAGAAGAATTCATCACCCTTGAAGAAAAGAAAGGAGGAGTTGTTACATTTGGCGACAATGGCAAAGGCCAAATCTTGGGGTTTGGTAACATTCAAATAACTCCCTCCACATATATTGAAAATGTACTTTATGTTGATGGTTTAAAGCATAACTTAATTAGTATAAGTCAATTATGTGACAAAGGTTTTAAAGTATCATTTGAATCTTCTATATGCACAGTAGCTAATCCCATTGATAATAGCATTGTTTTTATTGGAAATAGAAATGGCAATGTATATGATTGACTTAGACAATTTGTCTACTAATAATCATTGCTTAGTTGCTAATAATGCTAATATGAATGAGATTGGTTGGTTGTGGCATCGAAGATTAGGTCACGCAAGCACACACCTAATTTCAAAACTAATTAGAATGGATTTAGTAAAAGGTCTACCTAAAATAGATTTTGAAAATAACAAAATATGTGATGCATGTCAGTTTGGAAAACAAACGAGAAGTTCTTTTAAATCTAAAAATGTTGTTTCAACTTCTAGGCCATTAGAGCTACTTCACATGGACCTTTTTGGACCAACTAGAACCACAAGTCTAGGAGGAAAGAAATATGGTCTTGTGATAGTAGATGATTACTCTAGATTCACTTGGGTAATGTTTTTAGCTCACAAAGATGAGACTTTCTCGATATTCCTGAAATTCTTCAAGAAAGTAACAAATGAGAAAAACACTACCATAGTGTCTCTAAGAAGTGATCATGGAACTGAATTTGAAAATCACTTATTTGAAAGTTTTTGCAATGAAAATGGTATTAATCATAACTTTTCTGCACCAAGAACCCCTCAACAAAATGGAGTAGTTGAAAGGAAAAATAGGACTTTAGAAGACATGGCCCGTACCATGCTATGTGAAAGTAAACTCCCGAAATACTTTTGGGCGGAAGCTATTAACACAGCATGTTACATCCTAAATAGAGCTTAATAAGACCTATTTTAAAGAAAACACCTTATGAATTATGGCATGATAGAAAACCCAACATTAAATATTTTCATGCATTTGGTTGTAAATGTTTTGTTCACAATAATGGTAAAAATAATTTAGGCAAATTTGATGCTAAATCTGATGAAGGAATATTCTTAGGATATTCAACAACTAGTAAAGCATATAGAGTATTTAACAAGAAAACTTTAGTTGTTGAAGAATCCATTCATGTAGTTTTTGATGAATCTTTAGCAACTCGTTCCGAAAAATTTGATGATGAAGAAGATACAAACATAATTGAGAAAGATCTTGAAAAATTAAATATTGATGTATCTTCAGATCATGAGCAAGACGCTAAAGATAATGATTCACCTAAGGATGATGATACTAACACTAATCATAATGATGTAGATCTACCTAGGGATTGGAGATATGCTTATAGTCACCCTAAGGAATTGATTATAGGTGATCCATCTCAAGGAATAAGAACTAGATCATCTATGAGAAATATTAGTAATCATCTTGCATTTGTATCACAAATTGAACCTAAAACTATTGAAGAAGCTGAAAAAGATAATAATTGGATGTTAGCAATGCAAGAAGAATTAAATCAATTCACTAGAAATAATGTATGGACTTTAGTAGAAAGACCTAAAAATCATTCTGTTATAGGATCAAAATGGATATTTAGAAATAAACTAGATGAAAATGGCATAGTAATTAGAAACAAAGCTAGATTAGTTGCAAAAGGATATAATCAAGAAGAAGGTATTGATTTTGATGAAACCTTTGCACCAGTAGCTAGATTAGAAGCCATTAGACTATTACTTGCATTTGCATGTCACATGAATTTTAACTTATTTCAAATGGATGTAAAAAGTGCTTTTCTAAATGGATTTATAAATGAAGAAGTATATGTAGAACAACCACCAGGTTTTGAAGATCATGAATTTTCAAATCACGTTTTTAAATTGCACAAAGCTTTATATGGTTTGAAACAAGCACCTAGAGCTTGGTATGATAGATTAAGTAAATTCTTAATTGAAAATGATTTTGTAAGAGGAAATGTTGATAAAACATTATTTTTGAAAAGAAAACATAAAGATTTATTAGTAGTTCAAATATATGTTGATGATATTTTTTGGTGCTACTAACAATCTTCTATGTCAAGAGTTTGCTAAGTTGATGCAGGGCGAATTTGAAATGAGCATGATGGGAGAACTCAATTTCTTCCTTGGACTCCAAATCAAACAAAGCAAAGAGGGAATCTTTATCAACCAAACAAAGTACACAAGAGAAATTCTAAAGAAGTTTGGTATGGAATCAATCAAACCCCTCGGAACACCAATGAGTCCTTCATGCAAGCTGGACAAAGATGAAGAAGGTAAGAAGGTTGATCAAAAATATTATCGAGGTATAATCGGATCCCTACTTTACTTAACTGCAAGTAGACCAGACATAATGTTTGCTTTGCTTATGTGCTAGATTTCAGTCTGAACCTAAAGAATCACACTTAATTGCTGTTAAAAGAATACTAAGATACTTAAGTGGAACAAAAAATGTAGGTTTATGGTATTCTAGAGACTCAACATTAAATTGATTGCATACACTGATTCTGATTATGCTGGATGTAAGTTAGATAGAAAAAGCACAAGTGGTGCATGCCAATTCTTAGGAAGTAACTTAATCTCATGGTTTAGCAAAAAGCAAAATTCAGTTGCATTATCAACTACTGAAGCTGAATATGTTGCAGCTGGAAGTTGCTGTGCTCAAATCCTATGGATTAAGCGACAACTTGAAGACTATGGTATCACACTTGATAAGACACCTATAAGATGTGATAATACAAGTGCAATTAATCTAACAAAAAATCCAATTCAACATTCTAGAACAAACACATAGAAATTAGATATCACTTTATAAGAGAACATGTTGCCAATAATGAAATTTGTCTTGATTATGTGAATACTGAAGAACAATTAGCTGATATATTTACAAAACCCTTGAGTGAAGAAAGATTCTGTTATCTTAGAGGAGAGTTAGGGATTTGTGATCCATTAGAATGAATTTGAAACCCCTAAGGAAAGTTTATCTAAAATTCTTTCAAATCCTTGATCTTTAAGGAAATCTTATCTAGAAATATCTAATTGATCTATTAAAATCCAATGATTATTTTATCAATTTTTAAGATCAATATCCGGACACATTTTAGATTATCTGAAACTTTATATTTTTTGCTCTGAAATGGTCTCGGAGCCGACTCGGTGAGTATCGGAGTCGACTCCATGTTTCTACTGAAACTCTTGAGTCGACCCCTTCTCTGCGCGAGTCGACTCCACTTCGGGATAGTTTTCTGTGACTGTCCGGAGTCGACCCCTCGCTTTGCGGGAGCCGACTCGAAGTGGTCCCAGGTCGATTTATCTAGGGCAGAGTCGACTCGCCGTTCATTTCTATCGTCTCGAATCATCAAAATACTCTCTCCAAAATTTTTCCTGACCTTCCAAATCCTCAGAAATCCCTGATTAACCCTTCCAAAAGATCAATGGCCCCTAAAACTCGTGGATCTAACCTTGGTGCGGCCGGAGTAAAGAGGAAGAGGGCGGTGAGGAAGACCGTGAGGCGTCCCGCTCGTGAGCCTTCACCGAGCTTGGATTCAACCTCATCATCTTCGACTCCTAGTGCTTCTCCATCTACGGCTCCATCTCAGGTAGATAGACTTGCCGATAGAGTGATAACTACCGGGAGGAAAGTTGATTTTGAATTGTTTGAGGCCGAGGGATTTGTTGTGGGGAGGCAGTTGATTGAGATGGGTTGGGAGAAGATTTGTTCTTTAGATTGTCCTACCTACCCAGCTCTAGTCAAGGAATTTTATAAGAATCTATCTAGAGGAGACAATGGACTTGTAAGCATGTGAGAGGAAATAGAATTTCAGTGACAGTGGATTTGCTTTCTAGATTATTGAATCTTCCAGTGTCAGGAACATCTACTTTTTCTTCTGAAGATAGAAGCCCAGCTCTGTCTAGACTGCTTAACAGGGAGATTGTTGGTTTTGAAGAGGTTTTGCTAATCAATTATCCTTAGAATTGAGACTTCTCCACAACATCTGTAGTAGAATCCTATTCCCAAGATTGGGAGGTTTGACTATGTGTCTGAAAGAGATATTTGTAATGGATGCAATTGTAACTGGTAAACCCATTAATCTTCCAAGCATGATCTTATGGTACATTGCTGATTGTGGAGGCAAGAGAAAATCAAGTTTACCCTATGGCATGATTCTTACTAAAATTTTTCAGAGCCAAGGATTATCATATCAGATAGTGAGCCAATGAGGAACTTAAGACACACCGATTTTATAGTTTGGCCACTATACATAGAATGGGTTTTGTTAAAAGGAATGGCAGATGGGAAAGGAAAGGTTTGATGGAGATAGAGCCGTGGACACTGAGGCACCGGGACCGTCAGTCAGACATTCTTCGCCTGTTCCTCCGAGCTCTCCTATTCCTGCTCCTGTCCCTTCCCCTGCTCCGATGGTTGATCAGCCATCATCTTCATCTATTGGTTTCTCAGAACTTCAGTTAAGCAGCTTAAAGGTCTTCTTGATGATCAGGCAGATAAATTGAATCAGAGTTTGAAAACAAGTTTATGAATCTCAAAGAAACTCTTTACTCTTTAGATGATCGGATCACCAAGATAGAGTCAACCTTAGCACTTCATCTGAGTCTTTAAGTGGAGACCTAAAGAATATATTTGAAGAACTTAAAGACATCTGTGGAGATGGTGAAACATATGCAAAATGCAATGCTGAACTCCAAGATAAAATATTGACTGCTTGCACTTTTGTTGATGAAAGACTGAAGGATTATGTCAAGATTCAAACAGATGGAATGAAAAATATTATAGATCACTTAACTAGGATTGTAAGGACTCACTTTTGATGTATTAGATACTTAGTCCTTGCAATGTAATGAAGTTCATACTATGTTTTACATTTTGATACTTTGATGTAAAGAAAAGTCTATTTTGAATGCTCAATGTAATCTCAGTTTGAATGTATTTCTCCTTTTATCAATGAATCTCAGATTTTGTTAAATCATATCTTGAATGAATGAATGAATGATTATCTCTACCTTTTTGTTGATAACAAAAAAGGGGGAGAGTTTTATAGTTTTATAACTGTATATGCATGGGGAGAAATTAATTAATCAAATGATATTAAAATGATTGAATGAATGGGATATTTAATTGAGTTTCATAGGGGGAGCTACCTCATTCAGGGGGAGCCTAAGCCTAACTATGAAAATAAAATAAATTCTCTAATCAATCATGCATAAACTCAATGTTTTTGTCATCATCAAAAAGGGGAAGATTATTGGGGAGATTGTTGAGAATTTGTTGCCCAATCTCATTGATTTTGATGATTATCAAAAGCCATGAGTATATTAAAAGATGTAATGAGTTTATTTACATGAGCAATGAATTTATTTAGAACAATGAATGAGAATGTTAAAGTATAACTTTAATCAATTTGAAAGTAACTTCAAGCTCCATGTTTAAGCTTTCAAAAAGAAATTTTATACTTCATATTATAATCAATGAGTTTTTGGAACATTTCTTGAATTGATTCCTAATGACAATTTTATTGTATTCAAGTCAAAAAAATTGATTTAAAATGAATCTGGAATGAATTTCAAGTCAATCAGAAAATTCTCTGATTTTTGATACGTTCCGGAGCCGACTCTAGAGTTTCAGAGTCGACTCCACTCAATACAGAAATGAATGTCTGTCTCGAGTCGACCCCTGTGATTTCATGAGTCGACCCCCGATTCTGTCGAGCCGACTCCATGACTGTGTGAGTCGACTCCGCTCAGACACCAGAGGTGTATTTTTCTGAGCATTTCGCGAGTCGACCCCCAACTTTTCATGAGTCGACCCCCGACTGTCAGGAGTCGACACTTTATTTTTGATGAGTCGACCCTTTGACTTTCTGAGTATTTTATTTTTGGTATCTCGACTTCGAGCCGACTCGCGGAAAGCAGGAGTTGACTCCAGCAAATCTGGGCGAGATTTTTCCGAATGCCAACTCAGCGTCAACGGTAAGATTTTTAATTAACGGCTATTTTTTCTGTTTCTAACGGCTATATTTTTGCAGAATCTATAAATAGAGAAGCCGTTTTCAAATCAAAATATACATATAGAGAGATATTCACTTCAAGAGAAAAGAAGAGAAAAAATTAGAAAAACAGAGCTTCATTTGAAAAAATCCGAGATTCAAAATAGAGTGAAAGAAAAAGAGTGAAATCAAAGAAAGCTTCATCTGAGCTTAAGTTCATCAATCCAAGAAGCTTCAGAAGAAAATCCGAAAGTTATTCAAGAGCAAATCAAAAGATTTTCAACTTTCAAAGAAAGGAAAAAAAAGCTCAAAACCTTCTCAACTGCTTCAACTGTGAAGAATCGGAGCTGAGGCTTGATCAATCTAAGGAAAGAAGAAAAGAATAAAAGAAGAAAAGCTCAAAAGCCAACCAACTTCAAATCAGGCTTTTCTAAACTTTGTTCTTATATTCGATTATTTGCTCATTAAGGAGCTTTGTAATTGAAAAACAACATTTCTATTATTTGTGTCTAGTTCAATCTGGGGGATTGAACTAGTGGAGGTAGTCTTACCTCGGTACAAGCTAGGTATAGCTTGTGTTAGGGTTTTTGTGCTGGTGAACCCGGAAAACCAGCTGGGTTCGTTGTGATCCCGGAAAAATAATAAGTTTGAGTTGTGAGCTTGTAAAACAACTCGGCTATAATCAAGGAAGATTATAGTGTGGACCCAAGTGAATCTTGGGAGTGGACGTAGGTGTTGGATACACCAAACCACTATAAAATCTTTGTGTTTGCCGTGCTTCCATTGACTCTATCTCTATCTCTATTTTATTCACTATACTTTTTATTTTCATTGCATTTGCTTTCATTATTCTTAAGCAAACTATTTTAAAAGGCTAAATTTTTAAAGAACCCAATTCACCCCCCCCCCCTCTTGGGTTGTCATCTGGGCCAACACAACGGCCTTTTCGTACTCCATGAGGATCTAGTCAACGCCAAGTCCAACAACGAGGGCCTAAAGAAAGAATTATCGGAAGTAAAGGCCCAAGAATTGAAGGCGTCGCTTGACCTTCAGGCTGTTCGGGAGGACAACCGTGCATGGCGGGAGAGGGCCGAGAGGGAGCTGCAGACCCTGGACGCGAAACTGTCTGAAACCAGGGCAAAGCTGCTACCGATTGAGGAAAAATTGAAGGAAGCCATTCTCAAATTAGAATACACCGAAAACCGGGCTAACAACGCGGAGGCGGCGGCCCTTGATGCTGTAGAGAAGCTGGCCCTGGCCGAGAAGGAAACAAGGAAGCCCTGGATAAGATGGCTATAACGGAGACAAAGGCTCAAGAAAGGGTGGTCGCGGCCGAGGCTCGGGTTTGGGAGGCCATCGAGGAATACAAAAGTTCCCCCGATTTCGCCTCGGAATTTCGCGAGGCTGTTATGGACACCTTTGTCCAAGGCTTTGAGAGGTGCAAAAGAAGGTTGTCCCGACATTTCAAACTAGAAGATCTCGATCATTTCCAGCCTGCAGACGACGAAGAAAATTCTGATGCTGAGGTTGAAGACACCGCCGATGAAGCAGTGATAGCGGAAGAATCTGCTGCCCAAGCGACTGCAGTTGAAGAGTCGAATACTGAGCCGACCACAATGGGTAAGCATTCCAGGAATCAATAGGAACGCGGCTATGTCGGACTGTATCTCTTCTACTGCTTCCTCTCTTCTTTTTTTTTTAACTGTGTCCTCGACAGACTCTTTTTGGTAAGCTGGCCAATGCCAGCTTGTAGGGGATGCTTTTTGAAGTTTTGTAACAGCTCGACTTTTAAATGAATGAATGTCAGTTCTTCATTCCTGTTTGTTTATTATTGCAGTCGATTGGCTTATGATATTTAACCATAATCCATATAGGAAGTAAAGGGACTCATCTCCCCCTTTGGCCCTTCGAGGCTTAATCTATAGATCGACGTTAGGTACGTCTCTAGGATCGTGGAGCCGCCGAGTTCTTTTCCAAGAACTATCTCGGGGGTAGTCGGATACCAGCCTGAGAGTTCGACTCGAGACCGCCTAGGCCTTGGAC
This sequence comes from Calamus simplicifolius, assembly GCA_900491605.1. Taxonomy (NCBI): domain Eukaryota; kingdom Viridiplantae; phylum Streptophyta; class Magnoliopsida; order Arecales; family Arecaceae; genus Calamus; species Calamus simplicifolius. The sequence goes on along the minus strand of UESW01000006.1, from coordinate 109,108 downwards.
TTGAACCTCCTCAGGGGTGTGCAATACCGGCCCAGGGGTGTCCTCAGGACCGTGGGGCCATCGAGTTCCTTTTGAAGAATCGTCTCGGGGGTAGTCGGATACCAGCCCGAGAGTTTGACTCGAGGCCGCCTAGGCCTTGGACTTGAACCTGCTCAGGGGTGTGCAATACCAGTGGGGGTGTCCTTAGGACCGTGGGGCCATCGAGTTCCTTTTGAAGAATCGTCTCGGGGGTAGTCGGATACCAGCCCGAGAGTTCGACTCGAGGCCGCCTAGGCCTTGGACTTGAACCTCCTCAGGGGTGTGCAATACCGACCCGGGGTGTCCTTAGGACCGTGGGGCCGTCAAGTTCCTTTTGAAGAATCGTCTCGGGGGTAGTCGGATACCAGCCCGAGAGTTCGACTCGAGGCCGCCTAGGCCTTGGACTTGAACCTCCTCAGGGGTGTGCAATACCTGCCCGGGGGTGTCCTTAGGACCATGGGGCCGTCGAGTTCCTTTTGAAGAATCGTCTCGGGGGTAGTCGGATACCAGCCCGAGAGTTCGACTCGAGGCCGCCTAGGCCTTGGACTTGAACCTCCTCAGGGGTGTGCAATACCGACCCGGGGGTGTCCTTAGGACCGTGGGGCCATCGAGTTCCTTTTGAAGAATCATCTCGGGGGTAGTCGGATACCAGCCCGAGAGTTCGACTCGAGGCCGCCTAGGCCTTGGACTTGAACCTCCTCAGGGGTGTGCAATACCGGCCCGGGGGTGTCCTTAGGACCATGGGGCCGTCGAGTTCTTTTCAAGAACTATCTCGGGGGTAGTCGGATACCAGCCCGAGAGTTTGACTCGAGACCGCCTAGGCCTTGGACTTGAACCTTCTCAGGGGTGTGCAATACCGGCCCGGGGGTGTCCTCAGGACCGTGGGGCCATCGAGTTCCTTTTGAAAAATCATCTCGGGGGTAGTCGGATACCGGCCCGAGAGTTCGACTCGAGGCCACCTAGGCCTTGGACTTGAACCTCCTCATGGGTGTGCAATACCAGCCCGGGGGTATCCTTAGGACCGTGGAGCCGTCGAGTTCCTTTTGAAGAATTGTCTCGGGGTAGTCGGATACCAGCCCGAGAGTTCGACTCGAGGCCGCCTAGGCCTTGGACTTGAACCTCCTCAGGGGTGTGCAATACCGGCCCGGGGGTGTCCTTAGGACCGTGGGGCCGTTGAGTTCCTTTTGAAGAATCATCTCGGGGGTAGTCGGATACCAGCCCAAGAGTTCGACTTGAGGCTGCCTAGGCCTTGGACTTGAACCTCCTCAAGGATGTGCAATACCGGCCCGGGGGTGTCCTTAGGACCGTGGGGCCGTCGAGTTCCTTTTGAAGAATTGTCTTGGGGGTAGTCGGATACCAGCCCGAGAGTTCGACTCGAGGCCGCCTAGGCCTTGGACTTGAACCTCCTCAGGGGTGTGCAATACCGGCCCGAGGGTATCCTTAGGACCGTGGGGCCGTCGAGTTCCTTTTGAAGAATCGTCTCGGGAGTAGTTGGATACCAGCTCGAGAGTTTGACTCGAGGCCGCCTAGGCCTTGGACTTGAACCTCCTCAGGGGTGTGCAATACCGGCCCGGGGGTGTCATTAGGACCGTGGGGCCGTCGAGTTCCTTTTGAAAATCGTCTCGGGGGTAGTCGGATACCAGCCCGAGAGTTCGACTCGAGGCCGCCTAGGCCTTGGACTTGAACCTCCTCAGGGGTGTGCAATACCGGCCCGGGGGTGTCCTTAGGACCGTGGGGCCGTCGAGTTCCTTTTGAAGAACTATCTACAAGAAATCTTTGAAAGTGTATGTTTATTGACTCCTTAGGTAAATACCTATTACATTATTGATGGTATTGCCGGAGATTGCCCGCGTTCCATGTTCGAGGGATCGGTTGTCCACTTAAGTCTTCGAGTCGGTATGCTCCACGATGAAGGACTTCTGTGACTCGGTAGGGCCCTTCCCAATTTGGGGACAACTTGCCCCCTTCCGTCGGTTTAGATATTTAGCTCTTCTAAGGACTAAGTATCCCTGGCGGAAGCTTTTCGGGCAGATGCGAGCATTATAATATCTCGCTACTCATTGTTGGTAGGCCGCTATCCTGACTTGAGCTCGGTCCCTTACTTCGTCAATGAGATCGAGACTGGCTCTTAAATTAGAGAGATTGTCAGCTTCATCATACGACTCCACCCGAATACTAGGCAGGCCAATCTCGACCGGGATAACAGCTTCGGAGCCGAAAACCAGGTTGAAAGGCGTTTCTCCTGTTGGCGTCCTGGGAGTCGTGTGGTAGGCCCAGAGCACGCTCGGGAGTTCTTCCACCCATCTTCCCTTAGATGTGTCCAGCCTGGTTCTCAGCCCTCGTAGTATCATACGATTCATGACCTCGGCTTCTCCATTGGACTGCGGATAGCCGACAGAGGCAAATCGATGAGTGATGCCGAAATCAGCACAGAAGGCTTTGAAGGCAGTATTATCGAACTGCCGGCCGTTATCAGTGACAAGAGTATGAGGTATGCCGAATCGACACGATAGATTTCCAGAGAAAAGCTTTGACCTTGGCTTCAGTGATCCGGGCGAGCGCCTCAACCTCAACCCACTTAGTGAAATAATCAATAGCCACAAGCAGGAATTTCCGCTGCCCTGATGCCAGTGGGAAAGGGCCGAGGATGTCCATACCCCATTGGGCAAAAGGCCATGGGGTGAAGAGAGGACTCAACAAGGAAGCCAACTGCCACTGAATACAAGCGTACTGCTAACATTGGTCACATCTCTTCACTAGCTCAGTAGCATCATCCTGCATGGTTAGCCAATAATATCCTTGTCGGAGAGCTTTACGTTCCAGAGATCTGCCCCCCGAATAATTTCCGCATATTCCTTCATGAATTTCCCTAAGAATATAATCCACGTCTGTTGGGCCGACGCATTTGAGAAAAGGCTGGGAAAAGGATTTCTTGTAGAGTTGGCCGTCCAGCAATATAAATTTGGAAGCTCTCCGTTTAAGCAGCTTGGCTTCTCCATGATCGGCCGGGAGGATGCCGTCTTTCAAGTATTGGATATAGGCATCCATCCATGTTTCCTCCTGTGTAACTGGCAGAACTTCTTCCATGGCTTCGATACTAGGTATCTCCAGGTACTCAATATAAGTTTTGCCCATGGTGTTATCCGCTGATGTGGCAAGCCGGGCCAACATATCAGCTATGGCATTCTCCCCTCTAGGGATGTAACTAATGGTGAAGCGATCTAGTAAGGGGATTAACAGATTCACCTTGCTTAGATACCGAGACATAATGGGATCTCGGGCCTCGTACTCCCCGGCCACTTGGGCAGAAATGAGTTGTGAGTCAGTAAAAGCTCGGAGACGCTTGATTCCCAGCCCATGCGCCAGTTTAATTCCGGCTAACAAGGCTTCATACTCAGCTTGATTGTTAGTGGCTTCAAAGAGGAAACAGAGAGCATACTCCAACACCACGCCCTCCGGGCTGGCAAGGATAAGGCCGGCTCCACTTCCCTGGGAGTTAGAGGCCCCATCGACGTGGAGGATCCACGCCCCATCATTCTCCTCGCTGACATCTGAAGGAATTTGGGGGGAATCTTCTTGATGTTTCTCAGACCAAGTACACTCCACCAAGAAATCGGCTAAGACTTGTGATTTCAGTGCGGCCTAGGGTTGGAAGGATAAGTCAAACCCCTAACTTGATGGCCCACTTAGCCAATCGGCCGGATGTGTCAGGACTGAACAAAATGGTTCTGAGGGGCTGATCAGTGAGTACAATTATAGGATGAGCCTGGAAATATGGTCTGAGCCGCCGGACGGAGATAACCAAAGCGAAAATAACCTTCTCCATTTTGGAATACCTTTCTTCCGCACCATGGAGTACTTTGCTAGTATAATATATAGGTTTCTGAATGGCATGGTCGTCGATGCGCACCAAAACAGAGCTGACGGCCTCTGAGGAAGTCGCAAGATAAAGGAAGAGCTTTTCTCCTTCCTCAGGTTTAGACAATAGGGGCAGCGTAGATAAGAATTCCTTAAGCTCACCAAAAGCTCACTGACAATCCTCCGTCCATTCAAAACCGTCTGCCCTACGTAAAACTTTGAAGAAAGGCAGACACTTCTCCACCGATCTTGACAAAAATCGGCTCAGCGCTGCTATCCTTCCGGTAAGCTACTGTACCTCCTTCTTATAGGTTGGTGGCCTCATATCAAGAATGGCCTGAATCTTCTCCGGGTTTACCTCAATTCCCTGCCGGGTCACCACAAAACCCAAGAATTTCCCTGCGGTAACTCCAAACGCGCATTTGCGCGGGTTAAGCTTGATTCTATGGAGTCGGAGGTTATGGAAAGTTTCCTCCAGATCAGTGATATGGTTGGCAGCACAAGTGCTCTTTGTCAGCATATCGTCCACATACACCTCTATATTACGGCCGAGCTGACCTTTGAAAACTTTATTCATCAGCCTTTGGTAGGTGGCTCCAGCGTTCTTTAATCCAAAGGGCATTACTTTGTAACAATAAATGCCCTTCTCAATAACAAAAGAGGTATGTTCTTCTTCCGAGGGGTTCATGTTTATCTGATTATACCCCGAAAAGGCATCCATGAAACTAAGAAGTTCGTAGCCGGAAGTAGAATCCACCAACTGGTCGATCCGCGGAAATGGAAAACTGTCTTTAGGATAGGTTTTATTAAGATCAGTATAGTCAATGCAGATTCTCCATCCCCCACTGGTCTTCCAGACCATGACCACATTAGCTAGCCAGTCAGGGTATTGTGCCTCTCGAATATGGCCGGCCATAAGCAATTTGTCCACTTCTTCATCTATAGTTCTCTGCCGCTCAGGAGCAAAACTCCTTTTTTTCTGACAGACCGGTCGGCATTCTGGGTTGATATTAAGCCGGTGAGTGATCACCTCCGGGGAATCCCAACCATGTCTGTCACTTTCCAAGCAAAGATATCTGCATTCGCCTGCAAGAAGGTTAGGAGCTGACTCCGGGCTTCAGGAGAGAGGAGTTCGCCGATTTGCACAATCTTGCCTGGTTCGCCCCCTAGGGAGCAAGACACCAAACGCTCTGCCGGTTCCCCTCTCCGCTCGGTCTCCCTGGGGTCGAATGACTCAGCAGCCGGGGGAACCGCAACTGTCTGAGGACTGGGAGCTAGATGATAACAGGGTCTGACTGAGTCTACCTCCCCACGCATCTCGCCAATTTTGGTTGGTAGGGAATTGCACCAGTAGACGTTTAGTGGATATAACCGCATCTAGCATATTTAATCCAGGATGGCCAAGAATGGCATTGAATGTCAGGGGCACCCGGGTTACCAAGAAGTCCAGCATCACCGTGCTCTGACGCGGCGGCGACCCTGCCGTAGCAAGTAGGGTGATTTCGCCCTCCACCTGTATGGAATCTCCTATGAAGCCAACCAGAGGAGCAGCCACAGGTCGAAGAGAGTCGAGAGATAAACCTATTCGAAGAAATGCATCATAAGTAAGCACGTTGGCGGAGCTCCCGCTATCTATTAGAATCCTTCTTACAGGATGCTTAGCGACCGTCATAGAGACGACGATGCTATCATCTTTTACAATACTTCCACCAGTTATATCTCCCCTAGAAGGGGTTACATTTTCTAACTCTCCCTCTCCTCTCGGCCTCTTATGAAGCGATGCTCCTCCACGGGTAATCATTCCCACCATTCGCTCCGTAGGGGCATTATCGATGTTGGCCTGAGGCGGAGGAGGGCCCATCAAAGCTGGTACAGGCGGAGTCTCCTTCTTCTGGATGTACTGCCCCAGATATCCCCTTTATATAAGCTCTTCAATGGCCTGCTTCAGATTGCGGCACTCCTCAGTGTCGTGGCCGTAATCTCTATGGAAACGGCAGTAGCGGCTTCTATCACGTACAGCACCTCTCTTCAAGGGAGGTGGACGCCGCAGATAAGGCTCATTTTCAATCTCCATGAGGATATGGGCCCAGGGTGCAAGGAGAGGTGTAAGATGATCTTCTCTGGGGGCCAAGCTCTTGCGGCGGTCAGCTGGTCGGCGTGAGGGTTCAAACTTCTTGGGAGAGGGCCCGCTTGACTCGGGCGAGCTGGCCTCTTCCTAGTCCTTCCTTCGATGCCCCTTCTCGACGAATCGGCCTCGTCGGCGCAGATGTACTTCTACGCACGACTCAAGAGGTCAGCATAAGAGCAGAGAGGCCTTTTGTCCAAAGAGTAGGTGAAACGAGAGGGACGGAGCCCCCGCTTCAAAGCCAGAGTAGCCATAGCATCATCGAGGTGATAGACTTCCAAGCCACCACCTTGAATCAGGTTATAAAGTCCTTCAGAGATTCTCCATCTTGTTACTGCACAGAGAACAAGCTGTCTGCCACTCGGGAATCTTTCGACAAGCGCCAAAATGAGCTAGGAAAGATCTTTCCAGTTGTCGGAAGGAGTCAACGCTGCGTGCAGGCAGACGAGAATACCAGGCACGAGCGGCCTTTCGAAGTGTAGCTGGAAAAGCAATACATAAGAGGGCATCAGTCGCCCCTTGAACCTGCATAATAGCCTTATAACTTTCCAGATAATCTAGAGGGTCGGTGGTGCCATCATAAGGGTCAAGTTGAGGGAAACAGAACCTCCCAGGAATAGGTTCCTCCATAATTCGCCGAGTAAGAGGAGGACGGGTGTCGTAATCCGACCCCGGCTGATTGTTAATTCTTTGGCTAAGTTCTTCCAATATCTGGTCTTGTTCATCGAGACGCCTCTCCATCTGATCAGCCATCTTTCCTCCAGCTGGCTCAGGGGAAGAAGATGAAGACCGGCGACACCACTGGCGGTGCTCCATTTGTGGCTCCTTACCCCATTGCCGCATGGCAGGTGGACTACCCGAGGAACGGGTAAGGGAGCGCGATCCACCCTAGGAGCCTTGAGAATGAAACGCCGCCGAGGCGTAGGGGTGGAGAGGCCTTGTAGGAGGGGATCTTCCCCGGGTAGACTACCGGCTAACAGGGGTGGCCGATCTAGAATGCAAAGGTGTCTCGAACCGCCTTCTGGCCCCTCTGGAATGTTGCTCCTGCAGTTGCTGGACCATCCCAACAAGGGTTTGAACTTGCTGTGTGAGGGTGGCTAATTGGTCTTGGGGAGTAGCTGATACCGGTGGTGGTAAGGAAGCAGCAGGAGGGCTTGGCCGGACCAGCTCGGTTGGGTCAGGGGTTCCCTCAATCCGATCAGGAGATGAGAGATGCCCTCCAGATCCTTGGAAAAGGTCTTCCTCCGGAGATCTAGTCTTCATGCTGGGAAGATCAGAGCTATCTGAAGGAGTCGAAGGTTCGCCCCCCTACCTGGCGCGCCAATCTGTTGATGCTTGATCACCAGAAAGATAGAAAAATTTTCTTTGTGCAAGATCTCCGGCTGAAGGAAGAATGAAAAAATCCCCCTTCCTCCCTGGATTCCAGCCCCTTTTATACTCCTTGAATTTTTGAAGAAAAAATTGCTCCCTGGCTTTCGTCATCACGCCGTCAGCTTCAAGTCATATTTCCCTTTCTTTTGCTTTTTCTTATCGAATGAGATTAATGTGTAAGATTAGTGTATAAGATTAGTGGTCAGCCACATCGAGGGCTTGCCACGTGATGGTTTACTGTTAATCAACTCCAGAGGCATTAAGGGACTTGCCCTAGAAGTCAAGGCCATGATGGGTTTCGATCTTCCCAAGGGAATGTCAGAGTTAGTGGAAAGTTATCTGGCTCTAAAACAGGTGCTCAGTATCTCCTTTATTTGAGCTTTTCGATGAATGGTGACGTTCTGGCATTTGTCTTATCCAAGCCATTTAAAGCGCTATGATGTTTGATAATTCTTGGGCTCTGTTCCAGACATGACAGCTTGTAGCGTTAAGTGCTCCTGATATGGAAATAGTTTTGAGAGGTCGGGGCATATAGCCCAAAGCAGGGGGTCGTCCAGGACCGGGAGGCCGCTCAGGACTTGGGGGGCCACCCTTGACCAGGGGGCCGCCCAGGACCTAGGGGCCACCCTTGACCGGGAGGCCGCCCAGAACTCGGGGACTGCCCAGAGCTTGGGGGCCGTCCAGGATCTGGGGGCCGCCCAGAACCGAGAGGCTGCCCAGACCCTGGAGGCCGCCCAGAACTCGGGGACCGCCCAGAGCTTGGGGGCCATCCAGGACCTGGGGGTTGCCCAGAACCAAGAGGCGCCCAGACCCTGGAGGCCGCTCAGAACTCGGGGACCGCCCAGAGCTCGGGGGCATCCAGGACCTGGGGGCCACCCAGAACCGAGAGGCTGCCCAGACCCTGGAGGCCGCTCAGAACTCGGGGACCGCCCATAGCTCGGGGGCCGTCCAAGACCTGGAGGCCGCCCAGAACCGAGAGGCCACCCAGACCCTGAAGGCCGCTCAGAACTCGGGGACCGCCCAGAGCTCGGGGTCGTCCAGGACCTGGGGGCCGCCCAGAACCGAGAGGCCACCCAGACCCTAGAGGCCGCTCAGAACTCGGGTACCACCCAGAGCTTGGGGGCCATCCAGGACTTGGGGCCGCCCAGACCCTGGAGGCCGCTCAGAATTTGGGGACTGTCCAGAGCTCGGGGGCCGTCCATGACTTGGGGCCGCCCAGACCCTAGGGGCCACCCAGGACCTGGGGACCGCCCAGGACCTGGGGGCCACCCAAACCCTGGAGGCTGCCCAGAACTCGGGGATCGCCCAGAGCTTGGGGGCCGTCCAGGACTTAGGGGCCGCCCAGACCCTGGGGCCACCCAGGACCGGGAGGCTGCCCAGACCCTAGAGACCGTCCAGGACTTGGGGACCGTCCAGGACCTAAGGGCCACCCTTGACCAGGGTCCTGTGCCGAGGGTTCCAACGTATTCCCCGTGGACCGACCGTGTCTCGACCCGTATTTCGTTTCTTGATCATATCAGCTAGAAAGCTTCCTTTGAGGATATAAAGTAAGGTTCGTCCCATTTATTTTAAAAGAATACATACTATCTCTTTCTCCATTAGTGATATCCTTTTCATGGATCTAAAGGTGGCCTAATAAGATATGATTGACATTCATCGGTAGGACATCATATCGAGCTTCATCAATGTAAGTTTTGCCTGATTTAAAAGCGATGAAAAACTTTTGATTCGGAGACCTTGCAAGGCTTCAGGTATAGTTTGGTTTTCAAGTTTTTTTTTATAAACTCCATGAATGCGACATCTATGCTATTTCATTACTAATCAAGAAAACTTTGCTTCCATAGTAATCAACATTACGATGAAAATTTTGATTTTGGCACTGGTCTTCTTTTTTTGATATGGCAAGTAGGACTAAAATAGACACTTCAACATTGGTAGTATCATGAGTTCTTAATTGAGCTCTTAAAGTTTGAGAAACCTTTACAATTTCATTATATTGTTGTAGCTAGATAAAGGTAATTTGCTAATTCGCATCCACTTGAATTATTCCTCTTTGGAGGCCAGTGACTACCTTATTCATCCATTGTTCTAAAGAAGCAATTTGATCATTAAATTGTTACTCTAATTAGGCAATATGGTCATCAATCCACTACTCTACTTGTGCGACATTATATTCTATGCTAAAGGTGCTAATAGTATTGTTGTTTATGTGTGTCGTAGATGGTAGTATATAACTTTGCGTAGTTATATACAGAGCTTTAAATATGAGATTGCTTATTGATTTTAGGTGCATCAACATTACATTGTATACGAGCAAAGATTATAGCCAATCAGGGAGAAAGCATCCTGAGTAGTAGAGAAAGCCTCTCTTATGAATCATTATTTTAGATTGCAATATTAGGATACGTTTGGTAGCCGATAATTGGATAGTTTATCAGTAATTTAAATAGGATTCATCGAATAACTATGTTTGGTATATATTTTTGAATGGCAATCTATCTTGTAGTGGTAATCCGGATTACTTTATGAAGGGATAGTTATCCATATTACTAGAGATATGGTAATCTGATATTTTTTTTGACAAAATTATCAAAGGTCCAAGCAACACCCTCTTTCGCCAAGTCGGATCGTGGATCTCCGCTGCCTAGCGGTTCCATGGCCATCTTCAGACGCCGCGAAACTTCTTCCGATCGGTGGTCTTCGGCATCCTTATCGGCTGCTTCGAATATTATTTATAAATATATATTTTTAAACATTATCATGTATAAATATAATTTTTTTTAAAATTAAATATATATATATATATATATATAATAAATTTAATTTAGAAGTATTTTAGGAATTTGATGTTATATGATTGCTAATCTGTTTGTCGTACCAAACACAGTAATCAATATTACTGTAGCATTATCTGTGTATGCCAAACACAGTAATAACATTACTGGTATTCTATCAAGTGGTAATCTATCTTATAAGTAATCCATATTATCATTCAAGATTGCTGGCGATGCACCAAACACAACCTAAGGTAGTGTTTGATAAAAAATATTATCCCTAGATAAGTGTATGGGATAGAGTTTATCCTCTGGCTATCCCTAGGGATATCCCTTGGCTATCCCATTGATCATATCAAATGCAAAAAGGTAAATCCATAGGATAACTTTTTTTATTCTTATTTGGAGGGATAACCAGCTATTCCTGCATTTTCTAAGGAATAAATTGAGGGGATAACCCATGGTTAACCATGGATTATCCCTCTGGTTAACTTTATTCCCAGCTATCCTTTATAGTTATGGCTTTTGGGAATAAGAGGGGTTATCCCTTGAATATCCCATATTATTTCCTATTTCAAACACTACCTAAGTGTGAAATAACTGTTCTTCTTATTCCAACGTTCTTCCAATTTTAGTTTGGAGTTATTCTAGGACAGGGCATGCCCCTGCTCTTGTGGTCTCTGCCACTATGTCATCGAGAAGAGGTCACAGCAATGGTGAGGAACTTTGCAATATTGGAGGGTAAGGCTGAACAACAGGTGAATTTCATCCAGAGGATTGTCATTGGGTGGAAGGATGGCTTACTCGCAGCTAATTGTGGACAATGCTAGATTGCTCGCTCAATAGCCCAGTTTGTTCGGCACTGAGAATGATCAGAAAGGAGATCGACTAGTGGAGGCGGAGAGTTGGTCGGAAGCAGTGGCCAACTAAAAGGGGTGATGGCTTTCTGAATGGTGGTGTTTTGGAGTAGAGCTTGGTTGTAGGCTTTAAAAGAGAGGTAGGCAAAGGTTGGATGGTAGTGACGATCAACAGCAGGCAGTGGAGGCAGTCATGGTGGCTGAACAAAGATTGTCGACTATGGCGGTGGCAACAAAGATGGATTAAGGGCACAAAAACCAATCGAATGGTGCAGAGATCCGAGATAAAGTTTGGGCATGAACAGGGCCTATCTCGCTTCTCATTAGTGGTTGTGGCCGGCCGCTTCTGTGGTATTGGTGTGGAAAGTGGCAATCAGATCCAGGTGGTGATGGCCGATGTTGGTGGCTGGAGGCTTGAATAAGGGTCATAGCCGTTGGCTTTAGGAAAGGACTTTCATTCTTTTCTTTGTTCTTTTTCTTTCTTTTCTCTATTTTTGCAACTCTCTCAAGCTTTTTTTTTTTTTTTCTTTTCTTTCATGCCTTTTTTTAAAGCGCTTTCTCTCTCTACACTTCTAATTTTTTAACAAGAAATAAGAACTTGATGATTCTTTTTTTAACTGGAGTTTTAAATATGTAAAAATAAGAAAAATAAGGTAAAAGACTAAAAGAGATGATTTGCATGGTTGGTTTGGCTTTGATATTAAACTCAAGGTAAGTGAGCTGCTTTAATATCTAATTTGAAGTGGCTAGGAAGATTGTAACCAAATGTAATTACTTTTTTACATCAATTTCTTGAAAATTTTTGATTCAGCATTTCAAACCATCATGAGAAAATTTATGATCTAGCACCACTCAGCTCAGCTGATGAATAATTTTATATTAAAATAAAAAAAATTAAAATTTTATTATTCAATTCATTATTCCAATAGAATGAAGTTTGTTTATAGAGTAAAATTAATAAAAAAATCATAGTAAAATCACAACATTTCAAAAAATAAGAAGTCACTAACTATAGGCTTACTCAATATCAATAAAAATAAAAAAATAATATTTATAAAAATCCTATTAATAAAAATAAGACTCTTAAAAGAGTCATTCAATAAAATTATTATTTTAACTATTTTTATTTTTATTTTTTTATTGCATCAAGTTTGAGGATTAAAAATATTTTTATTTTCTTTATATTGAGTGGGCAGCGCGTTTTAGCTTGTCCCCCATCTTTTGTTTACGTTATTATTTTTTGGGGGGCTTTTGTGCTACAGAGTTTCAGCACCACCAGATTACCATATGGTGACGTTACCTTAAACACTTCAGACCAGGACCAGGGGCTGAAGGCTGAAGGCTGAAGAGATGTGAAAGAAAATGAAGTGGTGTCACGCGCACTCCTCCCTTCCACGCCTCCGTGGGTCCTAATCACAATCCACAGTATTCCAAACAATAATATCAAGTCAATAACAATTTAACAGCATATAATAATTTTTTTAAATCCAAAAATATAAATAAAATCAAATACACAATTAAAAAAATAATATCAAGTCAATAACAATATATAATAATAATTTTTTTAAATCCAAAAAATAAATAAAATCAAATACACAATTAAAAAAATAAAATAAAGCAATAAAGAGAATATTAAATCTACATAAAGCAAAATCTGCAATAAAATTCACTATCAAATAAACTAAGCCTCGAGTTATGATAGTCATCTTCTGGTTGCTGAAGGAGAATCGTTCCCGATGCCCCACTATCCCAATTATTAGAATATTTGGTCTATCCTGCAGGAGGTTCATATCTCCCATATCCGTTATATATATCGAGAAGTCAATTCGGTGGCGGACTGGGTGGCCGCTTCTGTGGCTCAGTATGATGGTTCATGGTTTTGAAGGCCGGATGATCTTGTTATATTGCAGCAAATTTGTACTCGAATCAATCTGAGCTGATTTGTACGAGACTTGTGTGATCGCTCGCTTGTACCAAAAATAAAAAAACTAAGTCTCGAATTTTGTACAACTCTGAAACTTACAATAATTTGGAGCAATACAAAAAGAAATATCTTTCTAAATTTGCACTGCAAAATACTACATGCAAATAAGACTGCAATGATTTTTTTGTGATGATATACTCCACAACACTGTGAAAAAAGGTCTCCAAAATTGATGTTGATGAAATGCTTTCCCTAAAGAGCACCCTCCTGCCATCCTAGAGTTGCCTTCCCCGTAAAGTCGGAAACCAGTTTCTTTTTCTTTCTTCCTTTCTTTCTTTTTATTTTCCTATTGTCCAATATTAGGTTTAATTGAAACCAGAAAGGAAAAAGCGAGAGAAAAGAATCAAAACTTACAAATCATACCTGCAGCTGCACACATGCGGTCAATCAACGTGAGATGCGCGAGCTCTTGCATAATGCACAATGCAAAAAGACTTCTTCTAAATTGAATGATCCAGTAATGAGCTTGCGAGATCTCATGGATGTCAAAAATTTGTAACATGAAAATGATTTTGTGCATCACCTTCGATGCATAAAGATATGTGCCGTGTTCATGCAAATATGCGTGTCATAACTCATTGAACTGTGACGCATTCCAAATATGCGCTCACATGGACATGCAATTATTGATCACACGTTTGATGCGTATCTTTACGCATTGAAAGCGGTGCATAAAGACTTTTTCTTGTAACACTAATGTTATGTTTGGCCTCAAAGGTTCAAAAGCGCTGACGGGCAAAGGATACTGTTGCCGCCGGGATCCATCCTCCAACTCGGGCGCGGTCGATCCTCAGGGAGTGGGGTGCGGCGGACCTGCAAAACAGGAAGCCCACACGCGGAGGGACGCCGGGGGTGGTCCTCCGCGGAAGGCCCTCCGATGCTCAAGTCAGTGAGGAAGGAATCGACGATCAACCAGACAATGGGGAGGTGGATCTCTCCGGGAGACCTCTCCAGGGGGCGGCCAATCGGGAGCTCTAGGAGGAGCAGAGCGCCGACGAGCTGCCGGAAGAGAGGAATGACTCCAGAGTTTTTGCATGTCAAGAGTCACGTACCTGAGGGAATCTGCCAATCTGATATTTATAGACTGTCACCTGGGGACTTGAGCATCTTCTGGAAGGTTCTGAGGTTGTTACGATACGGGATAGACAGAATCAGGCCGTTGTGGGGCCGTTAGAATCCACGCCTTGTCTGTTAAGGGATCGACGACTGAGAGAGCTCCTTGATATCTTGGGATCTGGGTGAGTAGACCTGGGGCGGTTACAATAGGTCTTAGGCCATGTCTTAACATGATTCCCTGCCTAAGGTGCTGCTCGGGTAAGCTTGAGCTCTCCCGCGTCAGGTTCCGCGGAGGTAGACGTCAGGGCGTGGATCGCTAGGTAGTAGCGGGCTACGGAAGCCCGAAAGAGGCCGAGCTACGGAGGCCTGGAGGAGGCCAAGCTAGGGAAGCCCGGAAGAGGCCGAGCTATGGAGGCCCGGAGGAGGCCGAGCTAGGGAAGCCCGGAAAGGGCCGAGCTACGGAAGCCCGGAGGAGGCCGGGCTAGGGAAGCCCGGAAGGGGCCGAGCTACGGAAGCTCGGAGGAGGCCGAGCTAGGGGAGCCCGGAAGAGGCCGAGCTAGGGAAGCCCGGAAGGGGCCGAGCTACGGAAGCCCGGAGGAGGCCGAGCTAGGGAAGCCCGGAAGGGGCCGAGCTACGGAGGCCCGGAGGAGGCCGGGCTAGGAAAGCCTGGAAGAGGCCGAGCTACGGAAGCCCGGAGGAGGCCGAGCTACGGAAGCCCGGAGGAGGTCAGCCTTAGCCGCCTCGCACGGATATCAATGCAATGACGATTTTACCCCCAACACATGCCCTCCACTCCCTAGTTCGAAGCGTAGGTTCGGGCATAGGGAGTATAAGCTCAAGTGGCACGCCCTGGACGGGACGTCTTGGCCTAAACAGTTCGTGCAATGATGCCCTAATTAATGCGATAGGGCCATCGTACCTTCGGAGGTAAGGCTCCTCCACTAGCGACGGTTGAAATTGTGCCGCGCCGTGAATCCCGATCAACATGGAGGTTTGTCGAGGCGATTTCGGACGCCTCGAATGGGACGTCCCACCTCCCTAGGGCGGTTCCTTGGCGGAGAAGCGAAGTGACGGCTGCCCTATATATATACATACGCACATGTGCGCATGTTCGCGGCGTCTTCTCACCTTGTTTTCAAAAGAGCATTGGCCTCTCATCCTCTCCAGCGTTCATCGTTTTCGCCCAGGATTTCCCTCGACCGAGATGGCGATGAGCCCTGAAGATGTGGCCTCAGAAATCGTTGCTGAGGATTTGGGGAGGATTCACCAGAGGTATGGTCTGCCCATGGATGTAGTTTTGCGGGTGCCGGAACCCGAAGATAGGGTTACTCGGGGAGTAGAGTCTGGAGTCTTTATCTATGAGGATAGCTTTAAGGCGGGTCTTCGTTTTCCTCTTTACCCCTTGGTGAAGGAGATCATGACCCACTACAACATCTGTCCATCGATGGTGGCTCCAAATAGTTGACGGAAAATCGTCGGATTCATTTCGATGTGTCACCAGATTCAAATCGTTGCAACTCTCCCCCTTTTCCGCACCTGTTACCACCTGACTCCCGGGAGGAAATCGGAGTGGACCTCCATCGGGCCCGGAGGTCTTTTAATGTCATTGCGGATAAGCCTTCTTCCATCAAGGGGTGGAAGAGCCGATTTGTGATTGCGGAGGAGAACATCGGTTCCGATTTCCCTCGACGATGGGGAGAAGTGGCGAGGGATGCGGAGACGCATCCGGCCTTATCGGCGCAGGAGGAGAGGGACCTGGACGTCCTTCGTAATGGACGGGTATTTTCGGCTAATGACCTGTTATCAGAGGGGGCCCTCTTCGCAGCCGGGCTCAGCCCTCTGGATCCACAAGGTGAGTCCCTTTTTGCGCTGTGTATTTCTCTCGATTACTGTGCTTGAGTTTGAGAATGTAAATTCCGATTTGACAGCCACGAGGTTGGCGTTGTCGAGCCTCTCCAAGAGGAAGAGGGGGAAGCGCCCAGGGGAAGGTAGCGGCGCGGACAGTGGCCGGCCCGAGAAAAGGGCCCATACCTCTGCCAAAAGCCCGCCGAACGTCGGAACAGTCCCCATAGGGCCGCTGGGAGCGAAGGAGGATCCGGGGAGAATGGCCACGGTGCCTGGCGCCCTTGTACTGGAGATATCAGACAGTTCGGATGAAGCTCCGCTGGCTCGTCCGACCACGTCCCCCTTGAAAGAGGAACCTGCGACGGGTCCAACGGAGGCGGCCATAGCAGAGGGGCCCATTGCCCCCGTGGGATTACCACTGGCTCTAGCGGGAGAGAGGGAGGAGATAGCCGCAGCGGAGGAAGTCCACGGGGAGCCCCTGCTTGGTTTGTCCGCCGGGGAGTCTGGTAGCAGTGAGGTCGGGCCGCCCTCAATGGGTCAAGAGGCGGGTCGGACCGAGGACTCGGGGGAGCCCACGGAGGAGACGCAGGTGGTGGCGATTGGAAAGGATGCGTCGGGGGGAGCACAACAAAGTGGGGGTCCCACGATCGGGGCTCCCTCGAAGAAGATTTTGGGGAGGCTGGCGCTTGGGCTGGCCGAGCTATCTGAAGAGGCCCAAGCCAGGGCCTTGATGGAGGAGGCTGGGAGGTTGAAGGCTTCTCAGCTGGGGGTCGTCCAGGCAGGTCCCTCGGGCGGGGCCGGTCAACCCAGTAGCTCGGAGACTAGCATTGATGAGGCGTTTTCCGCCATGATAAGGTCGGTTCTGCATCCGGGTGCGGATCCGATGGACAAGTTTGCCGACCTGGGATTGGTCGATGCTGCGTTCGGGCAGCGAGGTGTAGCTGAGAGTATCCATCTCCTTCCTGCCATTGATAACACGACTTTAATGAGGATGACCCGGGACTACGCTTCGCGGGTGAGTTACTTTTCCTGTGTGACAGGTGTTTCCCGATGGATCCCGTCGTGCGCGCTGATTCTGTTTTTGCCTTTGCAGAGCGTTTTGCTTTCCCGGGCGATTTGCTGGCGCCTGAGTTTGGCGACGGGGGCCAGTGTCCAGGCCCGGAGGGAGAATGTCGAGCTCCAGTCACGGCTGAAGGTGTCTGAGCAGTTTGAGGAGCTCATGGACACAATGGACAGGAACTCGAAGGCGGCAAGGGCGGCACATCAGGCTGCCGTGGACGAGGTGTCCAAGCAGAAGCGCCGGGTGGAGGAGTTACAGGGACTCCTAGCGAAGAGCGGCGATGCATGCCGGGAGCTGGCCAGGATCGAATCAAAACACTCCGCGGAGGTGGCGGTGATGCGGCGGGAACACGGCGAGAGTTTGAGCCGGTTGAGGAGAGAGGCCGACGACGAAAGAAGGCACCTGGCAAGAATGCTGGACGAAGTGGAGGAGAAATTGAAACGGCGTGATGGTGAAATCGCCGATTTGAAAGAGAATGCTAGGTGGCATCAAGGGATGATGACTCGAGTGAGTGACGAGTTGTCGCAAGCTCGTGGGGAGATTGAAGCCGGACGATCGAAGATCAGTACCCTACAAGAGAGGGTCGAGCTGGTCGGCGCTGACAGGACGAGGGCCCGGAGTGAGGCCGAGGAGCTGGCCAAAAGGCTGGCCAGGCGAGAGGGGGAGGTATGCTCCCATTTTACCCTCTTTATTTTTCTACTGGTTCCTTGCGACGCTAACTGATTTTGGCTTTTCCAGATGGCGAAGATGGGGTCGGAGGTTCGGGCTCTCCAAAGTGTGCTCGCGTCTACCCGCAGCAAGAGCTCGGAACTCGAGACACGGGCTAGCGAGCTTGAGGAACAGAATGTCATTTTGAAGGCCCAAGTGATCGGGGCCGAGAAGCAGACCGCCGAAGTCAAGACGCAGCATGCCATTCTCAAGGGTAGGCAGGACGCTATCAGCGTTGATGCCTTCCATCATGGGATAGAAGAGTGTAAACAGAGGATTCTCAGTGAGCATCCAGAGTGGGATCTTTCTTTCCTGAGCGCCCATGATCCTGACGATGGCGAGTCTGAAGAAGAAGAAGATGAGGATGAGTACGCCGACGTGTCTGACGGCGAACCTGGTGCCACCCCTAGCCCCAGCGAAGCTGCAGTTTCTGAGGGACGATCGCAAACTGCCGCCGAGGGGGCGAGAACATCGGAGAAGGGTGAGCCTAGTCACGCCCCCGCAGGCGCAACTGAAGGCTCCTCGAAGGCTGGTGCGGCTCCTGGTTCATAGGAGTTGTTATTGTATCTTATCTATCGTTCCTTAATAAAAGAACTTTCTGTTTTGACTTAAGTGCTGTCCTGGTTTGGCCTCATCGTTGCCCAGTCTCGCCTTGAGCGGTCTGCGGCTCGCCGGCGATCTTGGGTCATCTTTATTCCAAGACTAGGCAAACGCGTTAGCTCAGACTGATAGGCGAAATAGGCCGGCCAGGTCCGACAGATAAAATGGGTCGGCTGGGGCCGACGGACAAAAATAGGTCGGCTGGGACCGACGAAACAATATAGGTTGGCTGGGGCCGATGAATAAAATAGATCGGCTTGGGCTGACAGAAGAAATAGGTCGGCTAGGGCCGACAGGTAAAAATAGGTCGGCTGGGGCCGACAGGCAAGAATAGGTCGGCGTGGGCCGCCGGATGAAATAGGTCGGCTGGGGCCGACAGGCGAAAATAGGTCGGCTGGGGCCGACAGGCAAGAATAGGTCGGCGTGGGCCGACGGACAAAATAGGTCGGCTGGGGCCGACGGATGAAATAGGTCGGCTGGGGCCGACAGGCGAAATAGGTCGGCTAGGGCCGACAGGCAAAAATAGGTCGGCTGGGGCCGACGGATAAAATGGGTCGGCTGGGGTCGACGGACGAAAAATAGGTCGGCGTGGGCCGACAGGAGAAATAGGTCGGTTAGGGCCGACAGAAGAAATAGGTCGGCTAGGGCCGACAGGTAAAAATAGGTCGGCTGGGGCCGACGGATGAAATGGGTCGGCTGGGGCCGACGAACGAAATAGGTCGGCTGGAGCCGACAGGCAAGAATAGGTCGGCTAGGGCCGATGGACAAAATAGGTCGGCTGGGGCCGACGGATGAAATAGGTTTTCGTGCTCCCTGCCATCCTGTCAGCGTCCTGCTGTCCCGCAGGCAATTTGGTTTTTACCTTACTAGAAGTGGTGATACGGCAGAGTGGGGGTATAAAGCTGCATCAGAGCTTTCCGGAAGGTGCTCTTTTCTCATGCAGGCTACCTCGTTGCGATGCGCATGCAACCGTCCACTATTGGACAGTACTTTTTCAAAGGACGATTTTCTGAGCCCGCCGGTTTTCGAAGCGTCAGCGGACGATTTCCTGCATTTAATGACTGTGATTCGGGATCAGGAGGGGATCTTCGTACACGTCCTGGTTCAGGCGGTGGGCTTGGCGCGCAGTGGGGTGCTGCGTTCACCCTGAGGGGCCATGTGGATGCGTGGGACAGGTGTTTGGATCTCGGGACTTTCAGCTCTGATAGCTCATCCCGAGTCATTCCTGCCTATAAAGAGGGGAGAAAGGGGCCATGTTTGGCTATCTCCAAGGTGTCTTTTCTCGCCATAGCTTTTGCTATGCTCATTTCTCTATCGCTACGAGTAGGAGGATCGACTTTTCCTTTCATGGGCCCCTTGCCGCCGGATAGCTGGGGCGACCGGGGAGCGGTTGAAGGACGGCTCACCCTTAGGGGACGAGTCTCGGAGATCATATGGAGAGCGCACATGAGGGGCGCAGAGATCATACGGAAAGCGCACATATGCGCTTCCTATGTGGTTTCTGCGGCTCGCTACGGGGGAGCTGCGGTGAGAATTGCACACGGGCCTCCCCAGGTTCGGACTCCCGGGACCAGCCGCTCGGGAGGGTGAGAGCGCCTCACTCGCCGACTCCTTGTCCTTGAGACATGGCATGGAGCGGCAGTACACCCCCGGTTGGGTGGTTTGGGATGGTCGTCCAGATATCCCGATTGGGTCATCGAGATATCGTCCTGACTTGGGACCAGTCGCAACTATTGGTCCGTGTCGACGGGCAATTATCGGCCCTAACCAACTGGGACGCGATTACGACTGTCTGTTGCCCGAGTTTTGTATTCGCCTTTGTTTTATGCATTTCAATGCTTTTGTAAAGCCTGTGAGGCATTTGTAATTGATCATGATCGGCAATAAAGAGAGTTATATTCAATGTTTCAATCTCTATCTTTTCTTGTGCCGAGCCCACTGTTATTTGTTGTTTGTGGGGCATAAAGGTGTCCCGCTCGCCCTTAGACGAGGGTCTCATGTCGCCCGAACTAATCGAAGTTCGTATGCGGCGGTGCGGAGATCGTTCGGCAAATACGCTCCTTGCTTAGGTCAGGAGTCTGGTGTTTTGTGCTCCGCTTTTATCGGAGCTCGGAGTATCGTGAGAATAAAAGCTCGAAGTATTGTGAGTCAGCTTTGGCCGAAGTTCGGGGAGTCTACACCTTTCCCTATTATGACTCGGGGAACCTGCCGCCCGAGTTAGTCAAACTTCGAAGGTGTTCACCTCGGCCTTGCCGAAGTCTGGAGATTTACAACTCGGCCATGCCGAGGCTCGGAGATTGATAGCTCGACCCTGCCGAGGTTCGGAGAATTGGTAGCTCAGCCCTGCCGAGGTTCAGAGAACACTTTACTTGGCCCTGCCAAGGTTCATAGAATTGGTAGCTCGGCCCTGCCGAGGTTCGGAGAATTGGTAGCTCGGCCCTGCCGAGGTTCGGAGAACACTTTACTTGGCCCTGCCAAGGTTCGAAGAATTGGTAGCTCGGCCCTGCCGAGGTTCGGAGAATTGGTAGCTCGGCCCTGCCGAGGTTCGGAGAACACTTTACTTGGCCCTACCAAGGTTCGGAGAATTGGTAGCTCGGCCTTGCCGAGGTTCGGAGAACACTTTACTTGGCCCTACCAAGGTTCGGAGAATTGGTAGCTCGGCCCTACCGAGGTTCGGAGAATTGGTAGCTCGGCCCTGCCGAGGTTCGGAGAACACTTTACTTGGCCCTGCCAAGGTTCGGAGAATTGGTAGCTCGGCCCTACCGAGGTTCGGAGAACACTTTACTTGGCCCTGCCAAGGTTCGGAGAATTGGTAGCTCGGCCCTGCCGAGGTTCGGAGAATTGGTAGCTCGGCCCTACCGAGGTTCGTAGAATTGGTAGCTCAGCCCTGCCGAGGTTCGGAGAATTGGTAGCTCGGCCCTGCCGAGGTTCGGAGAACACTTTACTTGGCCCTGCCAAGGTTCGAAGAATTGGTAGCTCGGCCCTGCCGAGCTTCGAAGAATTGGTAGCTCGGCCCTGCCGAGGTTCGGAGAACACTTTACTTGGCCTTGCCAAGGTTCGGAGAATTGGTAGCTCGGCCCTGCCGAGGTTCGGAGAACACTTTACTTGGCCCTGCCAAGGTTCGGAGAATTGGTAGCTCGGCCCTGCCGAGGTTCGGAGAATTGGTAGCTCGGCCCTGCCGAGGTTCGGAGAACACTTTACTTGGCCCTGCCAAGGTTCGGAGAATTGGTAGCTCGGCCCTGCCGAGGTTCGGAGAATTGGTAGCTCGGCCCTGCCAAGGTTCGGAGAACACTTTACTTGGCCCTGCCGAGGTTCGGAGAATTGGTAGCTCGGCCCTGCCGAGGTTCGGAGAATTGGTAGCTCGGCCCTGCCGAGGTTCGGAGAACACTTTACTTGGCCCTGCCAAGGTTCGAAGAATAGCTCGGCCCTGCCGAGGTTCGGAGAATTGGTAGCTCGGCCCTGCCGAGGTTCGGAGAACACTTTACTTGGCCTTGCCAAGGTTCGGAGAATTGGTAGCTCGGCCCTGCCGAGGTTCGGAGAACACTTTACTTGGCCCTGCCAAGGTTCGAAGAATTGGTAGCTCGGCCCTGCCGAGGTTCGGAGAATTGGTAGCTCGGCCCTGCCGAGGTTCGGAGAACACTTTACTTGGCCCTGCCAAGGTTCGGAGAATTGGTAGCTCGGCCCTGTCGAGGTTCGGAGAATTGGTAGCTCGGCCCTGCCGAGGTTCGTAGAATTGGTAGCTCGGCCCTGCCGAGGTTCGGAGAATTGGTAGCTCGGCCCTGCCGAGGTTCGGAGAACACTTTACTTGGCCCTGCCAAGGTTCGAAGAATTGGTAGCTCGACCCTGCCGAGGTTCGGAGAATTGGTAGCTCGGCCCTGCCGAGGTTCGAGAACACTTTACTTGGCCCTGCCAAGGTTCGAAGAATTGGTAGCTCGGCCCTGCCGAGGTTTGGAGAACACTTTACTTGGCCCTGCCAAGGTTCGGAGAATTGGTAGCTCGGCCCTGCCGAGGTTCGGAGAACACTTTACTTGGCCCTGCCAAGGTTCGGAGAATTGGTAGCTCGGCCCTGCCGAGGTTCAGAGAACACTTTACTTGGCCCTACCAAGGTTCGGAGAATTGGTAGCTCGGCCCTGCCGAGGTTCGGAGAATTGGTAGCTCGGCCCTGCCGAGGTTCGTAGAATTGGTAGCTCAGCCCTGCCGAGGTTCGGAGAATTGGTAGCTCGGCCCTGCCGAGGTTCGGAGAACACTTTACTTGGCCCTGCCAAGGTTCGAAGAATTGGTAGCTTGGCCCTGCCGAGGTTCGGAGAATTGGTAGCTCGGCCCTGCCGAGGTTCGGAGAACACTTTACTTGGCCCTGCCAAGGTTCGAAGAATTGGTAGCTCGGCCCTGCCGAGGTTCAGAGAACACTTTACTTGGCCCTGCCAAGGTTCGGAGAATTGGTAGCTCGGCCCTGCCGAGGTTCGGAGAATTGGTAGCTCGGCCCTGCCGAGGTTCGGAGAACACTTTACTTGGCCCTGCCAAGGTTCGGAGAATTGGTAGCTCGGCCCTGCCGAGGTTCGGAGAATACTTTACTTGGCCCTGCCAAGGTTCGGAGAATTGGTAGCTCGGCCCTGCCGAGGTTCGGAGAATTGGTAGCTCGGCCCTGCCGAGGTTCGTAGAATTGGTAGCTCAGCCCTGCCGAGGTTCGGAGAACACTTTACTTGGCCCTGCCAAGGTTCGGAGAATTGGTAGCTCGGAGGGAGCGAATCAGCCGCCGTTGCAGGCTACGGCGTTAGGTCCTCGTGGTGTTTAATACAGGGGGCGCTCGAGCGGAACGGGCGGCGTGTTGTCGTGCTTTTATTGGCGATGCTGCTCTTTCCGAGGGGGCAATTTATCGGCCGAGCGACGGACTTCCACGTTTTCCGAGGAAGAGGGGCGTATTAAGCAGCCTGGGGAAGCGCCAAATGTATTTAATGCAGGGGCGACAGATTGGAAAGTGTTTGCCTGGGGAACCTCCGAACAATCTGTTCGTGCTTATCGATCTTACTCGGGATAGGGCGCGACTCTTTGGATTCCTCACGCATTAGAATGTCGACACGTGGCAAACTCTCGTGGGTCGGCGTTCGCGGCGCGGCCGATCGGGATACCTGCCTGGCGGGTATAAATATGACCGAGGGGATTGGTTTTGGCCATCCCTCGGTCTGAGCTCCAAAAAAGAATGGCCTCTCCAGCGCGATCGTCGAGTGACTCGTATTCCTCGGTCAGCGGCCCGCCGTACTCGGAGGGGAGGAGTACCTCCGTTACCGTCGATGGGCTGACCCTCGCGTCGGGCCTTGCAATCAATGAGCGGCTTGCGAGGACCGCCGAAGAACTCTTGGATGTCTCGGTCAGGGAGGCGGAAACCTTACGCCGGATAATGGACCGGCAAGAGGAGGAGATCGTGTCTCTCCGTCAGCAGGTGGCCGACCTGGCAGCACGCCTGGAGGAGTTGCTGGCTTCTGGGGGCAACTGACTTCAGGGCCTCTGCCCGCTCCCGTTTTTGCTTTTGTTTTTCCGTGTCTTGTGCCTCGCAGTAGCTCCTTCTTATTTAAATGGAAAATAGACCCGTTTTCAGAATTTCTTTCTTCTTTGAGAATGATTACCTTGATACGCTCGACGGACTTGGGTGTCGGTCTGGTCCCATCGCCCTGCGTATTAATCGTAGATATTTCGAATGACGAGTTACAGGGGGTTGCCCAAAGGTTTTCTACTGCTAAGGAGGACTTCCGGCTCAGCCTGGGGCCCTTGGCCGGTTACGTGAGGCTTTATAGCCTCTTAGGGGAATTCTGCCGATGGTGGCATTTTTCGTATGCCGATGGTTTTCGTTTAGCGCCCGTTCTCAAACCGGCGAAGTCCTTCGGGGACTATTTGAGGGCCGTTCGGCTTTGGTCGAGGCTTGTAGGTTTAGACCTTTCGCTGGGGTCTTAGCCCGAAGGGTTTTTACCTAGCCTTGTCATGGCTCGGGGAGACATTTTACTTGGCCCTGCCAAGGTTCGGAGATTTGTTTTACTTGGCCCTGCCAAGGTTCGGAGATTTGTTGCTCGGCCCTGCCGAGGTTCGGAGACTTTGTTTTACTTGGCCCTGCCAAGGTTCGGAGATTTGTTGCTCGGCCCTGCCGAGGTTCGGAGACTTTGTTTTACTTGGCCCTGCCAAGGTTCGGAGATTTTGTTTTACTTGGCCCTGCCAAGGTTCGGAGATTTGTTGCTCGGCCCTGCCGAGGTTCGGAGACTTTGTTTTACTTGGCCCTGCCAAGGTTCGGAGATTTGTTGCTCGGCCCTGCCGAGGTTCGGAGACTTTGTTTTACTTGGCCCTGCCAAGGTTCGGAGATTTGTTGCTCGGCCCTGCCGAGGTTCGGAGACTTTGTTTTACTTGGCCCTGCCAAGGTTCGGAGATTTGTTGCTCGGCCCTGCCGAGGTTCGGAGACTTTGTTTTACTTGGCCCTGCCAAGGTTCGGAGATTTGTTGCTCGGCCCTGCCGAGGTTCGGAGACTTTGTTTTACTTGGCCCTGCCAAGGTTCGGAGATTTGTTTTACTTGGCCCTGCCAAGGTTCGGAGATTTTGTTTTACTTGGCCCTGCCAAGGTTCGGAGATTTGTTGCTCGGCCCTGCCGAGGTTCGGAGACTTTGTTTTACTTGGGCCCTGCCAAGGTTCGGAGATTTGTTGCTCGGCCCTGCCGAGGTTCGGAGACTTTGTTTTACTTGGCCCTGCCAAGGTTCGGAGATTTTCTGTCCAGGCAGATAACTCGGTTGTACCGAGGATTGGTAAGCAGCATCTATTTCCTTTTACGATTTATGGCAATATGGTGCATAATCGATTCACACAGCAAGTTGCGGGAAAATAGATAACTGGCGAAGCATAAAGGACATACCCTATTGATAGTATTTGCGGAGGTTGTCCGAGTTCCACGTTCGGGGGACGGATTTCCCATCGAGATCCTGCAGCTTGTAGGTTCCCGGCCCAATGATCTCCGTGATTTGGTACGGGCCCTCCCAGTTCGGCGCCAGCTTTCCTTGCTCCAGCGGTTTGGATACAGAAGCTTTTCGGAGGACGAGGTCGCCGGGTAGGAAGGTTTTCCCCTTGACCTGGAGGCATGGTACCGAGCCACCCTCTGTTGATAAGCAGCCGTCCTGATTCGGGCTTTTTCTCTGACCTCCTCTACCAAGTCGAGGTTGGTGCGGAGTTGCTCGTTGCTGGCTTCCTCCGAATAACTCTCCACCCGCAAAGATGGGAGGCCTATTTCCACAGGGATGACGGCCTCCGTGCCAAAAGCCATTCGGAATGGAGTCTCGCCCGTCGGAATTCTCGGGGTGGTGCGATAGGCCCATAAGACATGGTGCAGCTCATCCGCCCACCTGCCTTGGGCTCTAGAGAGGCGAGCTTTGATTCCTTGGAGGAGAGTCCTGTTGGTCACTTCGGCCGCTCCGTTGGCTTGTGGGTGCCCGACCGAAGTAAGGTGGTGACGGATTCCGTGTTCCTCGCAGAATTGGCGGAACTTGGAATTGTCGAACTGCTTACCGTTATCGGTGATTATGGTGTGGGGGAGGCCGAACCGGCAGACGATGGACCTCCATACAAAGTCTCTGGCCCGTGCTTCGGTGATTTGCGCAACTGCTTCCGCTTCAACCCACTTGGTGAAGTAGTCGATGGCGACAAATAAGAATTTCCGCTGTCCCGTCGCCAGCGGGAACGGGCCGAGGATGTCCATCCCCCACTTGGCAAAGGGCCAGGCGGAGGATATAGAAACTAGCTCGGCGGAAGGGAGCCTCTGGATGCTTGAATGTCTCTGGCAGGCGTCACAGGCTCGGACTAGGTCGTCCGCGTCTTTCTGCATGGTCGGCCAGTAATAGCCTTGCCGTAGCACCTTGTGGCATAGGGACCGGCTTCCCAGATGGTTGCCGCAAATCCCTTCATGTACCTCTCGTAGAGCATAGTTCGCCTCGGATGGGCGGAGGCATCTGAGCAGCGGCATAGAAAAAGACCGCTTGTAAAGTTGGCTGTCAATCAATACATAGTGGGTCGCCTGCAGCTTCAATTTCCTGGCCTCTCTTCGGTCGGATGGGAGCGACCCTTCTTTGAGATAGTTGAGGATGGGGTCGAACCAGGATGGTTCGGCCTCGATTTGCATCACCCGATCGGCTTCCATGATACTCGGCTTTTCCAGAGTCTCCAGATGGAATTTTTGTTCAGCATCCATCGTCTCCGCGGTTGCCAATCGGGAGAGTAGGTCGGCACGGGCGTTTTCCGATCTAGGAATTTGAACAATTTCAAACTCGGCAAAATGGGGAAGTAGGCCGCGCACCTCTTGGAGATATCGGATCATGTTGGGTTCTCGGGCTTCAAACTCTCCCCGCACATGGCCGGCCACCAGCTGAGAGTCGGTGAAGGCGTTAAGCTTTTCCACCTTCAGGTTGCGGGCGATCCGGAGACCAGCTAACAGGGCCTCGTACTCGGCTTCGTTGTTGGAAGCCGGGAAGGAGAATCGGACGCCATATTCGAAGATCATCCCTCTGGGCTGGTGAGGACTAGACCCGCACCGGAGTGATGGGCGTTGGACGACCCATCGACGTGAAGGAGCCACCGAGCTTCAGGCTTTGGTCCTTCGGGATTTTCTGGGGTAGAGCCGTCTTCTGGGATGGTACACTCGAGGAGGAAATCGGCCAGCACTTGGGCTTTGATGGCCGGGCGAGGTTGAAAATGTATGTCATGCTCGCTTAGTTCGACGGCCCATTTGGTCATCCTCCCCGATGTTTCTGGACGGTGGACCACCGCCTTGATGGGTTGATCGGTGAGGACCGTCACTGAATGTGCTTGAAAATAAGGCCGTAGCTTCCGGACTGAGGTGATCAAAGCCAGCACTATTTTCTCAATCCTGGTGTACCTCGTCTCCGCATCGCGGAGCAGCCTACTCACATAGTAGATCGGCCTCTGGATTTTGCTTTCTTCTTTGACTAGCACCGAGCAAACTGCGCCCTCTGAAACGGCCAGGTACAGAAATAAAGTCTCTCCCGGGGTCGGACTGCTGAGAAGCGGAGGCGAGCCGAGGTACTTCTTGAGATCTTGAAATGATTTCTGGCACTCAGGAGTCCATTGGAAATTTTTGGCCGATCGGAGAGTTTTGAAGAAGGGGAGGCATCTCTCGGCCGACCGAGCCACGAAGCGGTTAAGGGCCGCTATCCTCCCGGTTAAGCGCTGGACCTCCTTAATAGACGCTGGGGGCGCCATTTGTTGGAGAGCTTGAATCTTCTGAGGGTTAGCCTCGATACCTCGCTGGGAGACCATGAAGCCGAGGAATTTCCCGGAATTGACGCCGAAGGCACACTTGGTTGGGTTGAGCTTCATTCCATATTTGCGCAGCGTGGCAAAGCTCTCCGCGAGGTCCTCAACATGCCGCAGCGCTTCCTTGCTTTTGACCAGCATATCATCCACGTACACCTCCATGTTCCGGCCGATTTGCTCCTTGAACACCTTGTTGACCAGCCGCTGGTAGGTCGCTCCTGCATTTTTAAGACCGAAAGGCATAACTCGGTAACAGTAGGTACC
Source organism: Calamus simplicifolius (assembly GCA_900491605.1). Classification (NCBI taxonomy): domain Eukaryota; kingdom Viridiplantae; phylum Streptophyta; class Magnoliopsida; order Arecales; family Arecaceae; genus Calamus; species Calamus simplicifolius. The sequence goes on along the minus strand of UESW01000006.1, from coordinate 81,295 downwards.
TCGGTCGGTTATGAAGGCGGTCTTTTCTTCATCTTCGGGGGCCATCCGGATCTGATTGTAGCCCGAATAGGCATCCATGAATGATAGCATTTGGTGGCCTGAGGTGGCGTCCACGAGCTGGTCGATCCGAGGGAGGGGGAAGCTATCCTTTGGGCATGCCTTGTTGAGGTCGGTGAAGTCGATGCAGATCCTCCATTTGCCATTCGACTTCTTCACCATGACGACATTCGACAACCAACTTGGATAATTTACCTCTCGGACAAAATTGGCTTTGATGAGTTTGTCGACCTCCTCTTCAATGGCTTTTTGCCGTTCTGGGGCGAAGCTTCTCTTCTTCTGCTTAACAGGCCTGTACATCTCGTCCACATTGAGGCGATGGACGAGGACATCGGGGTTAATCCCTGGCATGTCGGAGGCGGTCCAGGCGAAGATGTCCGCATTGCTTTGGAGGAATCTGATCAGCTCGCGACGAGGCTCTCCTCGAGTAACGACCCGATCCTTATGGTTCGGTCGGGCCGAGCTTCGTCTAGCGGTACTTCTTCCAGTTCTTCCGCCGGTTCCCCCCGTTGTTCGGCGAAGTCCTCACGAGCGTCTAGCCCGTCAACCTCGGGAATCCTGGACTGAAGGCTCGTGACGAAACATTGCCGAGCCATGGCCTGACTTCCCCGAACCACTCCAACTCCTTGCTCGGTGGGGAACTTCATTGACAGATGTGGGATAGAGACAACCGCCTTAAGGGACATCAAGCCGGGCCTGCCGAATATGGCGTTGTATGGGGACCTGAGGTCGGTCACTAGAAGTCGGTCTGTACAATGGTTACGAGGGGCCAGGTTCCTGCGCGGACCGTCAGGGTGACGATTCCTTCTGGGATGATGACGTCGCCGGTGAATCCCATCAGGGTGGAATCCACGGCTCGAAGGTTTTCCATGAGCAATTTCATCCTGGCAAACACACCGAGGTACAAAACGTTTACCGAGCTTCCACTATCGACCAGGATTCGGCTTACATCATAATTGTTCAAGTTAAGGGATACAACAAGTGCGTCATCATGGGGAAGCTGTATCCCAAGAAGATCATCATCAGAAAAGGAAAGTTCGCCTGTGCGTGCCTTCTTCGGCACGGTGCATCACCGTCGCCCCTGGAGCTCGATCCGCCGGCCTCTTCAATCATGTTGATACGGCCAACCACGGGCGGATTTGGTGGAGGAGGGAGTTGTGGGAGCTCGGGCTGGCGATCACCTCCTTGTGGCGGCTCAGGTGCTCTTCTGAACTGGTCCAACCGTCCCCGCCGAATCAGTCTCTCGATCTCATTCTTCAGCTGCCAGCATTCTTCAGTGTCATGACCATGCTCCCTATGGTAGCGGCAGTACTTGGCGGGATCTCTTCGGGTCGGGTTCCCTCGGAGAGGTACTGGCCGGGGAAGCTGGCGCTCTATCTCCATGAGGATCTGCGCTCGGGGCACAGTCAGCGGAGTGTAGCGATCGAATCGCCTGGGAGGACTCCGGGAGCGATTCCTTGGCGGCAGCGGAGGGACTCTTTGGCGGCGAGGTGGACTTGGCCGACGGGCAGGGCGGTGTCTGTCGGGAGCTTTGGGCTCTTGCTTCTTCCTTGCCTGCTCAGCGCGGGCCACTCTCCGCGACTCCTCGACCCGAGCGTATTTGTCCGCAAGGGCCATCATATCAGACAGACATGGGGGGTAGCTGACCTCCATTGCCAAATAGAAGTCGCTCTCCTTTGAAACTCCCCCGCTAGGGCGGACATAGCCACCTCATGATTAAGGTGGTCCACCTCCAACATGGCCTTGTTGAAACGGCCAAGATAATTTCTCAAGGACTCCCCCTCTCTTTGCTTGACTTCGGAGAGGGAGTCGGATCTCCGTCGGTGGCGGCGGCTGCTGACGAACTGGCCAATAAAAAGGTGGCTCAGCTCGTCGAATGAATCAATAGAACCTGGTTTCAAGGCGTTGAACCAGGTTCGGGCGGATCCTCTGAGGGTGGATGGGAAGGCTCGGCAGAGGATCGCATCAGATGCTCCGTGGAACATCATTATTGACCGGAAGCTGCTGAGATGGTCGTCCGGATCAGTGGAGCCGTGATAGGGCTCGACGGTTGGCAGCTTAACGTGGGAGGGAATCACTTCCTCCATGATTCCCTTAGAGAAAGGGATGCCCTGCTCTGCTTTGGGCTGGGGCAGATGGATCTGCTTGGCGGCGTCCAGCTCCTGACGCATTTCTTGGATCTGACGGCGGATCTCCTCCTCACCGGCTAGAGGAGGGGCTGGGCGCGAGAACCGCAAGGATGGCGTCGAATCATGGTGAGACGTCGCCGGAGAGAGGGAGCGGGCTCGCCGAGATCTGGGAGGATCTCTATCGTAACCGGTTCGAGGGACCGGTTTGTCCCCCCTGGGGCGATGTGGGGGATCCGCTGATTCATGCGGATCAGAGGAGGAGGTTGCCGGCGAAGAAGAAGTCGCCGTTTCTTTCTGGGGATGTGAAGCAGGAGGAGGTGCAAGACGCTCCTGGACCAGGTGGGTAAGAGCCTGGACTTGCTGGACCAGCGTAGCAAACTGGTCCTGGGTCACCGGAATGGCAGGCGGCGACGGAGTCTCGACAGGCGGGGGTTGTGGCGCTGTGGCGCCGGTCGGATCAGGCCTCTGGGAGGCGACCTGATCTTGAGCATCAGAGGTTGCTCTCTTCCGGTTGGCCATCAGAGAGGTTCTTCTCCGGATTAAGATCCTTGTCTCCTTTTTTCAAGTTTTGATGGGACTTGAGGCCCTTCCTCTAGCGCCAATCTGTTGCCGCCGGGATCCGTCCTCCGACTCGGGCGCGGTCGATCCTCAGGGAGTGGGGTGCGGCGGACCTGCAAAACAGGAAGCCCACACGCGGAGGGACGCCGGGGGTGGTCCTCCGCGGAAGGCCCTCCGACGCTCAAGTCAGTGAGGAAGGAATCGGCGATCAACCAGACAATGGGGAGGTGGATCTCTCCGGGAGACCTCTCCAGGGGGCGGCCAATCGGGAGCTCTAGGAGGAGCAGAGCGCCGACGAGCTGCCGGAAGAGAGGAATGACTCCAGAGTTTTTGCATGTCAAGAGTCGCGTACCTGAGGGAATCTGCCAATCTGATATTTATAGACTGTCACCTGGGGACTTGAGCATCTTCTGGAAGGTTCTGAGGTTGTTACGATACGGGGGTAGACAGAATCAGGCCGTTGTGGGGCCGTTAGAATCCACGCCTTGTCTGTTAAGGGATCGACGGCTGAGAGAGCTCCTTGATGTCTTGGGATCTGGGTGAGTAGACCTGGGGCGGTTACAATAGGTCTTAGGCCACGTCTTAACATGATTCCCTGCCTAAGGTGCTGCTCGGGTAAGCTTGAGCTCTCCCGCGTCAGGTTCCGCGGAGGTAGACGTCAGGGCGTGGATCGCTAGGTAGTAGCGGGCTACGGAAGCCCGGAAGAGGCCGAGCTACGGAGGCCCGGAGAAGGCCGAGCTAGGAAAGCCCGGAAGGGGCCGAGCTACGGAAGCCCGGAGGAGGCCGGGCTAGGGAAGCCCGGAAGGGGCCGAGCTACGGAGGCCTGGAGGAGGCCGAGCTAGGGGAGCCCGGAAGAGGCCGAGCTAGGGAAGCCCGGAAGGGGCCGAGCTACGAAAGCCCGGAGGAGGCCGAGCTAGGGAAGCCCGGAGGAGGCCGAGCTAGGGAAGCCCGGAAGGGGCCGAGCTACGGAAGCCCGGAGGAGGCCGAGCTAGGGAAGCCCGGAAGGGGCCGAGCTACGGAGGCCCGGAGGAGGCCGGGCTAGGGAAGCCTGGAAGAGGCCGAGCTACGGAAGCCCGGAGGAGGCCGAGCTACGGAAGCCCGGAGGAGGTCAGCCTTAGCCGCATCGCACGGATATCAATGCAATGATGATTTTACCCCCCAACAGATACTTATTTTTTTAATCAAAAGAACCATGATATGGTTTCATAGTCCATGCCTCATTGCATTTAAAATTTAAAATCTAAATGGCATTTCAAAAAAAAAAAAATCGCAGAGTTTCACTTAACCCTGCGCTTAAATATGTTTCAACATTTTATTGCAAGTAACAACAAGATGCTTCATGAACAATAATGCTCTACATTGTCAATACTCTTTTCTTCTTCTTTTTTTGTCTTTTTTTTTATATAGCATGGTTAATTAAATAGAATTTAGTGCTTGTCTTTTCTACATCAAAAGGTGGTGATGAAATTTTAGATAAATTTACTATCATATCATCATAATTCTAAGATTAAGGGAGATTAACTTTCATCTTTTCTATTCTACACTCATCCCATCCATTGAAATTAATTCAACAGAAATCGTATCCTCACCCTCTTATTCAAGTGGCGGGGATTATGTTATCGGAGGAAGTGGTGGTTAATTATCACATGAAAACAATTTCCACAAGTAGTCTTGCTACTGATCCTTTGCCATATCATGGGCAGTACTCCCGGATTGATGTGCTGTATGGTAGAAGCCATCAAGATTCAACCATTGGCTCTAATAGAGGGTGTTGAATTGAGCGGACGATGAGTGGTCTCTAGTACTATTTTTATTTTAGTAAATTATTTTGATGTTGAACTATTAACATTATGAAATGCTGCCATGACAGCCGATCACCGATAATTAACGTCAGAAGGTTCTGTGAAGTTGCTGATGAAGATTCTCTCAATGAGAGACCTACAAGAAGTCCCAAGGCCGGAGGTTGCTCCGCGGGAACCCTTTGATGGGCAAATTAGCGGCCGAAGTCACAGCTGTAAGCTTGAGAAAGCTCGTAAAAAAAGGCTCAGAGACCGAGATCTTCTATGAGCCCTTTGGGTGTGTTAAGTGCCTTCAGAATGTTGGGTGTGTTAAGTATCTTCAGAATGTCTTATCTTGCTCAGAATCCCTCTTACCCTTTTAAGAATCTTTGGTTTTCGTCTTAGGATCAGTCATGTGGGAGGATTCCATGGAGGAGAGTGTCGGTTAAATTCATGATAATTATGTGAGTTTAGAAATAGTTGATGGACCTTATCTTATCGAATACATGGGCCAATTGGTTTATGGGTTTGGTTTCATCGAACGCATGGGATAGATAGTTGATGACTTGGTTGTGTTTGGCTTATGTTAGGAAACAAGTGGAGAGAATGGACCGTTGAGGACCACTAAGTAAATCAGAGGCTATCGAGAGCCGTCTTAAAAAAGCAGAGCCACTGAGAGCCATCATAAAGAAGCAGAGCCGAAGGCCGTCTTAAAAAGGCAAAACCGTCAAAAAAAAAAAAAAAAACAAAAAAAATATTTTGATTGGTGTTCAACCGTTAATTAACTTCGTTGTTAACGCGTGGTGTCACCATCCGTCAACAGATATAAGAGATTTAAGAATGGGATAGCCGATCGAGCGTCCATCAAATTAGATGTCAGTCTTTTGTGCCACAGCTGCCTTGTCGGCCGCACTTCCTTGGGTTTCCCTCTCGTAGTTTTCGTTATTGGAGCCTAAGGGGAAGGCCTGGGTGATCCGGTCGGCATTAGATGGATGGGGATTTTCTATTGAAAAATACTCATGTGAACGTATATATTTAATTATTATAATATTAATTTAATAATAAATGATTTAATGAAGTCAATTGAACATTAAGGATTAATTTTCTTTTGATATAACATAATGTGTAGATATCTGTAACATGATTCTAATTTTATGATAAACTGACTAGAACATAAAGTCAAATGATTATGATCCCTAGTTTGAACATGATTAATAAGAAACGTCTCTTTGAATCGGAAAGGTCCTTATGAATTTCTGATAACTCCCATTTTTATCAGAAAAATCTGTTGCAATTGTGTTAACAAATCAGAATCACTGTCTTCAACCAAAATTCGATTACAATATTTTTTATTTTTAATAATGACAGAATAAGGCACGAATTTCGCACTTTCTTAATTATATATTATGTTTCGATATTATTGACATAAGGATTATGGGACAATGAATTCATATTCGATTTTCACAAATTCTATGAAGTGGTATTAGAGCAACCTTATGTTGTAATATTAAAAATAATTCTTATTTTTCTTGTTCATCCCTATCTAAATGAATGAATATATCATCGAATCCATCTTATTGTTTTATCTTGTTATGCTTTGAATGATTCGACGAAGGAGTCGTTGAGATAATAATTGGGTAAGATAAACATCATTTATATGATTTAAATCAGTTGTGGATAATTTTTTTTTATTTTAAAATAATTGGATAAGATAAGCATAATTGATTCATATGATTTGAATCTATTATGAATATTTTTTTAAGAAAAAGAAAAGGATAAACAGATAGCCTTATGGGAAGTTCATAAACTAATCTCGTCCATGTCAGGGAGATGCCAACCATCCTCTTTTCGATGAATTTTGTTTCTGTTTTGCAAAAGTTATTCCCTGTTCCTCGAAACTGAGAGGTTTCAATTTATGTAGGGATTAAGATTTCAATGTGAGAGCAAGAGGTAGTTGTGGATATCATGGAAGTCCACCATCAAAGGGAAGGCGTGGTTATTCTAATAGCCTTTCTAAGACTTATCTTTTATGGCATGTTAAGAATTATTTGCACCTTCTATTTTTTTTTGTACTTTAATTATCTCTTAACATGGCAAGATCGAGACTTTATGGTACTTGCATTGTAAAATATCAAGAGATAGAGTAGTCTTGATTTCACGTAAAACTCTAGTTTATGTATGAAAATAAATATTTTCAAAGTGAATTATTATGAACGCTTTCTTCTGATTCGATAATGAATTATTACGGTAATGAATTGCCCATAATTGAATTACATATAGCCTATTATTACTACAATTATGAAACTTTTGGTAAACTAAAGTATTAAATTACTGCCATTCGAAAAAATTAAAAAAAATTAAGAAAATTTCATTGAGTTTAATTAAAGTATATCAATTTTTGAATAGATTGACTGAAGCATCATCTCACCAAAGTGAGCTCTTATGTGTAGGTTAATTTATTTAAAAAAATGAGCAGGTAGTATGTATATAATTTATGCATTTTCTTAACCGGTCCCAAAAGAAGTAAAAATTTGGTCAAATTGTATGCATACATATGGTAATGAATATGTGATAGTTATAGGGATTATCCATGTGGGCAATAGGTCGGTTCCAAAGGAAGACTATTGCTTGACCGGACTTACTATTAGTATTCGATTACTACACCAAGTTATCGCTTACAAGTTAATATTGGTGTCCAAAGACTAGATATTAATGTTGTGTAGATTTTTTGTGATGGGATTTATATTAAATTCAATGTTTTAGTTTGGTATGATATCAGTATAATTTTTTTGTGTTTTGTTCTTTGTTCAGCTACATTATCTGCTTCTCATATATCTGCTAGCATTAATTCGATTCCTATGCTTAATGGGACCAACTTCAAGGATTGGAAAGAAAATATCATGATTGTTTTTGGATGTATGGACTTGGACCTTGCATTAAGGACTGAACGCCCTGCTTCTCTTACAAAAACTAGTACTGCTGAAACCAATCGAAAATATGAGAAATGGGAGCGTTCAAATCGCATGAGTCTAATGATTATCAAAAGAGGCATTCCAGAAGCTTTTCGAGGCACTATGACCGATATTGATACAGCTAAAGGTTTATCGAAAAATGTTTTGCTAAAAACGATAAGGCGAAAATGAGCACGCTTTTGGCAAGCTTAGTTTCTATGAGGTATACAAGCAAAGGAAACATTTGGGAGTACATTATGGAATTGTCTCACATTGCTTCTAAGCTTAAGGCACTAAAGTTACAGCTTTCAGAGGACTTGCTCATTCATTTGGTGCTAATTTCTCTTCCAGCACAATTTAGTTAATTCAAGGTCAGTTACAACTGCCAAAAGGAGAAATGGTCTCTCAATGAACTCATTTCATTTTGTGTACAAGAGGAGGAGAGATTGAAGCAAGAGAAAACCGAGAGTACTCATTTGGCCACTTCCTCTAAGAGCAAGAAAATAAAGAAGGATAAAAAGGCTGCTGAAGGTCCTTCACAAAAGAAGCAGAAGAAATCTGAGGATGGTTGTTTTTTCTGTAAGAAATCTGGACACATAAAGAAGGATTGTAACAAATACAATGCATAGCATATAAAGAAAGGTACTTTTCTTACTATGGTTTGTTTTGAAATTAATTTAACTTCTGTACCTAGAAACACTTGGTGGTTAGATTCTGGTGCTACTATTCACATAAGTGTTTTCATGCAGGGTTGCCTGAACTACCGAATTCCAATTGATGCTGAAAGATTCATCTATGTGATCTATGTGGGCAATGGAGAATCGGTAGAGGTGGAGGCTATATGGTCCTTTAGGTTATTACTTAAGACAGGACATTATTTGGAATTGAGAAACACATTTGTTGTACCATCATTTAGATGAAATTTAATTTCTATTTCTACATTGGACAAATATGGATACTTTTGTTCTTTTGAAAATAATTAAGTTAGTATTTCTTTAAATTCTATTATTATTGGTACTAGTTCCTTGTCTTACTATGATAACCTTTATATACTTGACACTATTACTCCATTTAATGAAACTTTGCATGTTTCTTTTAAAGGTACAAAACGTAAATTAGCTAATGAAAATTCTGCTTTCTTATGGCACAAGCGATTAGGTCATATCTCTAAAACGAGAATAGAAAGGCTTGTGTCAGAAGGAATTTTGGATTCTATTGATTTCACAGACTTTAATATTTGTGTAAATTGCATTAAAGGGAAACAAACCAACAAAAGGAGATTACTAGCTAATAGAACTTCGGATGTCTTAGACTCATCCATACAGACATATGTGGACCATTCCCTATAGCTGCTTGGAATGGTCAAACATATTTCATATCATTTATAGACGATTACTCAAGATTTGGCTATTTGTATCTCATTAAAGATAAGTCCGGTGCATAGGATATGTTCAAAACTTTTAAAGCTGAAGTTGAAAATCAACTTAACAAGAAAATTAAAGCTATTAGATCTGACCGTGGTGGAGAATTCTATGGCAGATATGACAGATCAGGTGAACAACGTTCAGGACCATTTGTCAAACACCTAAAGGAATGTGGAATAGTCCCTCAATACACCATACCAGGCTCTCCAAACATGAATGGTGTAGCTGAGAGACGAAATCAGACTCTTAAAGATATGGTAAGGAGTATGATAAGTCATTCAACCTTACCAGAGTCACTTTGGGGAGAGGTACTTAAGACTGCAGCCTATATTCTCAACAGAGTACTAACTAAAGCAGCCACTAAGACCCCTTATGAGCTTTGGACGGGTAAGAAACCAAGTTTAAAGCATTTGCGTATTTGGGGATGTCCAGCTGAAGCAAGGCCTTATAGGCCAAGTGAAAAGAAAATGGATTCCAAAACTGTAAGCTGCTACTTTATAGGTTACTCTGAACGATCTAGGGGTTTTAAGTTTTATGATCCTACTACCAAAGTAATTTTTGAATCGAGAATAGCAACGTTCTTTGAGGATATAGAGTTTGAGGGAAGAAATCAGATTAGAGACATTATCTTTGAAGAAGAATCGATTCCGATTCCTACCATTACTTATAACAATGATCAGGATAGGTTATAATTCCTGTCATTGATCAAGGAGTAATTTTGAAACTTCAAGATGATGCAAAAACTCTTCCCGATCAGATTGAAGAAATTGTTCATAATGAACAATCTCAAGAACAAACTCAACATCCTCAAGAACAAGTGCCATTAAGGAGATCTACAAGAGAAAAAAGAAAGGCAATTTCGGATGATTTTATAGCCTTTCTCCAAGAACATGAGGATATTTTTGAATTGACAGAAGATGATCCTATCAACTTGTAGGGAGAAATAGTCTCCGAGGCATGCATATTTTTAAAAAATTGATAACTATTATCATTGCGGAAATTAAAAGATTACATATTAATCTATCTAATATGCATCAAGATCATATCTTTGCCTATATATTCAGGGTCGTTTGATCTAAAATATGCATATAAAAACATCAAGATCATATATTGATCTTCAAGATGACTAGTCACACTATTATCTTGAAGCCTGCCTTAAGATCTAGGGATCAAATCACTTACCTTAAGAATAGTAGGTAAATCCCTATTGCTCTGCAGCCGTTCAATCATCCGGCCTCTAGTATCATCCACGCGAAGCCCCGAATGATCAGATTTCCGGAAGTGCTAGCTCGCAGAAAAATAGCTTTGCTGATCTTGAATCCTCTCACTTGAATCTTCCTCTAAGATCCACCAGGCTTCCGCTAACACCAGAATCACCAGGATTTTATATTCTAACATTTTAGAATTACAATCCATGACAAATCATGTATTGTTGTTCTATTTTTGTTCTGTGTTCTCTGGTGAGGGAATGCCCTCTATTTATAGTCTCGATTTAGCCTTGACATTTAATTTTGATATTTAAGAATCCGTCGTTTGGCAAAAGCAAAGAGACGCCGAAGGCGCGGCGCTTGGTTTAATTCCGACGTTCGGAGAAAACCAAGGAGTCATGGCGTTTGGTTTAGTTCCATCATTCGAAGAAAACCAAAGAGACGAGGGATAAATCCGACGTTCGGTAAATAAATGTCATGCATTAAATTCTATCTCATAAGATGAGATTTTAGCCATCTCATCATATGAGATCCATATTCGAGAAGTTTGGGTTCTGATTTGAATTTATTTGACTTAACCCACATAGATATGGTCCAAGCCCAAATCAAATTTGGCTAGTCCTGAATCTATTTAAATTCAAATCAAATCTAATTTCAAATCAATATTTGAAATTGACTTGTCCTTCTAATAGACTTAAACCAAATTGAATCTTATTCAATTGTACTTAACCCAATTGAGATAATTCAATCAATCAAATTGATTAATTAAATCATATACGATTCTCAATCGTTGATCAGCAAATAAATCATCCTAGGAAACTTCTATGCGTGTGACTCTCTAGGTTCAAACCTAAGCCGGTAGTATAGAAACAACTTTCTATACTAATCGATGTGCCCATCTAGCAATGGAACCCGACATCCGGATAGGTCAAAGAGTTACCGAGCAAACTCCAAGAACACTAAGAAACAGTTACCGTATAATTCATCCTCTTGACCATAAATGCTAAGGATGGCTTAAGAGCCTGTCAACTCTAAATAGCAAATCCATAAAGTGATTTCAACTTTAGTGATCATGTGACTTTCATATGAAGTGCCTTGGCCAAGGTCTTGCTAAATTGAAACACAAGCATTTCTCCTTTTAATGGGATAGGTCAAATTCCATATTGATCCACAACTGACTACCACAAGTACTTGACTGCACCCAGTAACCTTTCGTAGCTGGATTAGAAATCTAGGTGGTCCGGCACCTAAGTACAATGAGTTGCTTGTAAGCTACTGGTTGTGATCTTCAGGTCTGAAGGATACTTATACCTATATCTTCTCGGATTAACTCTTGACAGCAGAGTATCCAAAAATGAGTCACGTTCGGTGAAATGTACTCCTACACTTTCACCTGTATGTCATATCAGTGTCTCTACACTCCTTGGTTAAGAGGATAACCAACAAATGTGATATACAACGTCCTATAATTGATAGTACTATGACCCTGTCATAGTATATCATTTGGTCGCAAACTCTTTTAAGGACCTTCTAAGATAAATCCTCCTTTATCGTGAGAAAGATCCTAAGGGCTTCATTACTTTCAGGAGTATTAAGAAGATGTTCTTGTAATGAATAAACTGCCAAATAACTTTTATTAATATATCAATTTATATATAATTTACATCAGCACAATCATCAAATGATTGGCTTTAGGATACAATTCCCAACAAACTCCCACTTAGCCTAAAGCCACTCATTACAGTATCTAATACCCATCTTCAACTTATAGTTGTCAAACTCCTTGATGCTGAGTGCTTTAGTAAATGGGTCACCTAGGTTTTTCTTTCCATCAATCTTCTGAAGATTTATGTCACCTCGGTCTACTATCTCTCGAATAAGATGAAACCGGCGCAGTATGTGCTTGGTGCGCTGATGTGCTCGTGGTTCCTTTGCTTGAGCTATGGCACCAGTGCTGTCACTGTATAACAGGACTGGTTCATCTATGGAAGGTGTCACTCCAAGCTCGGAGATGAACTTTCACAGTCACACAGCTTCTTTCGCAGCATCTGATGCAGCGATATACTTTGCCTCGCACACCGAATCTGCCACTGTATGTTGCTTGGAACTTTTCCAGCAAACAGCTCCACCATTTAGGATAAACACGAAACCCGATACACTCTTGCTATCATCATGATCTGATTGAAAACTGGAATCAGTATATCCAATAAGTTTTAAATCAGACTCTCCATAGACTAACCACTGGTTCTTAGTATTTCTCAAATACTTAAGGATTGTCTTAACAACTTGCCAGTGTTTTTCTCCTGGATCAGATTGGTATCTACTCACTACTCCTAGTGAGTATGCCACATCTGGTCTTGTACATGTCATGGTGTACATAATCGATCTTACTGCCGAAGCATATGGAATTCGACTCATACGTTCTCTTTCATTAGGAGTTGTCGGACAATCCTTCTTAGAAAGATGAATTTCATGGCCTATCGGAAGATAGCCTTTCTTGGAATTCTCCATGCTAAACCTCTTTAGCACTATGTCAATGTACGTAGATTGGGATAAACCTAGCATCCTTTTAGATCTATCTCTATAGATCTTCATCCCTAGGATGTATGATGCTTCTCCCAGATCTTTCATAGAGAATTGTGATGATAACCATGTCTTTATTCCTTGTAATGCAGGGATATCATTCCCGATTAAGAGAATATCATCCACATATAATACAAGAAATACAATAACAGAATCGTTAGCCCATTTATAAATGCAAGGTTCTTCTTTATTCTTAATAAAGCCATAAGATTTGATCACTTTATCAAATCGTATGTTCCAACTCCTTGATGCTTTCTTAAGTCCATAAATAGACTTCTGTAGCCTGCACACTTTAGACTCGTCTTCAGATATAAAGCCTTCAGGCTGTATCATATACACCTGTTCTTCTAAATCACCATTTAGAAAAGCAGTTTTAACATTCATCTGCCAAATCTCATAATCAAAGTGTGTTGCTATAGCTAGCATAATCCGAATAGATTTCAGCATTTCCACAGGAGAAAACGTTTCGTCATAGTCAATACCATAACGTTGACGATATCCCTTGGCAACCAGATGTGCTTTATAGATCTCTACCTTTCCGTCTGCGCCTCTTTTCCTCTTGAAAACTCATTTACACCCTATGGGTTTTATCCCTTCGGATGGGTCAACTAATGTCCATACATTATTGTCCTTCATGGAATCAAGTTCGGATTTCATGGCATCAAGCCATTTATTAGAGTCAGTCCTTTGCATAGCATCCATATAGGTGATCGGATCCTCGTTGTTCTCATCGAGTTCAACAGGATCATCGTTCTGGACCAAGAAACACAAGTATCTGTTCGGTTGATGTGGTACTCTACCAAATCACCTTAATGGTGCATCTAAAATGGGTTTTGAGTTTGATCTAATCAACTCAGATTCTAGGGGTTCACTGGTTTGTGTTGTTCCTTCTACTTGATGAACTTCCTCAAGTTCAACATTAGAGCTATTTATTCCTTTACTAAGGAACTCCTTTTCAAGAAAAACTGCTCTATTACTAATGAACAACTTTTGTTCTTCAGTATTGTAGAAGTAATATCCTTTTGTTTCTTTCGGATAGCCGATGAAAAAATATTTGTCAGATTTGGGTTCAAGTTTGTCTAATTTTGCATGTTTCACATAAGCCGGACACCCCCAGACTCTCAGATAGGTAATAACCGGTTTATGTTCATACCACATCTCATGTGGAGTTTTAGAAATAGACTTACTTGGAACCTTATTAAGAATATGACAAGCTGATTCTAATGCGTATCCCCAAAATGATATTGGCAAGCTTGCAAAACCCATCTTGGACCAAACCATGTCTAACAGAGTTCGATTCCTTCTTTCTGACACACCGTTATGTTGCGGTGTTCCAGGAGGAGTCCATTGGGAGAGAATCTCATTCTCCTTTAAATATATCACAAATTCATTGGAAAGGTATTCGCCTCCTCGATCTGATCGAAGGGTCTTAATACATTTTTCCTGTTTATTTTTCTACTTCTTTATGATATAGTTTGAACATTTCAAATGATTCAGATTTATGTCGCATAAGATAGACATAACCGAACCTAGAAAGGTCGTCTGTAAATGTAATGAAGTAGTAGTATCCACCTTTGGCACAAGTGCTCATTGGTCCACATACATCAGTATGTACTAGACCCAATAGCTCTTTGGCTCTTTCACCTTTTCCAGTAAAAGATGACTTGGTCATTTTACCAAGAAAATATGATTCACAGGCAGTTAATGATTTACAATCATCAACTCGAAGGATGCCCTCCTGAGTTAAATGTTTAATCTGTTCTTGTTGATATGACCCAGCCGATGGTGCCAAAGATAAATATCTGTGACATCAGTTGTTCTAGGGCGCTTACTTGATTGGTACACTACATTCACAGGCTGTGATAATATATAAATGCCATTAGATAAATGCCCAGTCATTACAGTGACTCCATTCATAATGATATTCAAAGTAACATCCTTTATTAAAATTTCATAATTATTTTTGGCCAGAAGGCCTACAAATATTACGTTCAATAAGAACGTTGAGCAAAAATGACAATCATTTAGTATAATGACATTTCTATTGAAAACTATTTCAAGAACTCCTAATGCCAGTACTGAAACTAATCTTCCATCACCGACATTTAGGAATCTTTCATTATCCTCAAATCTTCTAGTGACCTGTAGTCCCTGCAATGAATTTCAAATGTTAAAAGGACTCCCGGTATCCAATACCTAGGTCTGATTATCATATATAGAAAAATTACAAGGTGTTATCATATAAATACCTTGTTGAGCAACATCTTGCTCCTTTTTCTTCTTTGGCCTGTTTGGATCAAGTGTGGCAATGTAAAGAGGATAGTTCCTCTTTCAGTGCCCTTGCATCTTGCAGTGAAAGCATTCATCTTGACTTTATCAACTTTCTTCTTCTGCATCTGACCCCTTATAGATGTCCTAGCATGTTGCACACTTTTATTATTCTTTTTCTTCTTTCCTTTCCCAAAGGGTTTACGCTCTACCTTAAATCCTTCAACCACATTAACCAAACCCTTAGAGAGCTGGTTATCCTTCTCAAAGTTCTGTAACAATCCCAACAAACTGTGGTAGTTAACTGCAGGCTTTGTCATTCAAAAATGAGTAAGGAAAGGTCAGAAGGATGGAGGCAAGGAATTCAGGATCACATCTTTTCCCAACTACTCACGTAAGGGAAAGCCGAGCTTGCTTAGGAGTTCTATCTTCTCAATCATGTATAATACATGATCAGTGACAGGAGATCCATCTCTCATTCGAGCATTGAAAATAGCACAACTAGTCTTGTGCCTTTCAACATCGTCGGGTGTGCCGAAAGATTCATTCAACGCTTGAATGATTTCTTCTGGCTGAGCATTCTCGAACCGACGACCGAATTCATCGTTCATTGCTGCTAACATGATACAACGTACGCTAGTTCTATCATTGAGCCACTTCTGATAAGTGTCTCTCTCAGAACTTTGGGTGTTTGCATCAGGTATCTTTGGTGCAGGATTATTCAGAATATATAGAATCCTCTCATGCTCAAGGATGATCTTAAGTTTTTTGAACCAGCTATTGAAATTGGAACCATTCAATTTGTCACTATCCAATAGGGACCTTAATGATAAATTAGTGGTCATATTCTGCATAAGAAAAAACTAAAGTTTATTAGTATATAAATTGATTCAGTCTAAAGACTTGACTTTAGTCTAAAGATTCTTCCACTATTTTGTTCAAATTGGCAGCCTCTACACCCCAATTCGAAGAATTATTCTTAATTCTTTAGCGGGCACTAAGATCTACATAAACTACATACAGGCCCAAGTGAAGCTCAGCTAACCCATATGCATCTAAGAGTAGGTTCAAAACCAATTGTTTTCCCAAACAATTCTTAGTGTTCAGTTTTGCCCCATGTACCTCTTCAGCAGGCATGAAGTGCCTCCACTGAAAGTTCTGGTTAGGTCCAACCATTAAATGATATAATCAGTGTAACCTATCAATAGACAACCAAGCCCGAGTGAAGCTCGGCTCACCTGACTGTTTATTTAATAGTTACGCTGACTTATCATATAATGAATGATAATTTCGATGGTTGACAAGCACCAGGTATGGAGTGCCTCCAATGATTATCAAGACATCGGACTCATTATCACCCACCTTAATGGGAGGCTATGATCTAGTTATCATATAACTATTTCATTTTAAGGACCTAATAATTTTAGAGGATTTTAATAATATGAAGATAAATTGACTAATCAAGTTCTCCCACTGAATCTATGAAATCGGTAGAATGAAACAAGATTAAGTCAGGTTAAGTGGCACCTAAATCAGTCATACTGATATCCTTACAGGCATGGGTCAACCCAAATCAGGTAAATGATCTGAATCATAAATGATTTACCACAATGACCAGGTGAGAGAGATCGATGGGAGGGATATGCCATTAACTCGTTAAAGACGCATCAATACGAGTAGCTCCCAATTAAAAACCATTCGATCGTTGATCCTAGAGCAACTTACCATTCCACCTTGACATCATATGGTTAACCAATTCTGATTTGACCATCTAATAGATTCATGCTCAACCACGGAGCCTAATCTACTTCCATTTGGTTTAATCAAAGAGAAGGACTTGATCAACTACAACTATTGTTTGATTTAGAGCATTCTTAACCTAATCTAATTAGATTTGAACAAATACTCTTTTAGTCCAGTTGATTTAAACCTTAGAATCTAACCCTTTATGGACCCGATTTAGCTAACCCAAATGATTAAATATATTTCATGTTAACATATCATATATTTCAATCAAGCATAATGTTACTACTCATAATTCCTATATTTAGATCATATCTAAAAAAAAAAAATATGAACTAATATTTGACATTGAAATAAAACTCTCATAAATATTTGTATGTTTTATAATATAGACATCATGCCATCATATATCATATCTATATTTTTATACTAAACATGCAAATATTATAGTTTTATACAACATCAATATGTATCAAATATAAAATATCTTTTGAGAGTGTGTGTAATCTATGTTTTGATGCCAAAGCATAATTTAAATTTTCTTTAAACAAAGCATCAACGATAAAATAATCGCACGGCAATATGTCACAGAATACCTCATTGAATGGGTAATTCGGATTTTCAATCCACCTGTGACCATATGGCCTTGTGATAAGTTTTAGCCATAATTACACAATTAATGAGAATATTAATTTACATGCAATAAATTAGATCATTAACGAAACCATGGCTCTGATACCATTTGTAGGAAGAAATAGTCTCCGAGGCATGCATATTTTTAAAAAATTGATAACTATTATCATTGCGGAAATTAAAAGATTACATATTAATCTATCTAATATGCATCAAGATTATATCTTTGCCTATATATTCAGGGTCGTTTGATCTAAAATATGCATATAAAAACATCAAGATCATATCTTGATCTTCAAGATGACTAGTCACACTATTATCTTGAAGCCTGCCTTAAGATCTAGGGATCAAATCACTTACCTTA
Source organism: Calamus simplicifolius (assembly GCA_900491605.1). Lineage (NCBI taxonomy): Eukaryota > Viridiplantae > Streptophyta > Magnoliopsida > Arecales > Arecaceae > Calamus > Calamus simplicifolius. The sequence continues at coordinate 63,599 of UESW01000006.1, read as the reverse complement.
AGAACAGTAGGTAAATCCTTATTGCTCTGTAGCCGTTCAATCGTCCGGCCTCTAGTATCGTCCACGCGAAGCCCCGAATGATCAGATTTTTGGAAGTGCTAGCTCGCAGAAAAATAGCTTTGCTGATTTTGAATCCTCTCACTTGAATCTTCCTCTAAGATCCACCAGGCTTCCGTTAACACCAGAATCATCAGGATTTTCTATTCTAACATTTTAGAATTACAATCCACGATAATTTAGAATTACAATCTACGACAAATCGTGTATTGTTGTTCTATTTTTTGTTATGTGTTCTCTGGTGAGAAAATGCCCTCTATTTATAGTCTCGATTTAGCCTTGATATTTAATTCTGACATTTAAGAATCCATCGTTTGGCAAAAGCAAAGAGACGCCGAAGGCGCGGCGCTTGGTTTAATTCCGACGTTCGGAGGAAACCAAGGAGTTGCGGCGTTTGGTTTAGTTCCGTCGTTCGGAGAAAACCAAAGAGACGAGGGATAAATCCGACGTTCGGTAAATAAATGCCATGCATTAAATTCTATCTCATGAGATGAGATTTTAGCCATCTCATCATATGAGATCCATATTCGAGAGGTTTGGGTTCTGATATGAATTTATTTGACTTAACCCACATAGATCATGGTCCAAGCCCAAATCAAATTTGGCTAGTCCTGAATCTATTTAAATTCAAATCAAATCTAATTTTAAATAAATATTTGAAATTGACTTGTCCTTCTAATAGACTTAAACCAAATTGAATCTTATTCAATTGTACTTAACCCAATTGAGATAATTCAATCAATCAAATTGATTAATTAAATCATATACGATTCTCAATCGTTGATCAGCAAATAGATCATCTTAGGAAACTTCTATGCGTGTGACTCTCTAGGTTCAAACCTAAGCCGGTAGCATAGAAACAACTTTCTATACTAATCGATGTGCCCATCTAGCAATGGAACCCAACGTCCGGATAGGTTGAAGAGTTGCCGAGCAAACTCCAAGAACCCTAAGAAATAGTTACCGTATAATTCATCCTCTTGACCACAAATGCTAAGGATGGCTTAAGAGCCTGTCAACTCTAAATAGCAAATCCATAAAGTGATTTCAACTTTAGTGATCATGTGACTTTCACATGAAGTGCCTTGGCCAAGGTATTGCTAAATTGAAACACAAGCATTTCTCCTTTTAATGGGATAGGTCAAATTCCATCTTGATCCACAACTAACTACCATAAGTACTTGACTGCACCCAGTAACCTTTCGTAGTTGGATTAGAAATCTAGGTGGTCCGGCACCTAAGTACAATGAGTTGCTTGTAATCCACTGGTTGTGATTTTCAGGTCTGAAGGATACTTATACCTATATCTTCTTGGATTAACTCTTGACAGCAGAGTATCCGGAAATGAGTCACGTTCGGTGAAATGTACTCCTACACTTTTACCTGTATGTCATACCAGTGTCTCTACACTCCTTGGTTAAGAGGATAACCAACAAATGTGATATACAACGTCCTATAATTGATAGTACTATGGCCCTGTCATAGTATATCATTTGGTCGCAAACTCTTTTAAGGACCTTCTAAGATAAATCCTCCTTTATCGTGAGGAAGATCCTAGGGGCTTCATTACTTTCAGGAGTATTAAGAAGATGTTCTTGTAATGAATAAACTGCCAAATAACTTTTATTAATATATCAATTTATATACAATTTACATCAGCACAATCATCAAATGATTGGCTTTAGGATACAATTCCCAACACAACTTTCGACAAGCTATGAAAAGTTCTAACTCTCAAGAATGGATCAATGCTATGAAAGACGAGATGAAGTCTATGAAAAACAATGACGTTTGGGCTCTCGTTCCATTGCCTAATGGAAAGAAACCCATTGGCTGCAAATGGATATTTAAAACCAAGAGGGATTCGAATGACAATGTAGAGAGGTATAAAACTCGTCTTGTTGCAAAGGGCTTTACTCAAAGAAAATGTATTGACTTCAAAGAGTCTTTCTCTCCAATTTCAACGAAAGACTCTTTTAGGGTCATCATGGCATTAGTGGCACATTTCAACCTTGAGTTGCATCAGATGGATGTAAAGACAACGTTTCTCAATGGTGACATTAATGAAACAATTTATATAAAGCTACTAGAGAACTTTGTGTCTGGTGATCCAAAGAAAATGGTTTGCAAACTTAAGAAATCCATCTACGGGCTCAAGCAAGCATCCCGACAATGGTATTACAAATTTCATCAAGTAGTTCTCTCATTCGGTTTTGAATTGAATGTGGTTGATGATTGTATATACCATAAGTTCAGTGGGAGTAAATTTATTTTCTTAATATTGTATGTCGATGATATTTTACTTGCGAGTAACGATATAATTTTATTACATGAAACCAAGAGATTTCTGTCAAACAAGTTTGAGATGAAAGATCGTTCTCAAGGTGTCCTTGGGTTATCATAAAATAACTATATCGATAAAGTTCTCAAAAGATTCGGCATGTAAAATAGTAAACCTTTGGAAACCCCGGTAGCTAAAGGAGAAAAGTTTAGTCTCAATCAGTGTCCTAAGAATGACCTTGAAGTTCAGGAAATGAAGAAATATCCCTATGCGTCAGCATTAGGAAGTTTGATGTATGCTCAAGTTTTGCACTCGTCTCGATTTGGCTTTTATTGTTGGGATGTTAGGCAGATATATGAGTAATCCTAGAATGGATCATTGGAAAGCAGCCAAGAGGGTTATGCGTTACTTACAGAAAACAAAGAACTACATGCTCACATATAGGAGGTCGGATAGTTTAGAGATCATCGGGTACTTCGATTCAGATTTTGCTGGATGCCAAGATAGCAAATGATCCACTTCATGCTATATATATGTTGGCTGGAGGGGCTATTTCCTGGAGAAGTGCTAAGCAGACACTCATAGCCTCTTCAACCATGGCAGCAGAGTTTATAGCTTGTTATGAGGCATCCAACCATGGGATATGGCTACAAAACTTTGTCACGGGGCTGCGTATAGTTGAAAGTATTGAAAGGCCACTCAGGATATATTGTGACAATAACTTAGCAGTAATGTATTCCAACAACAATAGAAGTTCGTCTAAGTCAAAGTACATAGATATTAAATTTCTTGTTGTGAAAGAAAGAGTTCAGAGTAAATAAATATGTATAGAACATATAGGTACATATTTTATGTTGGCTGACCCACTAACTAAAGGACTTACACCCAAGGTCTTTCATAAGCATATTAATCAAATGGGTGTTGTATTATTTGATGATGTTTTGGTTTAGTGGGAGTCTGTATTTTGTATGACAGTTTCTGCAGAAATAAAGATTTTAGTGTTTTATTTACTTTGATTCATATGGAATAAAGTTTGATCTCGCTAAAGAAAAGGATCAGTTGAAAATAGGCATGTTCAGATCACATTACATGTAATTTTCATGCTACACAATCATATTTGATCTATGTCGTTTGGTTGTATTAGTGTATGTGACCATTGATGGTCCAACTATTATTATTGTAAGCGAAGACTGCTTTGATCCTACACTAGTGCAGTCAATGGACCAGATTTTTTGAAATCCAGAAGTTATGATAACAAAGGTTTTGAGTACTCATAAGGGCACATTTATCTTGTTATATATAAGGTCGATCGTTTGAAAATACTACCAATATATGTAAATGTGTATATTTAATTATCATAATGTTAGTCCAATAATAGATGATCTAATAAAGTTAATTGGACATTAAGGATTAATTTTTTTTTGATATGAAAGACTCTAATTTTATGATGGGTTGAATAGAAATATGATTACATAAAGTCAAATGATTATGGTACCTAGTTTGAACATGATTTATAGAAAACATCTTTTTGAAAAAGATTATGAGTATCTTTTTAGTAAAGAGATACTTATTCGAAAATCGGAAAGGTCCTATCATACGAAAGGATCCGATAATGCTATTTCATTCGGTTACAGTATTCTTTATTTTTAATAATGAAGAACAAGATATGAATTTCGTACTTTCTTAATTATATATTGTGTTTCAATATTATTGACATAAGAATTTTGAGACAATGGATTCTTATTCGATTTTTATGAATTCTATCATTTCCCCTTTGGATTTAAAAGACCTGCTTCTCTAACCCAACACCAACAACAAGCTGTTGGGTCGAGCAGGTGCAATGAGTTTGAAATCAGATGCTTGACTGCTAAATTGCCAATATAATCATCTTACAATGCATTAAAAAAAGCGATTCCTAATGCTATATTCAGCGACGCGCAACCAAGCAGGTGGGTAGATGGTCGTAATCAGTCCGAACGGCTAGTCCAGTGCCAAGAGCGCGGGACGGTTTTTTTTCTTTTTACGCCTGGCGCACGAGAAACACCTGACCCGGAGCGTGGCGCGCTCTTCACCTTGTCCGCATCTCCCAGCGCTGACGTTCCGCCGCGCGCGCGTCGGCCGCGAACCGAAAAACAGTAGGCTCTCTCTTCCATCATTGAAGAGTATCTTAGTAACGCTTTTGTACCGGTTCCAGGCGCATAAGATTTCGGTGCCAAAATAGGAACCTATAAGGCGCTGCTATTAATGGTGGTCCAAATGCAGGCTTAATATTTGCGGCCTTTCCCCTTCCTTTTATCTCTATCTATATTAAACCGTGCCACGACGAGTATGGTGGTAGGGCGTCATTCCTCTTATCCTCCACTTCATAGTTCATCATTTCCTTTCGATACCTTCTTTCCTCCTCTCCATTCTAGGAGGACGTCGCCATTTTCAGCCTAAAGACATCGACTCCTGACTCGGCTCTGACCACGTCGACTCCAGACGTTCCAAGAAAGCACAGCACACAACATGAGCACTGCCACGACCACCAGACCAGCGCACGGCGTCCTCCTTTTGCCTTTGCACGTGCTGCTCCTGCTGACGAGCGTGAGCCTCATACGTGCGCAACTTCCAGGCACGTGGGAGGTGCTGGTGGAGGACGCGGGCATCGCGTCCATGCACACAGCAGTCACCCGGTTCGGCACTGTCGTCCTCCTCGATCGGACTGACATCGGACCTTCCCGGCTCCCGCTCCCGAAGGGCCACTGCCGCCACGACCCCACGGACCGCATCCTCCCCCGCGGCGATTGCACCGCCCACTCCGCCCTCCTAGACCCCGCCACCCGCTGCCTCCGCCCCCTCTCCATCCTCACAGACACCTGGTGTTCCTCCGGTCAGTTCCTCCCCGACGGCACCCTCCTCCAGACCGGCGGAGACTTCGATGGCTTCCGGAAGCTCCGCACCATCTCCCCCTGCTCCCTCGACGATCCCCACCCCTGCGACTGGCTCGAACTCCCTTCCCCCCTCCTCGCTGCCGGTCGCTGGTACGCAACCAACCAGATCCTTCCCAATGGCTCCATCATCATCGTCGGCGGCCGCCGTGCCCCCTCCGTCGAGTTCTACCCGCCGGATCGCCCCCTTCGCCCCTTCCCCTTCCTCGCCGCCGCGGCGGACCAACAGATGGACAACCTCTACCCCTTCGTCCACCTCCTCCCGGACGGCCACCTCTTCGTCTTCGCCAACGCCCGCTCCGTCCTCTACGACCCATACTCCGGCGATGTTATCGGGGAGTATCCCGTCCTCGACGGCGGGCCTCGCAATTACCCCTCCGCCGGCTCCTCCGCCATGCTCCCCCTCGACCCGGCCGATGGCTACGCCAGAGCCGAGGTCGTGGTATGCGGTGGGGCCCAGTATGGAGCGTTTCTCCACCGCCAAACCGACATGCCGGCCAGTGTGTCGTGCGGCCGCATCGTGGCGACTGAACCGGATCCGGCCTGGGCCATGGAGGAGATGCCCTTCCCGAGGATCATGGGCGACATGGTAATGCTCCCCACGGGAGAGATCCTCATCATCAACGGCGCCCAGGCCGGCTCTCAGGGTTTCGAGTTGGCCTCCAGGCCGTGCCTGAACCCGGTCCTCTACCGGCCCAACGAACCGGACGGCTTGAGGTTCATGACGCTGACCCCGACCGAGATTCCCCGGATGTATCACTCCACGGCCAACCTCCTGCCGGACGGACGGGTACTGGTGGCAGGAAGCAACCCCCATTACTTCTACCGCTTCGAAGGCGACTTTCCAACCGAGCTCCGGGTGGAGGCGTTCTCGCCGGAGTATTTGTCGCCGGACAGGGCGAACCTTCGGCCGGTGATAGAGGCTGCGCCGGAGAACGTAGGGTACGGGGTTGGGTTCGAAGTGGAGGTGGCGGTGGCGCTACCGGTGGTGGGGGTGGTGGAGGTGAACCTCCTGAGCGCGCCCTTCGCAACCCACTCTTTTTCGCAAGGCCAGAGAATGGTAAGGCTGGCCGTTTCGCCGCCGGTGGATGCGGCAAGTGGCCGTGGAGATGAGGCGCCGTATCGGTACCGGATTGCTTGCACGGCACCGCCAGACGGGAGGGTGGCGCCGCCGGGATATTACATGGCTTTTGCGGTTAACCAGGGCGTGCCGAGTGTGGCTAAATGGGTCCAGCTGGTGCTTTAGAAGGAAACCGAGAAAGATAACAGTAAATTTTGATTTTTTTTTTTTAATGGCAAATGTTTAAATCCCTACTAGTTTCCCTGCAAAGCTATCGAAAAGAATTATTAGAGTATGATTAAGATTTTTATGTTTAATTAATTAATTAGTTTATTGCATTAACTTTTTTTTTCCTCGCAATGCGAGGATGGGAAGAGGCGATGTATTAGATGTGAGAAATGGCTGAGAAGGTGCAGGGTCAATGATGGAGACTGATGATGCCCAGAGCCCGTTAAGATTTCGCGCATGCATCATGGCGGAAAGGCGATGATAGAAGAGAGAGTTATGGCTGCGCATGCCGTTACGTTCGCGTGCGTCAGAGCAATTACGAGATGGATCGGCTCCTTTGCTTCAGCTGGCTATTAATGCCGTTAATTGTTGCTGCCTCAACGTCTCTCGAGTCTCGACTGATCATCTTTCCGTAAAGCGTTATGATTAATTATTTAGTGGTGGCATATTCTACGGTGGGTCTCCCTCCCTGACACCCGGCTCATGGAAGAGCAGCGATCAAATCAGCACTAGAGTATAAAATATCACTGTTTATATGCCGATTTGTTAGTCATCTTATTTGTTAGTCATCTTATTTGCAAACTGATATGGATGATAAATAAAATAGTTAAAAAATAAAATTGATCTTCAGTTCTGGACGGTTCCTAGTTCTGAGCGGTCCTTAGAGTCTGGGTGGCCCCTAGGCCTAGGCGGCCCCAGTCCTGGGCGGCGATCCTCAGTCCTGAGCGGCCCCCAGAGTCCAGGCGGCCCCCAGCCCTGATCGGCCCCCAGTCCTGGGCGGCCCTTAGAGTCTGGGCGGCCCCAGTCCTGGGCGGCCCCAGAGTCCAGGCGGCCCCAGCCCTGGTCGGCCCCCAGAGTCTGGGCGGCCCCTAGTCCTGGGCGGCCCTTAGAGTCTGGGCGGCCCTTAGAGTCTGGGCAGCCTCCAGTCCTGGGCGGCCCCCAGTCTGGGCGGCCCCCAGTCCTGGGCGGCCCTTAGAGTCTGGGCGGCCTCCAGTCCTGGGCGACCCCCAAGTCTAGGCGGCCCCCAGCCCTGGGCGGCCCCCAGTCCTGGGCAGCCCTTAGAGTCTGGGCGGCCTCCAGTCCTGGGAGACCCCCAGAGTCTAGGCGGCCCCCAGCCCTGGGCGGCCCTTAGAGTCTGGGCGGCCCCCAGTCCTGGGCGGTCCCCAAAGTCTGGACGGCTCCAGCCCTGGGCAGTCCCCAATCCTGGAGGGCCCTCAAATCAAGAAATGCTAAAACATCATAACGCTTTAAATGATTCGAATAAGACAAGCACTGAAACACCGCCGTTTATCTAGAAAAAGGAGACACTGAACTTCTATTTTAGAGCCAGATACCTTTCTCTGACTCTGACATCCCCACTGACCCTAACATTCCCTTGGGATAATCAAGGTCATCCTGAAAATCCTTATCTTCGTGAGCAAGTTTCTTAATACCCTTATTATTAATTATCCCTGAATGACCACGTAGCGAAAAAAAATAAAAGATGAATACTTATCCTACACGCGGACCTCTGGAATTAAAACAAAAAATAAATAATAAAATAAATGAAAGAAGGGGATAAAAAGGAAGAGGGAGGAGGCAGAAGGGAACTTTTTCTTCTTCCAAAAAGAGATCTCATAACAATAGAGGAATCTGGTGATCCAGCATCAACAGATTGGCGCGCCAGGAAGGGGATTGTCATCGGAGCAGTGAGGTACGCCTGTTCTACGATTCCACGAAGATGAGCTCCAGATCTCTGGAAGAAGATCCCATTGATTGGTCTGGAGGGCATCTTTTGCCTCCCAATCATGATTTCACAACTCTTGGCCCTTCTCAGCCGGTGAAATCGAACCCTCCGGCTCCTTCACCACTGCCGACTCCGGCTATTCCTCAAGACCCACTACTGATCCTCACTCAGCAAGTCCAGACTCTCGTAGGGATGGTTCAACAGATGCAAGAACGACACTCTCGAGGAATCCCACAACGGCTCGAGCAACCTCTATCGCCTAGGTCGGCTACTCCTATTAGCCGACAATCAGCTCGAGGAAGATCCCCTCCGACAAAGCCTCTCCGCCCTTATTCCCCAGGAAGGTGGCGATCCCAAAGTTTCCACGACGGCTCGCGCTCCTTGTCCCATTCCCCCGGCAGTCCGCCTGCCGGACGACGACGGGGGAAGGAACCTTATACAGAGCATCGCCGATGGCGCCATCGGGCTCCTTCCAGTTCTCCTGAACCAGCCGGAGGAAGCACGACCGATAGAATGGAAAAGCGTCTTGAAGAGCAAGATCGTCGGCTGGAAGAACTCAGTCAAAGAATCAATAATCAGCCGGGGTCGGATTACGACACTCGCCCTCCTCTCACTCGGTGGATTATGGAAGAGCCCATTCCAAGGAGGTTCCGATTTCCTCAGCTTGACCCCTATGACGGCACCACTGATCCCCTAGATCATCTAGAAAGCTATAAAGCTATCATGCAGGTCCAAGGAGCAACAGACGCCCTCTTATGCATTGCCTTCCCAGCCACCCTCCGTAAGGCGGCCCGTGTTTGGTATTCTCGTCTGCCCTTACGAAGTGTTGACTCTTTTCGACAATTGGAGAGATCTTTTCTGGCTCACTTCGACGCCTGTCGTAAAATTCCTCGAGTAGCAGACAGCTTCTCCGTGCAGCAGCAGGAAGGAGAACCTTTGAAAGATTTTATAACCCGTTTCAAAGTAGCGGCCCTGGAGGTTTATCATCTTGAAGACGCTGTGGCCACTTTGGCTCTAAAATGGGGGCTCCGACCCTCCCGTTTTACTTATTCTTTGGACAAAAGACCTCCTTCTTCTTATGCTGATCTCTTGAGCCGTGCGCAGAAGTACATCCGCACCGACGAAGCTGATTCATCCAGGAGAGGTGCATAAGGGAGGGCTAGCAAAAGATCCGCTCGCCCAGAGTTGATCGGACCTCCTTCCAAGAAGCCTGAGCTCTTACACCGGCCGATTGACCACCGCAAGAACCAGACTCCCAGAGAGGACCATCTTACACCTCTCTTAGCCCCTCGGAGTCACATCCTCATGGAGATTGAAAACGAGCCTTATTTGCGGCGTCCGCCCCCGTTGAAGAAGGGCACTGTCCGCGACAGAAGTCGCTATTGCCGTTTCCACAGGAATTATGGCCACGATACTGAAGAATGTCGGAACTTGAAGCAGGCCATCGAGGAGCTAATTCAGAGAGGATACCTTGGGCAATACATCCAGAAAAAAGAAGCTCCTCCCATACCAGCTTTGATGGGACCTCCTCCTGCTCAAGCTAGCATTGACAACACCCCAACAGAAAAGATGGTGGGCATGATTTCCCACGGAAAGGCCTCATCTTCCAAGAGACCAAGGGGAGTCGAAGGATTAGATGATGTAATCCCTCCTGAGGGAAATATAGCGGGGAGTAATACTGTAAAAGATGATAGCGTCGTCGTTTCAATGACGATCGCTAGACATCCTGTAAAAAGAATCTTAATAGACAGTGGGAGCTCCGCTAATGTGCTTACTTACGATGCATTTCTTCGGATGAGTCTATCTCTGGATTCTCTTCGGCCCGTAGCCGTCCCTGTAGTTGGTTTCACTGGAGACTCCATCCGGGTAGAGGGCGAGATTACTTTGCCAACTACGGCAGGATCGCCACCGTGTCAAAGCACGGTTATGATGGATTTTCTGGTAGTTCAGGTCCCCCTGGCTTACAACGCCATTCTTGGCCGTCCCGGCTTGAATATGTTAGATGCAATTATATCTACTAAGCGCTTATTGGTGCAGTTTCCTACCAAGCAAGGAGTCGGTGTGATGCACGGAGAGGTAGACTCGGTCAGACCTTGCTATCATTTAGCCCCTAGTCCCCAGATGGCTGATATTCCTCCAGTTGCCGAGTCATTTGACCCCAGGGAAGTTGAGCGGAGAGGAGAGCCAGCGGAGCTTCTGATATCTTACCCCCTGGGAGATGATCCCACCAAAATCGTGCGGATCGGTGAGCTCCTTCTCCCTGATGTTCGGGATCAACTCCTAGCCTTCTTATCAATGAATGCGGATGTCTTTGCCTAAAAATAACGGATATGGTCGGAATTCCTCCGGAGGTAATTACTCATCAGCTTAATATTAACCCAAGCTGCCGTCCTGTCCGCCAGAAGAAGAGGAGTTTTGCTCCTGAGCGGCATAAGGTCATTGACGAAGAGGTTGACAAATTGCTCATAGCCGGTCATATTCGAGAAACGCGATATCCTGATTGGCTAGCCAATGTGGTTATGGTCCGGAAAGCCAGCGGAGGATGGAGGATATGCATCGACTACACAGATTTAAACAAAGCTTGTCCTAAGGACAGTTTTCCATTGCCCCGGATCGATCAGCTAGTAGATTCGACTTCTGGTCATGAACTTCTTAGTTTCATGGATGCCTTCTCAGGGTATAATCAGATAAAATTGGACCCCTCAGATGAAGAGCATACTTCTTTTATTACCGAGAAGGGCATTTATTGTTATAAAGTAATGCCCTTCGGGTTGAAGAACGCAGGAGCTACCTATCAGAGGCTGATGAACAAAGTTTTTAAAAACCAGCTCGGACAAACATGGAGGTATATGTAGATGATATGTTGACAAAAAGCACCTGTGCCACCGATCATGTCGCCGACCTGCAAGAAACTTTCCACAACCTCCGGCTCCATAGAATAAAGCAAATGTGCATTCGGAGTTACAGCAGGGAAATTCTTGGGTTTCTTAGTTACCCGGTGAGGGATTGAAGCAAACCCATAGAAAATTCAAGCCATTCTCAATATGAGACGGCCTATGTGTAAGAAGGAGGTGCAGCAACTCACCGGGAGGATAGCAGCATTAAGCCGATTTCTGTCCAGATCAGCTGAAAGATGTTTACCTTTCTTCAAGGTCTTGCGTAAAGCAGATGGCTTCGAGTGGACAGATGACTGTCAACAAGCTTTTGAAGAACTTAAGGAGTTCTTATCCACACCGCCTCTGTTATCCAAGCCGGAGGAAGGAGAGAAGCTCTTCCTTTATCTGGCGGCTTCTTCGGAAGCCGTTAGTTCTGTTCTGGTGCGTGTCGGCGACCATGCCGTTCAATGACTGTATATTATACCAGCAAGGTGCTTCATGGTGCAGAAGAGAGATATTCCAAAGCGGAGAAGGTCATCTTCGCTTTATTCATTTCCGCTCGACGACTCAGACCCTACTTCCAAGCCCATCCCATAGTCGTCCTCACTGATCAACCTCTCAGAGCTATTTTATCACGGCCAGACACTTCTGGCCGATTAGCCAAGTGGGCCATCAAACTGGGGGAATTCGACTTATCATTTCAACCCAGAGCATCTTTGAAATCCCAGGTCTTGGCTGATTTCCTAGTAGAATGCACCTGGTCTAAGCCATATCAAGAAGAAACCCCCCGGATCCTTTTAGATACTGAGGAGGAAGATCATGAAGCATGGGTCCTCCACGTCGATGGAGCCTCTAACTCACAGGGTAGCAGAGCTGGCCTCATTCTTTCTAGCCCAGAAGGCGCAGTACTAGAATATGCTCTTCGTTTCCTCTTTGAAGCCACTAATAATCAAGCTGAATATGAGGCTTTACTGACCGGAATCAAACTAACGCATGGGATGGGGATCAAGAGTCTCCGGGTTTTCACTAACTCACAGCTTATTTCCGCCCAAGTGGTAGGGGAATATGAAGCTCGGGACCCTATTATGTTCCAATATCTGAACAAGGTCAGACTATTAATTCCTTTATTGGATCACTTCGCCATCAGTTATATACCCAGAGGTGAAAATGCCAGAGCCGATATGCTAGCCCGACTAGCTACCTCGGTCGATAGTGCCATGGGCAAAACCTACATTGAATATCTGGAGACACCTAGCATTGAAGCTGTTGAAGAAGCTTTGCCCATTATCCAAGAAGAAACCTGGATGTAATCTTATATCCGATATCTGAAAGACGGCGTTCTCCCGGTTGGTCGTGAAGAAGCTAAGCTGCTTAAGCGGAGAGCTTCTAAATTTGTGCTACTAGAAGGCCAACTTTACAAGAAATCTTTCTCTCAACCCCTCCTTAAATGTGTTAATTCGGCGGATTACATCCTTAGAGAAATTCATGAGGGCATCTGTGGGAATCACTCCGGAGGCCGATCTTTAGCACGCAAGGCCCTTCGACAAGGATATTACTGGCTCACTATGCAAGAAGATGCAACCGAACTAGTGAAAAGATGTGATCGATGCCAACGGTATGCCTATATTCAGCGGCAACCATCTTCTCAGTTAAATTCTCTTTCTGCTCCTTGGCCCTTCGCTCAGTGGGGCATGGACATCCTCGGCCCTTTCCCTCCGGCATCAGGACAGCGCAAATTCCTACTAGTAGCCGTCGATTATTTTACTAAATGGGTTGAAGCTGAAGCACTCGCCAAAATTACTGAAGCTAAGGTTAAAACCTTTTTCTGGAAAGCCATTATTTGTCGATACGGTATACCACACACCCTCATCACTGACAATGGCCGACAGTTTGACAACAATGCCTTTCGGACTTTCTGCACTGATCTCGGCATCCTGCAATGATTCACCTCCGTCGGCCATCCACAATCTAATGGAGAGGCCGAGGTTACAAATCGCATGATATTACGGGGACTAAGGACCAGACTGGATACGTCCAAAGGAAGGTGGGTAGAAGAGCTCCCAAGTGTACTCTGAGCATACCATACAACACCCAGAACACCGACAGGAGAAACGCCATTCAACCTGATTTTCGGTTCCGAAGCTGTTATTCCCGTCGAAATTGGCTTACCAAGTGGCCGAGTGGAAGCATACAACGAAGCGGACAACCTCCCCAATTTAAGGGCCAATCTTGACCTCATTGATGAAGCAAGAGATCGGGCTCGAATTAAGATTGCGGCATACCAGCAGCAGGTAGCGAGGTATTATAATACCCATGTCCGCTCGAAGAATTTCCGTCAGAGAGATCTAGTTCTAAGGAAAGCTTCGATATCCAAACCAACAGAAGGGGGCAAATTATCTCCGAACTGGGAAGGGCCCTATCGGATAAGAGAGGTTCTTCACCGTGGAGCATACCAGCTTGAAGACCTGAATGGACAACTAATCCCCCGAACGTGGAATGCAGACAATCTCCGACCATATTACCAGTAATGTAATGTATTTATCCAAATATTAAATGAGCCTGCACCTTTGAACACATATTTTTGGATAATTCTTCAGGACAACTCAAGCGGCCCCAAACCACGATGGGCGGCTCGGCGGCCCTACAGTCCAAAGGACACCCCCAGGCCGGCATGACTTGCCCCTGAGGAGGTTCAAGTCCGTGACTCAAGCGGCCCCGAACCACGATAGGCGGCTCGGCGGCCCTACAGTCTAAAGGACACCCCCAGGCCGGCATGACTTGCCCCTGAGGAGGTTCAAGTCCGTGACTCAAGCGGCCCCGAACCATGATAGGCGGCTCGGCGGCCCTACAGTCCAAAGGACACCCCCAGGCCGGCATGACTTGCCCCTGAGGAGGTTCAAGTCCGTAACTCAAGCGGCCCCGAACCACGATAGGCGGCTCGGCGGCCCTACAGTCCAAAGGACACCCCCAGGCCGGCATGACTTGCCCCTGAGGAGGTTCAAGTCCGTAACTCAAGTGGCCCCGAACCACGATAGGCGGCTCGGCGGCCCTACAATCCAAAGGACACCCCCAGGCCGGCATGACTTGCCCCTGAGGAGGTTTAAGTCCGTGACTCAAGCGGCCCCGAACCACGATAGGCGGCTCGGCGGCCCTACAGTACAAAGGACACCCCCAGGCCGGCATGACTTGCCCATGAGGAGGTTCAAGTCCGTGACCCAAGCGGCCTCGAACCACGATAAACACTAAGTGGCCCCACGATCCCAAAAGCTTCATGCTTCCTGGAACCCAGGATTAACTTCCCTACGGGGGTCCCTAAGCTGCCTTATCAACATTCTAGGACTTACGTCTTAATACAACACGCCGGAAAACGACCCGAAGACTATGATTTCCTGCCGGTTCGTGGACGGATTTCATAAGCCGTAAGCAGATAAAATATTAAGTAATACCAAATGAATAAAGGGTAGCATCTGCTCATTTAAAGCTAATCTGTTAGAAAAACTTTATAAAGTCTCCTCAATAAGCGGATATTCGTTACAAAAGAGGTCCTTTAAAAGGACCAAGTCAAGAATAGAAAAACAAAAGTCAAAGTCAAAATAAATCTGGGCATCCTCAATCAATTCCCTGAATGATCCTTTTCTATATTGGAATCGGAGGCCGGCTCCTCAGTGAGAGGCATTTTTGCAGCAGGATCCTTGGTCACCGCCACCCTACCCGCCACGTCTTCGACCTCTACATCAGGAATGTCTTCGTCGTCCACAGGTCGAAAGCGTTCAAGGTTCTTTAAGTTGAAGTGTCGGGCTAGCCTCCGTTTACACATCTCAAAGCCTTGAACAAAGGCATCTAGGGAAGCCTCCTGGAACTCTGATTCGAAATCCGGGGAGCCCTTGTACTCCTTAATAGCATCCCTAACCTTGGCTTCGGCTATGGCCACCTTCTCTTGAGCTTCGGCTTCGGCCCGGCCACCCTCTCTTGAGCTTTGGCTTCAGCCACAGCTATCTTTTCCCGGGCCTCGGCCTCGACCGTAGCTATCTTTTCCCGGGCCTCCTTCACCACTGCCGCAACTTTGTCGAGAGAGTTCTTAGCGTCTTTCTCGGCTAGAACCAACTTCTCTGTAGCATCACGAGCCGTAGCTTCCGCGTTATCAGCTCGATTCTCAGTGTGTTCTAGCCTAAGAGTAGTCTCTTTTAACCTCTCTTCCGTTGGCAACAACTTCGCCCGAACCTCAGATAATTGGGCATCTAAGTTCTGCAACTCCATTTCCACCTTCCCCCGCCAGGACCGATAATCTTCCCGAATAACCCGAAGATCGTGTAATGCTTTTGATTCTCGGACCTTCGTCTCCACCAGTTCTTTCTCTAAGCTCGCACTCCGAGACTTGGCCTTATTTAAGTCTTCGCGCAGTACAAAAAGGCCATTAGACATCTGCAAAATACATTCATTAAATACCTGAATTCGATAATCACATAAAGGAAAAGGTCAAAACCTTACCTGAAGCGCAGCTGTGAACATAGTGTCAAAGGACTCTTCTTGTGTTACCTTCCTCATTTTGTCCTGGAACCTGGGTAGGATCGCAAGTTTAAGAATTGTCTCCGACAGGCAACTTTTGTACCCAGCACCCTGATTAGGCGGTGGAGGAGGCGGAGATGGATTTCCTAAAGCATCCGAAGAAGCGGGAGCAGGAGCGCCCACTTCCTTTGACAACGAAGGACCTGGCAAATCGACTTCGACTGCTTCTGCACTCTCTACAGATCCCCCAGCGCCCTTATTGGGGGATAGAGTGACCTCCGGAAGCTCCCTCTCGATAGGATCTCCTATCGGGATCCCCGTTGGAGGACTCGTCTCTCCTTCGCTATCTTCTATCAAGGTTGCTTCAGGAATCGCCGCCGGAGGCTGAGCCTGACCATCTGATCCTGACTGACGGGGCTTTTTAGGTTCGTTTCCTACCGCGCCACGCTCGCCTCTCTCTCTCTTTCGAAGGTTTGATACCAGAAACTCTCGAGAAAACTTTATCGCTGCAAAATAGTGAACATAGGGTTAGCTAAAAAAGACACCAAATATGTTAGCTAAGAATATAAAGAGAAGGAGAGGGGAGAGATGAATTCTTTGAGGCTCACCGGGCGCTGCAGCCAGCGACACCGGCACGGACGCAATCTCCCGGAGATTATCCTCCGATAGCAATTCTCTACTGGGGGGTATGATGGTAGAGATTAGAGTGTTGAAAAGCTCACGGTCTCTCTTGTCAACACTCGCATTTTGGTTAGAACTGGTATCCGGGATACCCCAATCTACACCTAACCCCTCCAGATGTGCATAGAAAAACGAAGATTTCCACCCTTTAATTTTAGAAGGGAGATTAAGCCTAAGAACCCTTTTAGGCCTCGATGCGAAACTCCACCACCCATCCCTGACTGGGTTTCGAATCCTATATAGCGCTCTAAATAAAGAAAGTCGAGCGGAAGCTCCATGAAAAGAACAAAGCACTAGAAATGAAAATATAATACGAATAGAATTAGGAGTGAGCTGTGCAGGGATAAGGCGATATCGGTTCAATAGGTTTACAAAGAAAGGATGTAAGGGCAGTCGTAGACCCCCCTTAAAAAACTCTTCATACAAAGCGACCTTACCTGGTCGCGCTAGAGTGACCCTATCTTCGGGAAGGGGAACGGAGAGCCGGATATTATCAGGGATTCCGAACTGAGCCTTAAGGTTCCTAAGATCCTGAGAGGATATAACAGAGGCGACGTCCGCCGGTTTAGCCAGTTTAGAAACAACCGCGGGAGGTCCTGCCTCACGACTGGTAGACGAAGAGGAAACCCTAGGGGATTGAGGTAACAACCTAGACACGGGCTATATGGACCGAGCAACAGGTTGGTCCCCACGGATGACTACCCCTCCCAGAGCCTGTCGACGTGCTTGAAGAATCTCCTCCCGGGAGGGCTCTACCATGGGGCCCTTACCTTTCCTATCTACGAAGGAATCCATAAATAGAGAAAGGGGAGAAGAAGGAATCGACTGACCTGGGCTTGAAGAGATAAAAAACGCAGGAAGATATATGAGGTTAAAGATTAAGGGAAAGGGATAGCTCCCCCTTATTTTATACATATCAGAAGCAACGCCTCGAGCACCGCAAGGGCACGTGGTAGTCCATCAGTGGAGCCGGACAAACGAAAAGACGCTATCCTCTTAGAGATATGCGCCTCCCCTCCTTTTTTCCCCTTTTCAAATGTCGCTTATCATGTACTAGACATTTTGAAATTCGAATTTTTCCGTCCTTCTCCCTTGCACGTGCGCAACACACTTTAATACAAGGAAGATGGGCGAGGGGGCATATAATATGGATGATAAATAAAACAGTTAAAAAATAAAGTCGGCCCCCAGAGTCTGGACGGCCCCCAGTCATGGGCAGCCCCCAGAGTCTAGGCGGCCCCCAGCCCTGGGCAGCCCCCAGTCCTGGGCGGCCCTTAGAGTCTGGGCGGCCCCAGGCCTGGGCGGCCCCCAGAGTCTGGGCGGCCCCCAGTCCTGGGTGGCCCTTAGAGTCTGGGCGGCCCCCAGTCCTGGGCGGCCCCAGAGTCCAGGCGGCCCCCAGCCTGGGCGGCCCCTAGTCCTAGTCGGCCCCCAGAGTCTGGCCCCCAGTCCTGGCGGCCCCCAGTCCTGGGCGGCCCCCAGAGTCTGGGCGGCCCCCAGTCCTGGGCGGCCCTTAGAGTCTGGGCAGCCCCCAGTCCTGGGCGGCCCCCAGAGTCTGGGCGGCCCCTAGTCCTGGGCGGCCTCCAGTCCTGGGCGACCCCCAGAGTCTAGGCGGCCCCCAGCCCTGGGCGGCCCCAAGTCCTGGGCGGCCCTTAGAGTCTTGGCGGCCCCCAGTCCTGGGCGGTCCCCAAAGTCTGGACGGTCCCAGCCCTGGGCGGTCCCCAATCCTGGAGGGCCCTCAAATCGAGAAATGCTAAACATCATAACACTTTAAATGATTCGAATAAGACAAGCACTAAACACCGCCGTTTATCTAGAAAAAGGAGACACTGAACTTCTATTTTAGAGCCAGATACCTTTCTCTGACTCTGACATCCCCACTGACCCTGACATTCCTTTGGGATAATCAAGGTCATCATGAAAATCCTTATCTTCGTGAGCAAGTTTCTTAATACCCTTATTATTAATTATCCCTGAATGACCACGTAGCGGAAAAAAATAAAAGATGAATACTTATCCTACACGCGGACCTCTGGAATTAAAACAAAAAATAAATAATAAAATAAATGAAAGAAGGGGATAAAAAGGAAGAGGGAGGAGGCAGAAGGGGACTTTTTCTTCTTCCAAAAAGAGATCTCATAACAATAGAGGAATCTGGTGATCCAGCATCAACACAAACAAAATACAATTCCCGGGTAAAGTGCTGCAAAAGAGCATTTCGTTAATCTCGTCGACTTTTTTCGCATCATCTTCCTATTTTGCTTATTCAAATGAACAAAAGCTCGAAAACTAAATATTGTTTGCATTAAATTCATCAGATTGGTTCGATCGTTACAAATAGGGGTGCCAATGGAAGGACCCAGGTATACGTACTGATATGACTGATCCCAGAGTCGTCAGAAGGTAACGGGGTTCACTGTCATTTCGCCACCCCCGGGACCCCTCGGGGTCGGGGGTGGGGCCATCATTTCTTAACCCGGGGCCCCCACCGGCCTCGGGGTTCACTGTCATTCCCCCACCCCCGAGACCCCCTCAGGGTCGGGGGGTGGGGCCATCATTTCTCAACCCCGGGGCCCCCACCGGCCTCGGGGTTCACTGTCATTCCCCCACCCCCGAGACCCCCTCGGGGTCGGGGGTGGGGCCATCATTTCTCAACCCCGGGGCCCCCACCGGCCTCGGGGTTCATTGTCATTTCCCCACCCCCGGGACCCCCCGGGGTCGGGGGGTGGGGCCATCATTTCTTAACCCCGGGGCCCCCACCAGCCTCTGGGTCCACTATCATGTCCCGTTCCCGAGGCCCCCTCGGGGTTAGGGGGCGGGACCGCTACCATAGAATTCCTCGAGATGTTCTGGCACTTCGCTCCCTTGAGACCCTCCCCGTCTCAGTGGGGAAGCTGTCGGTGATAGGCATGCAACTTAGCCATCGAGGGGGACGATGGCCACAGGCCGCATAGTACTTCCAGATCCGACCGCGTCATCGAGGAGGCCACCCCCCCTGGGGATTCCTCTGCCCTCGAGGAGGTCCCGACCCCCGGCCGGTGGCCCCTCAACGGGGCTCCACCGGCGGCCCGTCGCCGGGCCAAAGGGATGTGGTCCTCTGAATCAGAGGACCACTCGATTGGAGGAGAAGGGGAGGGAGGAGTCTGGTGCATCGCGGAGGGAGGACGGTCCTCAGAACCGTCCCCCGAGGTCCAAGAGAACGAACTCATGAATAAAGGAAATTTAAGACCGGGAAGGCTAACCTGGATGGCAAAGAAAGCTAGGCACGAGCTTGCAGGTCACAGCATAAATGGTGAGCAGGCAAAGAGGAAAACGATGGCGAGAGCGGTGCGGCGTCAGTTCGTCCCCCCTCACCTGGCTTTATTGGGTTTTCAAAACATCCCGCCATGTCTCATCGGCCACGCGGTCCTTCGCCATACGCCGGCTCGCCTCGAGGAGTGCCCCGGCGCGTGGCGCGGCACGCCCCCAAACGGTGGTGGGACCCCCACTGACGTCGCCGTAATGAGAAGAAATCATTATGCGCCTTTTCGTGCGGACTTCGAAGAGCCAATCCTCACTCTCGAGGGCGATCGTGGTTGGCATGGTGTACGGAAGGCCGTCTCTTTGCATCCCCCGTACCGTCCGCATAAAAGACAAGACTGGGGATCAGCCACATGGAGAACGCCCCTTGAGCCTCAGCGGTGGGACCCGCTTCACCCCAGGGGCGAGGGGGCATCTGATATGACCGATCCCAGAGTCGTCAGAAGGTAACGGGGTTCACTGTCATTTCTCCACCCCCGGGACCCCTCGGGGTCGGGGGGTGGGGCCATCATTTCTTAACCCCGGGGCCCCACCAGCCTTGGGGTTCACTATCATTCCCACACCCCCAAGACCCCCTCGGGGTCGGGGGGTGGGGCCATCATTTCTCAACCCCGGGGCCCCCACCGGCCTCGGGGTTCACTGTCATTCCCCCACCCCGAGACCCCCTCGGGGTCGGAGGGTGGGGCCATCATTTCTCAACCCCGGGGCCCCCACCGGCCTCGGGGTTTACAGTCATTTCCCCACCCCCGGGACCCCCCCGGGGTCGGGGGGTGGGGCCATCATTTCTTAACCCCGGGGCCCCCACCGGCCTCGGGGTTCACTGTCATTTCCCCACCCCCGTGACCCCCTCGGGGTCGGGGGGTGGGGCCATCATTTCTTAACCCCGGGGCCCCCACCGGCCTCGGGGTTCACTGTCATTCCCCCACCCCCGAGACCCCCTCGGGGTCGGGGGGTGGGGCCATCATTTCTCAACCCCGGGGCCCCCACCGGCCTCGGGGTTAACTGTCATTTCCCCACCCCCGGGACCCCCTCGGGGTCGGGGGGTGGGGTCATCATTTCTTAACCCCGGGGCTCCCACCGGCCTCGGGATTCACTGTCATTTCCCACCCCTGGGACTCCCTCGGGGTCGGGGGGTGGGGCCATCATTTCTTAACCCCGGGGCCCTCACCAGCCTCTGGGTCCACTATCATGTCCCCGTTCCCGAGGCCCCCTCGGGGTCAGGGGGCGGGACCGCTACCATAGAATTCCTCGAGATGTTCTGGCACTTCGCTCCCTTGAGACCCTCCCCGGTCTCAGTGGGGAAGCTGTCGGCGATAGGCATGCAACTTAGCCATCGAGGGGGACGACGGCCACAGGCCGCATAGTACTTCCACGTGATTCTCAGTACGTCCGTGATTGCACCCCGTTACGGAGGGCCGTGCCTCATAAACGGCGTATGGGGCATTGCATGTCCCTGTACATGGCCATACCTTACTGCGGCGTACGACACGCTATTGCTTGCAACTGTGCTTGGTCCCATCAGCTGGCGCGCACCGTATGCCTTCGCGGCCGCTGGACACGTAAAATATCATATCCACAAAGGGTACGGGGATGTCTCCGGCACGTACGACTATAGTACGAGGGCAATCTCCTCAGATTGTAGGATAAGGTATTCAGGCCAATATAAGGACGGGAGCTAGCGCGGTAAGTGGGATCTGAACTCTGGTTTTTCTGAGCTTTCTTCCTCCCAGCAAAAACCCTAACCGCCTCAGAGCCTCTTCGCTGGAGCGGTTCCTTGTCTGAACCCAAGCCACTAACTTGATCGTCGGAGGGTCCCCACCGGTGCCACCGGTCCCCGGGGACTTTTCTTGCAGGATTTCTAGGAGCGAGACGTCTGTTTTCCCCGACGTTCGAAGAAGGTGACTTGGCGTCATCAGATTGGCACGCCAGGAAGGGGGGTGCAAGAAAGACATCGAACCAGCTGCCTTCTTCTTTCTCCTGCCTTCAAGACTTTGAAGCCATGGTGACTACTCGAATGATGGGAGTTTCAACCGGTCGCGCTGGGGGGCAGCACTGCGGGGCTGGTCCACCCGCGGATCCCCCCCGGCTCTCACATCCATCTATCCAGAGCCTCCGGATCTCCAGGGGGCAGGGCCTTCTGCTCCGTCAAAGGATTCCCCCGCGCCTGCTTCGCAGCGGCTCCAGGAGGATCGACTCGCAGCCTTGGCCACGCAGGTCCAGTCGTTGACTGCGATGGTTCAAGGTCTGCAGCACCAGCAGGCGACCTTGCAGCAGCCGGAGCCGAACCCGTCCATCCCAGGGTAGTGCAGCCTAGCCAGCACTCCACCCGCCGGAGGTCGCCCGTTCCTGCAGATCATCACCGCCGATCCCCGGCCAAGCCACATCCCCGCGAAGCATCCAAAAGGCCCCGGTCTCCCTCTCGCCACGCCAGCGTCTCTCCTAAGCGGCGGCACGGAAAGGAGGCGGAGCGCACGCGCCGGCATCGCCGCTCCCGCTCTTCTTCTGAGTCTTCGGGGAGGGCTCCTTTTATGGCCGGATGCCTCGTCGAGCTGAGCGTCGACTCGAGGAGTGCAACCAGAAGCTGGAGGAGCTCAGCCGTCGGATCACTCACCTGCCGGAGACTGATTATGACAGTCGGCCTCCTCTGTCTCGCCGCATCATGGAAGAGCCTATCTCCATCAGGTTTTGCCTTCCTCAACTGGACCCTTACGACGGGACCACGGACCCCCTAGACCATTTGGAGAGCTATAAGGTACTCATGCAAGTTCAGGGGGCCACTGACTCACTTATGTGTGTTGCTTTCCCGGCTACCCTGAAAAAAGCTGCCCGGGCTTGGTATTCACGTCTGCCGCCACGAAGCATCGACTCCTTCCGCCAGTTGGAGAGGGCTTTTCTGGCCCACTTTGATGCCTGCCGGAAGATTCCAAGGGTGGCAGACAGCCTGTTTGCCGTGCAGCAGAAGAACGGCGAACCCCTACGGGACTACGTTGCCCGGTTCAAGGAGGCCGCCTTGGAAGTCTACAACCTGGAGGACTCGGTGGCAACCCTGGCTTTGAAGCGGGGGCTTCGCCCTTCCCGCTTCGCATATTCTCTTGACAAGAAGCCGCCGGGCTCCTACTCCGAACTTTTGATCCGCGCCCAAAAGTACATCCGGGCGGACGAAGCTGACTTTTCCCGGCGTGAAGCCGGCGGGAGTATACCCCGGAAGCCAACCCAGCCAGAACCTGCGGAAGCCCGCCCCAGGAGGCCCGAGCCTCCTCGCCGACCAGACAACCGTCCTCGACCTCCTGCACCGAGAGACGGGCCTTACACCCCGCTGCTTGCTCCAATATCCCAGATCCTGCTCGAGATCGAAGGGGAGCCTTATTACAAGTGCCCTCCTCCTATCAACCCGAAGATCCCCAGGAACAAAAACCTCTACTGCCGCTACCACCGGGACCATGGCCACAACACCGACGACTGCCGGCAGCTGAAGAAGGCCATTGAAGACCTTATTCAACAAGGCCATCTGAGGAAGTTTGTTCAAAGGAATAACCCGGGAGCTCCTGGCCCCTCAGCACCCGCGCCACCGGTGATCGACAACGCCCCGACGGAGAAGACAGTGGCAATGATTTCCTGGGGGGCAGGAGGCCCGGCAAAGAAGCCAAGAGGAGAGGAAGGGGTAGATGCTGTAATTCCTTTTTTCAAAAGGGACTTGGAGGGAGTTGTAAATAAAGATGATGATAGCGTCGTCGTATCCATGACGATTGCTAAGCACCCTGTAAAAAGAATCTTAGTCGACAGTGGAAGATCTGTAGATGTTTTGAATTACGACGCCTTTGTCCGCATGAACCTGTCGCATGATTTACTTCGACCTGTCGCCACACCTTTGATGGGGTTCACAGGAGATTCCGTGAGGGTCGAGGGGGAAATTACTCTCCCCGTGACGGCCGGGACGGCTCCGTGCCAAAGCACTGTCCTTATAAAATTTCTGGTGGTACGAGTGCCCCTGGCGTACAATGCAATTCTTGGGTGGCCCGGGCTCAACCTCTTGGACGCCGTCATATCGACCAAGAGGCTCCTTGTGAGATTCCCGACCGGCAGAGGGGTCGGCGAGATGCGAGGAGAGCAGGGCCTACCGGCACTTTGCTATCATTTGGCCCCCAGTCCCCAGGAGGCGGCACCTGCACAGCCATCTGCACCGACACCCGAGGCCCTTGACCCACGAGACCTGGAGAGGAGGGGGGAACCGGCCGAGCAGCTACTCACCTTCCCCCTCGGGGAGGACCCTGAGCGGACGGTCCGTGTTGGGGCCTTGCTTCCTGGACGAGGCTCGGGACCGGCTCCTTGCGTTTCTGCGGGCCAACGTCGACGTCTTCGCATGGTCTGCGTCCGACATGCCCGGGATCCCGGAGGAGGTGATTACACATCAGCTCAACATTCGACCGGAGTGCCGGCCCGTCAGACAGAAGAAAAGGAGTTTTGCCCCGGACCGGCAGAAGGCTGTAGACGAGGAGGTGCGGAAGCTGCTGGCGGCGGGCCACATTCGCGAGGTGCGATACCCCGACTGGTTGGCAAACGTCGTGATGGTTCGCAAGGCCAGCGGAAGCTGGAGAATGTGCGTGGACTTCACCGACCTCAATAAGGCGTGCCCCAAGGACAGCTTTCCGCTCCCCCGAATCGACCAGCTGGTGGACGCCACCTCCGGACATGGGACGCTCAGCTTCATGGATGCGTTCTCGGGGTATAATCAAATCAGAATGAGCCCGGCGGATGAAGAAGCAACCTCCTTCGTCACGGAGAAGGGGATCTACTGCTACAGGGTGATGCCCTTTGGACTGAAAAACGCCGGGGCTACTTATCAAAGATTAATGAATAAGATTTTTGAAGACCAGCTGGGGCGCAACATGGAGGTATATGTGGATGACATGCTGACCAAGAGCACCAATGTAGAAGACCATGTAACCGACCTCGAGGAAACTTTCAACAATCTGCGCCGATACCGGATGAAGCTCAACCCCCACAAATGCGCCTTCGGAGTAGCAGCTGGCAAGTTCCTGGGTTTCATGGTGACCCAGCGCGGATCGAAGCCAACCCCGACAAGATCAGAGCCATCCTGGAGATGCGGCCTCCGGTCAGCAAGAAGGAGGTGCAACGCCTGACGGGGAGGGTGGCGGCCTTGAGTCGTTTCATGTCAAGGTCGGCGGAGAGGTGCCTGCCCTTCTTCAAGGCGCTGCGCAAGATTAATGGCTTCGAGTGGACGAAAGAGTGTCAGGGCTCCTTTGAAGAATTGAAGCAGTTTCTCTCCACTCCTCCGCTACTGTCCAAGCCTATAGGTGGGGAGGAGCTCTTTTTATATCTGGCCGCTTCCCCCGAGGCCGTTAGCTCCGTGCTTGTGCGCATGGGTACCGACGGAGTCCAGAGGCCAATCTATTATACCAGCAAAGTGCTCCATGATGCCGAGATCAGGTATTCAAAAACCGAGAAGATTATTTTTGCCTTGGTGGTCTCCGCTCAACGCCTTCGGCCCTACTTTCAAGCCCATCCCATCGTGGTGCTCACGGACCAGCCCCTGCGAGCCATCCTGTCTCGCCCCGACACCTCCGGCCGACTGGCTAAATGGGCCATCAAGCTAAGCGAGTTCGACCTGTCCATCCGGCCCAGATCAGCCATGAAGTCCCAAGTGTTGGCAGATTTCCTAGTCGAGTGCTCCTGGACCGAGAAGGACGTGGAGGAGACGCGACTGGAGGAGCCTATGGACTCTCCCCCATCGGGAGAGGCGGAGGACTGGATCCTGCATGTAGATGGAGCGGCAAACTCTCAAGGGAGTGGAGCCGGACTCATTCTTGCGAGCCCGGAGGGGGACGTGATGGAGTATGCCCTCAGATTCCAGTTCCCAGCGACCAATAATCAGGCGGAATACGAAGCCTTACTGGCGGGGATGAGATTAGCTAAGGAGCTAGGCGCGGGGCGCTTGAGGGCCTTCACAGACTCTCAACTCATTTCTGGACAAATCACCGGAGAGTACGAGGCTAGGGACCCGACCATGTCCCGCTACTTGAGCAAGGTGCAATCCCAGGCGTCTCATTTTTCTTACTTCCGTGTCAGCTATATCCCCAGGGCAGAGAATGCCAGGGCTGACTCGCTGTCCCGCTTGGCCACTTCGGTCGACGGGACGTTAGGGAGAACATACGTGGAGCATCTACAAGTCCCAAGCATTGAGGCCGCGGATGAAGCATTACCAGTGGAGCCGGAGCCCTCCTGGATGGATGCCTACATCCGATACTTGACCGACGGTACTCTCCCAGGGGACCCGGCGGAGGCCAAACAGCTCAGGCGAAGGGCCCCGAGATTCTTGATGATGGACGGGAAGCTTTATCGGAGATCATTCTCATATCCGGTCCTTAGATGTGTGGGGCCAGCAGAATCAGATTATATCCTTAGGGAGATCCACGAGGGTGTATGCGGGAGTCACCTGGGGGGCAGAGCCCTAGCATACAAGGCCCTACGCCAAGGGTATTTCTGGTTGACAATGAAGGAGGATGCGGCCGAGCTTGTCAAGAAGTGCGATAGCTGCCAACGTCATGCCAATATTCAGCGACAGCCAACGTCTCACCTAACTCCTCTGGTGGCACCCTGGCCCTTCGCCCAGTGGGGTATGGATATCTTAGGTCCATTTCCCCCGGCCTCCGGGCAGCGAAGTTTCTCCTGGTGGCGGTGGATCACTTCACCAAGTGGGTTGAAGCTGAGGCTCTGGCCAAGATTACCGAGAGTAAAGTGAGATCTTTCTTCTGGAAGTCAATCATATGTCGGTTTGGGCTGCCACGCACTCTAGTCACTGATAATGGCCGGCAGTTTGACAACGCACCTTTCCGGGAGTTCTGCTCCGAGCTGGGCATCTGTCAGAGGTTCACCTCCGTCGGGCATCCTCAAACCAACGGGGCAGCTGAAGTGACTAACCGGATCATCCTCCAGGGACTAAAGACTCGACTGGATGGCTGCAAGGGACGATGGGTAGAAGAACTCTCCAACGTGCTATGGGCTTATCATACAACGCCACGAACCCCCACCGGCGAAACGCCATTCAGCTTGGTCTTTGGCTCTGAGGCTGTTATTCCCGTGGAGGTCGGTGCGCCCAGCCCTCGGGTAGAAGCCTACAGTGAGGAAGATAACCCAGACCAACTGCGAGCCAATCTCGACCTGGTGGAGGAGACGCGAGACCGGGCGCGGCTTCGAATGGCAGCCTATCGGCAACGGGCCGCAAAATACTACAACACTCGCGTGCGCCCCCGGACGTTCCTACCAGGAGACCTAATCCTTCGACGGGCTGAAGTCTCAAAACCAACTGAGGGAGGCAAGCTAGCCCCTAACTGGGAGGGACCCTACCGGATCACCGAGGCACTGCGTCATGGAGCTTACAAAATTGAAGAACTCGACGGGACACCACTCCCTAGGACGTGGAATGCGGATAACCTTCGCCGGTATTATCAGTAATGTATTCCTTCTTTCATGATTGAGCATCATCCCTGTATTTGTTGGGTTTCCACCCCCTATTTAATACTAACAAGATTCAATTTTAGCTATCTGAATCCCTACAAAAGCCCGGCACCCCGTCGGCACTCAAAGCCCTGCACTAGCCAGGCACAAAGCCCAGTGTACCACTGGCAGAGCAGTGTGCCACTGGCTCTCAACAACAAAAGCCCGGCACCCCGTCGGCACTCAAAGCCCTGCACTAGCCAGGCACAAAGCCCAGTGTACCACTGGCAGAGCAGTGTGCCACTGGCTCTCAACAACAAAAGCCCGGCACCCCGTCGGCACTCAAAGCCCTGCACTAGCCAGGCACAAAGCCCAGTGTACCACTGGCAGAGCAGTGTGCCACTGGCTCTCAACAACAAAAGCCCGGCACCCCGTCGGCACTCAAAGCCCTGCACTAGCCAGGCACAAAGCCCAGTGTACCACTGGCAGAGCAGTGTGCCACTGGCTCTCAACAACAAAAGCCCGGCGCCCCGTCGGCACTCAAAGCCCTGCACTAGCCAGGCACAAAGCCCAGTGTACCACTGGCAGAGCAGTGTGCCACTGGCTCTCAACAACAAAAGCCCGGCACCCGTCGGCACTCAAAGCCCTGCACTAGCCAGGCACAAAGCCCAGTGTACCACTGGCAGAGCAGTGTGCCACTGGCTCTCAACAACAAAAGCCCGGCACCCCGTCGGCACTCAAAGCCCTGCACTAGCCAGGCACAAAGCCCAGTGTACCACTGGCAGAACAGTGTGCCACTGGCTCTCAACAACAAAAGCCCGGCGCCCCGTCGGCACTCAAAGCCCTGCGCTAATCAGGCATAAAGCCCGGCTAACCGCCGGCGGAGCGGTGCACCAAAGATTCTTCGCAGTCAAGACCCGACACCCTGCCGGTCAAACCAAAGCTAAGTCCCGCGGGCATCAAGCTGCGCGCCAGACCAACACCAGGTCCAATACTTGACCGGGCGTTACGCCTATAGCTCCGAGGGAGCCTACCGGCCTAATCCCCGACCAGCGGTGCCCCCGCTCCCAAGATTCAACCCTACCTAGCTCTAACTCGGGTTCATGTAACTAAGGCGGAGTGGCGTAGGTGGGAAGGTGTCCCCCAGAATCGTCGGGACGAATAGAGTCGTGGGGCCACATATCAATCAACAAAGTCAACAACAGTTCAAAAATCGTTGAGAAGGGTATTTTCATTAACGGAGAAGGATTACAAAACTCCGACATAGTCGGGCTTACAGAAGCAAGAAAAGACAGCAAGATAACGGGCGCAAACTCAAGGCTCCGCCGGTGCGGGCTCGTCGTCGGAAGGGGCCAGGTCCGACGATTGTTCTAGCTCGACCTCCAGTGCGCGGGGGAAATTTAGATCCTTGGCCACCCTCTCCTTGGCGTACTGGAACCCGTCGAGGAACGCGGCGGCTGAAGCTTCGGCCAGGTCGTCTGTGAAACGCTCAGACGACCTGTATTCCTCGACGAGCCCGGCAGCTCGAGCTTTCTCCGCAGCGAGGGCCTCCGCCGCGGCCCTTTCAGCTTCTCTGGCGCGACCTGTCTCTTCCTTATACCGGCCGGCCTCCTCTTTTGCCACTCGGCCTCTTCCCTCGCCACTCTGGCCTCCTCCGACGCCGCTCCCGCCCGTTCCTCAGCCTCCCGAAGAGCCGAGGTCAGCTCCGAGATATGAATATCCCTCGCCATGACCGCGCCCTCGGACTCTGTCATCTGGGAGATCGCTGCGCGCGCGGTTGGCCTCGATCTCCGCCCTGCTCTCGGCGGCTCTCACCTCGTTAGCGCAGGACTCTTTGACCTTCTCCAGCGCCCTTTCTGCTGCTTCCGCGCGGTCCTGCGCCTCCCGGAGAAGTTCTTTCCCCCGCGGATCACCTCCCTGGCAGCCTTTAGGGAGTGCGCAATCTGCATGCACAAGCCCCCAAGTCAGTAAAGTATGTGTATACATGAACGATAAAGGGTAAAAAGCAAGAAGGTTGCTTACCCTGACCACTGCGGCGTAAGATTCCCGGAAGAACTCGCCCGTCTTCTGATGACCAAGACCTTCGATGATCCTAGGATCCAGGACCGGGCCCAGGACCCGCTCGGCCCAGTGGCCATCGCCCAGGGAGTCTAGGGGCGGCCTGGGTACGCCCCCACCTCCCTCTGCCGCCTCAGATCCCCCGGCTCTGTATGCGGGTCGCCCCTAACCGACCCCTCGGGGGGTGGACTGGCGGGACCGGATGGTCCCTCACCCCAGTCCCTGCTAGCGCCAGATGGGGTCGCTCCCTCGGGGACCGGGAGCCCTTCGGTTGGCACAGGCTCCCCCGCTACTGACTCTATGGCGGTAGCTCCCGCTGCAGCTCCCGCCTCCGGTGGAGTGTCGGCCGTAAGGTCGACCTCCGCGATGACTGGGACGTGTTGCGGAGCCCCGGGAGGGGAGGCCAGTGCTGGAGGGGAGGCCCGGATCACCGAGCGCTTTGGGGCCGGGGCTTGCTGCCCCCCGGACGGTCCTTCCCGGCCCCTTTTCTTGGCGGCCTTTATCAACTTCGCCCTCGGAACTTTCATCGCTGCATAACGCAAGTCAGGTTTTCAGAACAGTAAAAAAAAAAAAAAAAAAGAAAAAAAAAGAAGAAAGAAAGAAGAGCAGAATTTCTAGCTAAGTGCGAAAAAGACTTACCCCGATGGGAGACGAGGCCCGCCAACTCGAAGTTGTCCTCCGCTAGCAGTAGGGTGTACCGGGGAATTTCGACGGTCAGCAGCAATCCCATTGCTTCCCGATCCCCAGGCTGGACAGCCACGGTGTTCCCCGGAGATCGGGGTCCCCCCACCGGGGCCGGACTTGGTCAATGTTGGCGAAAAAGAAACGGGGTTTCCACCCCTTGATTGACGAAGGCAGGAGGAGCTTCAGGACCCTATTGGGTCGGGGCTGAAACAGCCACCCCCTTTTGGGCCCGAAGGGAATAGAAATTGCGAAATAAACTGACCCTAGGGGTAATACCTAAGCGATGGCAGAGAATGACAAAAGCGCTAATTACCCGACAAGAGTTCGGGACTAGCTGGGAAGGGGTCAAAGAGTAGAAGTCAAGGAGAGTGACGAAAAAAGGATGGAAAGGGGACGGAGGCCTACCTGTAGGCAGACCTCGTAGAAGGCTACGCGACCGGGTCGGGAGGAGATAACCCGGTCGTCGGGGGTCGGGAATAAGTCGATCTCCCGAGGGATCCGATAACGGGCCCGGATCCTTTCCAGATCCGACCGCGTCATCGAGGAGGCCACCCCCCCTGGGGATTCCTCTGCCCTCGAGGAGGTCCCGACCCCCGGCCGGCGGCCCCTCAACGGGGCTCCACCGGCGGCCCGTCGCCGGGCCAAAGGGACGTGGTCCTCTGAATCAGAGGACCACTCGATTGGAGGAGAAGGGGAGGGAGGAGTCTGGTGCATCGCGGAGGGAGGACGGTCCTCAGAACCGTCCCCCGAGGTCCAAGAGAACGAACTCATGAATAAAGGAAATTTAAGACCGGGAAGGCTAACCTGGATGGCAAAGAAAGCTAGGCACGAGCTTGCAGGTCACAGCAGAAATGGTGAGCAGGCAAAGAGGAAAACGATGGCGAGAGCGGTGCGGCGTCAGTTCGTCCCCCCTCACCTGGCTTTATTGGGTTTTCAAAACATCCCGCCATGTCTCGTCGGCCACGCGGCCCTTGCCATACGCCGGCTCGCCTCGAGGAGTGCCCCGGCGCGTGGCGCATGCCCCCAAACGGTGGTGGGACCCCCACTGACGTCGCCGTAATGAGAAGAAATCATTATGCGCCTTTTCGTGCGGACTTCGAAGAGCCAATCCTCACTCTCGAGGGCGATCGTGGCTGGCATGGTGTACGGAAGGCCGTCTCTTTGCATCCCCCGTACCGTCCGCATAAAAGACAAGGCTGGGGATCAGCCACGTGGAGAACGCCCCTTGAGCCTCAGCGGTGGGACCCGCTTCACCCCAGGGGCGAGGGGGCATCTGATATGACTGATCCCAGAGTCGTCAGAAGGTAACGGGGTTCACTGTCATTTCTCCACCCCGGGACCCCCTCGGGGTCGGGGGTGGGGCCATCATTTCTTAACCCCGGGGCCCCCACCGGCCTTGGGGTTCACTGTCATTCCCCACCCCCAAGACCCCCTCGGGGTCGGGGGGTGGGGCCATCATTTCTAACCCCGGGGCCCCCACCGGCCTCGGGGTTCACTGTCATTCCCCACCCCCGAGACCCCCTCGGGGTCGGGGGGTGGGGCCATCATTTCTAACCCCGGGGCCCCCACCGGCCTCGGGGTTCACTGTCATTTCCCCACCCCGGGACCCCCCGGGGTTGGGGGGTGGGGCCATCATTTCTTAACCCCGGGGCCCCCACCGGCCTCGGGGTTCACTGTCATTTCCCCACCCCTGGGACCCCCTCGGGGTCGGGGGGTGGGGCCATCATTTCTTAACCCCGGGGCCCCCACCGGCCTCGGGGTTCACTGTCATTCCCCACCCCCGAGACCCCCTCGGGGTCGGGGGGTGGGGCCATCATTTCAACCCCGGGGCCCCCACCGGCCTCGGGGTTCACTGTCATTTCCCCACCCCCGGGACCCCCTCGGGGTCGGGGGGGGGCCATCATTTCTTAACCCCGGGGCTCCCACCGGCCTCGGGATTCACTGTCATTTCCACCCCTGGGACTCCCTCGGGGTCGGGGGGTGGGGCCATCATTTCTTAACCCCGGGGCCCCCACCAGCCTCTGGGTCCACTATCATGTCCCCGTTCCCGAGGCCCCCTCGGGGTCAGGGGGCGGGACCGCTACCATAGAATTCCTCAAGATGTTCTGGCACTTCGCTCCCTTGAGACCCTCCCCGGTCTCAGTGGGGAAGCTGTCGGCGATAGGCATGCAACTTAGCCATCGAGGGGGACGACGGCCACAGGCCGCATAGTACTTCCACGTGATTCTCAGTACGTCCGTGATTGCACCCCGTTACGGAGGGCCGTGCCTCATAAACGGCGTATGGGGCATTGCATGTCCCTGTACATGGCCATACCTTACTGCGGCGTACGGCACGCTATTGCTTGCAACTGTGCTTGGTCCCATCAGCTGGCGGCGCGCACCGCATGCCTTCGCGGCCGCTGGACACGTAAAATATCATATCCACAAAGGGTACGGGGATGTCTCCGGCACGTACGGCTATAGTACGAGGGCAATCTCCTCAGATTGTAGGATAAGGTATTCAGGCCAATATAAGGACGGGAGCTAGCGCGGTAAGTGGGATCTGAACTCTGGTTTTTCTGAGCTTTCTTCCTCCCAGCAAAAACCCTAACCGCCTCAGCTCCTCTTCGCTGGAGCGGTTCCTTGTCTGAACCCAAGCCACTAACTTGATCGTCGGAGGGTCCCCACCGGTGCCACCGGTCCCCGGGGACTTTTCTTGCAGGATTTCTAGGAGCGAGACGTCTGTTTTCCCCGACGTTCGAAGAAGGTGACTTGGCGTCATCACGTACTGTTAGCACCAAATAATCATTGGACTCAAATAATTACATGGTGATGTAAAGGGCAAGCAATCATGCATTTTATTCTGCTTAATGATACCACAACTATAGCTAAATTCCATTCTTCATATGTAACCGATAATGGCATCCAGGGCATCCATCCAACCAGTTGTAAGCAACCCACATAAAAGTGTTCTAACGTGAACATATATCAATAGGTTCTAGATTCCATGTCATCTCCTCCAGGGAAATTGGCGTCTCCCACCCCTCTCTGCACATTCTTGTAGTTGTGCCTAACGGCTATGTATACGTAGCCAAAAAGATTTAGTGTACTTATAGCGGCCAGCAACCAGTAGAAGAGATCCAAGCGACTCTCGTTTAAGTTCTTGGCAAACCAGCTCGCCCTCCCTCCCCTCGCAGTCATATGGTCAACAACAGTGATCAAGAGGCTGCTCAAAAAGTTGGCCGCCCCCATTACACTCAAGTAGAAGGCTATTCCCAGGCTTCTCATGCTGTCAGGCACTTGATCATAGAAATACTCTTGCAAGCCCACAATAGTGAACGCGTCTCCGCAGCCCAAGATCATGAATTGAGGAGCAAGCCAAAATACACTCATGGAGACGACACTTGTTTGTTCTGCCTCGGCGAGCCTCAGCCTCCTCCTTTCCACAATGGCTGCGACAGCCATGGCGACAACCGAGAACACCATGCCAATTCCAATCCTTCTTAGGATACTTAATCCCCTCTCGTTCCCCGTGGCTCGTCTTAGGAAGGGTACCAGAATTTTGTCATAGAGACTTACAGATATGATCATGCCGATGGCAGCAAGGGAGTAGACGGAGGCTGGAGGGACGTCGAATCCACTGGCTAGTTTTCGGTCCATGGTGGTAGCTTGTTTGATGAAGAAAGTCGAGGTTTGTGCCACGCACATGCCGAAAGGCAGTGAGGCCAGCCATATGGGGACCATGCCAAGGATCAATTTGGTCTCCTCGACCTGAGTCACCGTAGCTAGCCGCCATGGGTTCAGCTTCTCGACCACGAAGGCGGCCTCATCATCCCTATGCTCAATAATGGCGGCTTTGTCTAGAAACCTGAAATTGAATTCACGTAATCAGGAGGAAATTAAATACCGATCGAGAATATATATAAAATCGAATTCGAAGTAGATTAATAACTGACTGATATTGAATCTTTAATTTTGTAGTATTCTAAGTTAATTACAAAGAAAGAAACACGAAGACAGAGGTTTACAAATCTATATATATACCTGAGCTGATCGGTGTGGCACAGCAGTCTGCTTTGCGACTTGGGAACCTCGTAGAATTGCGCAGCATCAGAAGGGTGAGGAAGGTGTCTTTTGGCCATGGCTGCCACGAGAGCTTGAAACATGGGTGTCAAGGGGCTGCCCGTCGGCACGCGGTACCGATAGAATGGCTTCCCCAGTAAGAATATCACCAGGCTGATTCCCATGACTGAGGTGAGCATGATGCCGGCCAGCCACCAGCTCACCTTGTCCTCGATGAATACAATCACGGTGACCCCAAGCAATAGCCCGCAGCACAGCCCGAAGTTCCACCAGTTGAAGTACGACATCTTCTTCCTCCTCTCCTCGGCATGGTCGTCGTCGAATTGGTCTGCCCCGAAGCTCTCAAGGGAGGGCTTGTGACCCCCAGTGCCGATAGAGATCAAGTACATGGCTGCGAAGAAGAAGATCTCATGGAGTCGCGACGGTCCTCCGCTGCAGGTGCCCGCGTTGCAGGGTTTCAGTCTCGGGACCAGTTGACACGCGGTCAAGAGGATCAGGCCCTGCGAAGAGAAATTAATTAATTCCAATGAATATATATATATAAAGACTAGATGCCTTTCTTCTTCTTCTTTTCGCTTTTTCTTTAAGTTACGCTTTCGATATTTCTTGATCAATGTAAAATCAAATGAAAGTATGGCTTCCTTGTAGATCTGAAATTTCAAATCCGGTTTTGGATCTTGGTGGATTTTACTCGTAGATCGTCGAGTTCTGCCTTTATCTCTTTCTTTTAAGGGTTAGCAGGACGCCTTGTTGGCCCACATCTTGGTTCGCTAATTAACTGGAAATATTTTGGATCCCTTTTTCTAGTTATTCATCGCAGCAGAAATAGATCGTAGGCACGTCTCTGGGAGATAGCGTACTGTGCAGAACGATCGAAGCCAGTACTGCTAGAGTTCGCTTTTCTTTTTGTACCAGCCTTTTGCCCTCAAGAATTTGATGCATTTCTTTGCCCCCTGACCCCAGCGCGCTCGCTCCTGGCCTCTTATAAATAAATTAAGAAAAATATAGGACTGGGTTACTAGAAAGGGAAAGTACGTACTATTGTAGTAGTATGTATATATATATATATATATATATATATATATATATATATATATATATATATCATGATGCTCACCCCGATATAAACGAGGGAGGAGCAGAGGACGGTGGAGAACCTCCCCAGGTAAGCGTCTGCTATGAAACCTCCGATCAGCGGCATCATGGTGGTGACCCCTGACCAGAAGTTGACGTTCTTGGCCGCCGTCTTCACCTCCTCATGGAGCACCTTGGTCAGGTATATGATGAGGTTGGTGGCCAGCCCGAAGTAGCTCAGCCTCTCACTGAACTCTATCGCTGCACCAAAGCAGTATATTAGTATGTTGTTAACTCTTTGATAAGAAATATATATACAAGTTAAGTGCGCTAGCTTCCCTTAACGTTCATATAAGGGCCACGAGTATGCATCTATATTACCTATGATGAAGAGGGCTGCTTTCCAAGCTCCGGTTGAGGCCCTGAGAGGAGCCCTTCCCTTGTGATCAATAGATGAATCATGGACCCGTTTCTCCTCGTCGACTTGTGCTTCTCCTCTTCCTTTCCTGTCAAACAACCCAGATTCCATGGGGGAGGTGGGGTTATTGCAACCGGTTCCGTTCTCAGAGAGGAAGTGGATATGAGGAGTTGAAAGGAAGAGTTGATGAGAAAGAGATTTAGGTCTGCTGCACTGGCTGAGAGCAAGAGGAGCTCCATATATGGTTCTTTATATAATATTCCGTTGACGTGGGACATTCCAAATTTTTGTGCAATTTTAGTCTTCTCTATCGTTTTCTAAATTGGTGGGTGACATATTCTCGCCTACCAGCTTCAGCTGTTGCTGTCGGGCAAAGGAATCGAATCCTCAAATGGAAGACGGGATGGAAAGAGGATTGGCGGGTCCAACTTCAAAAGGTATGCTTATCGTTTAAACGTCGACTATGGGAAAAAGCTAGCCCGCATCCGTATTAATTAGATATAAAGGTATTTCTTGTTAACCAGCTGTGGGCAAGGCTAACCCTGGAAAGATGCATAGCGCCAGGGGCTAAACATTGAACGGCCTTTTTTTTTTTTTTTTTTTTTTTTTTTTTGGTACAAAAGCGGGCGATCACACTAACCTAGTGCGAGTCAGCCCAGAAAGGTCCGAATACAAAAATTGCTGTAAAATAGATGGGCAGGGATCGCCCGGCTTCCAAAACCACGATCCATCATGCTGGGCCACAAAGGACGCTACCCAGTCCGCCGCCGAATTGGCTTCTCGAAAATATGGCGAATCCGGGTACAGACGACCTTGGAAAGGATGGAACGAATGTCTGTCAGAATCGGA
This sequence comes from Calamus simplicifolius, assembly GCA_900491605.1. Taxonomy (NCBI): domain Eukaryota; kingdom Viridiplantae; phylum Streptophyta; class Magnoliopsida; order Arecales; family Arecaceae; genus Calamus; species Calamus simplicifolius. Next base: position 27,355 of record UESW01000006.1, on the reverse strand, counting down.
TTAGTAGGATTCAGAATGGCAGTTCTCCTTCTGCAACCAGGAAATAACCGCCATTGAATCACCCTCAATGACAATCCTATGGGCCTGAAGAGTCCTGACAGCATAAGAAATGCCCGCCCAGGCCGCATACAGCTCAGACATCAAGACGGAGGAGTCAATAGATCCAAAACCTCCCGCTCCCAGAAGCTCTCCCTGAGGGTCACGGACAAGGAAACCAGAACCAGCCGCTCTGCCACGAACACTGCCATCAAAATTGATTTTGACGAACCCTGGAGGAGGGGGATCCCAAGAGATAAGCACCGAATGACGGTTCGCTGCCGAAGCAGCAGGGGATCCCCAGAGGCCAGAGACATCAGAACCAACCCGAGCACAGTCCATGACCAAGAACTGATTTTCCTCATAATTCTGAAAGAAGACACCGGGTCGTCCGTAAAAAGAATCTGGTTTCTCGATAACCATATATGATAAGCCGTGGCAATCCAACAACTGCACCTCTGCGAAGAAGCTCTACGAATATCCGAAAGAAAGAAGAGCGAGGAGAACCCTGATCGTCCCTCCTTACAGAATAACCAACCCTCTGCCATAACCAACTCACCCTGGGGCAGGTAAAGATAGCATGATCTGAGGATTCATCCTCCTCCCTACAAAACGGACAGCACGGATGAATCGCCAGACCTCTTCTAGAAAGAAGAAGACAAGTGGGAAGGCAATCCCACAGAAGCTTCCACATAAATAGCTGCACTCTGGGGAGGGTGGGAAGCTTCCAAATCCAATCAGCATCAATCGAACGCTGGGACCCCGGCCTGAAAATCATCATCAAATCCTTGATTGGAGCCCTAGGGAGACATGATTTCTGCCAAATCTGGAGTCAGAAGAGCAACCTGGGATAATGGGCATCAGAGAATACGTCTAGAAAGCTCCAACCCAAAGAAACGGGTCACAGAGGGGATATGCCAGGCAGGGGGATCAGAAGAAATCAATCCTTAACCCGAAGGTTATAAGGGATGTCAATACTTATAAAAGAGGGCCATCGTGAGAGAGGAATATCCGAAAACCAAATATCCTGAATAACATCTATAGATGATCCATCTCCCATCATACACGTAACATTACCCCTGATAGCCTGACCAAATCTGCAAACTTCCTTCCAAAAGGAGGAGCAACCACGTGGAGGCCTGATATAAGAATCCGACACCCAGCCACCATACCTAGCACGCATAATAGTACTCCATAGACATGCGGCTCCAGAAGGAATCTAGAAGCATGTCTGGCAAGGAGGGCATCCCTTCTAACAATCAGAGACTGGATCCCAAGACCGCCATCTTGGATAGGCATGCAAACAGTTTCCCAAGATAAAAGATGCATACCATGACCTTCTTGCGTAGAAGCCCACAGAAAATCACGGAAACTTCTCTCAATCCTCTTAAGACAAGTAATAGGAATAATAGAATTAGACAGAAGATACATGGGAAGGGAGGAGGACCGAGCGTATGATAATAATCCTGGCCATCATCGAAAGGCCAGTAACCTGCCACCCCTCCATACGCTGATGAATCCTTCTCTCAAGCTCGTGAAATCAGAACAACGGGGACGTCTTCCTGTGATAGGAATCCCCAAATACATCAATCTGTCTGCCTGAGTAGAAATTCCTGATAAAGAAATAATGGCTTCCCTGATAGCTCTAGGAGTCTTCGGGCTGAAACATAAAGTGGATTTAGAAATTAACCTTCTGGCCTGAAGCCTGACAATATCTCTGGATAATAGAATAGAAAGACGCCGCATTAACACTAGAAGCCTGGCCCAGAGAATGCAATCATCCGCAAACAGGAGATGAGATACCAAGGGGCCCTCCGCTCCAGCCATATAAGGGACAATACTCCGATCTCTCTGCGCCTGATGGAAAGCCCGAGACAAATCATCCACAGCTAGAATAAACAGCAAAGGGGACAGAGGGCAACCCTGTCGGATCCCCACAGTAGAGTGAAAGAATCTGGTCGAACTACCATTAATAATTATAGAGAAGGACGGCGTCTGAATGCATGCCATAATCCACTCAATAAACAAGTCATCAACTCCAAACTCTGTAAGAGAGCGACGCAAAAAGGCCCAATTAAGTCTGTCATAGGCTCTCTCCATATCAAGTTTAACAGCCATTAGACTTCTCCTGACCGAAGCTCTCTGTAAATCAAACATAAATTCCTGGGCAATGAGAATATTATCAGAAATAGAACGCCCTCTAATAAACGCCCCTTGTTCTGCTGAAATAAGGCGAGGGATCACCAGACCGAGCCGGCGAGCCAAAATCCTAGCACAGACCTTATAGAGTGTAGTGCATAGACTGATGGGGCGAAAATGCTGAGGAAGGGAGGCATCATGACGCTTAGGCACCAGAGAAATAAAGGTCTGATTCCATTCCACAGGAATTTGTTTAGCCAGGAAAACAGACTGAATAGCCAAAACCACCTCCTGACCCACAATGTCCCAATACTGACGATAAAAGAAAGGCGGAAACCCATCAGGCCCAGGGGCCTTATCGGGCCAAGGTCCCAAAGGGCCGCCCTAATCTCATCCGCAGAAATAGATCTGGCCAACATACTGTTATCTACTGAAGAGACTTTCATAGAATCAGAAACCGGAGTAACAGGCCCTCCCGCACCAGAAGAATCAGTCCATCTTGACTGGAAAAAGTGAAGAATCATCTCCCTAATAGATTGGGAATCCTCCTGAGTATTACCCTCTTCATCAACTAATCTCCGAATCCTATTGGCAGCACGCCGCTTCAGAGTTGCCTGATGGAAAAATCTAGTATTACGATCACCATCACAAATCCACTGGGCTCTAGATCGCTGCCACCAATAAACCTCCTGCTGACGCAGAAGAGAATGATGCTGAGCAAGCTTATCCCGAAGAGAAGAGAGGTCCGAGTCCATCAAACAACCGTCCTGATCTTCCTTAGCCTGAAGAGCGCTAATATCGCTTTCAGTCTGTTCAATATGTCTGACCAAATCCCCCAACTCCACTCTACTCCATCTGGATAATCTATGCCTGGTCATCTTCAGACGGCGAGATAAACGATAAACTGCATTACCCCTGACCGGGAGATGCCAGATGTGATGAATAATAGCACGAGCAGCTGAATGGACAGACCAAAACTGCTCAAATCTGAACTGCTTTCGCTGATGCTGACCAATCTCCGTAGAAATCAAAATAGGGCAGTGATCAGAAGCAATTCGAGGAAGATGAGAGACAGTAACCGCAGGGAACAGATGAAGCCACTGAGCTGAAGCCATTGCTCTATCCAGCCTCTCCCAAACACGAGCTGAGCCCTGCCGATTATTACACCAGGTGAATTGGGGACCAGAGTATCCCAAATCCATCAAACCAGCAGAATCAATGAAAGATCTGAATTCAGTTATGTCAGCAGAGCCAGTAACACGTCTACCCCCTCGTTTCTCACTAGGCTCCGTAATGCAGTTGAAATCCCCAGCAATAACAGAAGGAATACCTTGGTCAAGAAGGGATCGAAGTTCTGACCAGAGATACCTTCTCTCCCTATAATCCGTACTGGCGTAGACAGCCGATAATAGCCAAGGCTCGGAAGCTCCTTCAGAGACAATCATACTTATCTGCTGATTACACTGATGGAAAGCATCAATCGTAACCGCAGTGGAACGCCACAGAGCCAGCATACCTCCAGACAACCCTTCAGCCTCCACAGCATACGAGGACCATGAACGGGCCATTTGCTTGCGAAACCGAGCCAAGCTCTCACCCGATAGTCTCGTTTCCAAAAGGACACATATATCAAACTTATGCAGCTGCAACAATCTTCCAAAAGAGGAACGAAAGGATGGCTTTCGAGCACCTCTAACATTCCACAGAAGGATCTTCATTTACAGACTAGGAGAATTTTGGACCCCTACAAGGTCCTCCGTCATAATGCTGTCAGCAATACCCCCTGCCAACGAAGGGGAGACATTAGACTGAGGATCTGAATAACCCAGAGGCCCATCCATCTCCACAGAAGAACCAGATAATACTAAACTAGGATCCTGGCCTACAGGGCTTCCGTCACACACTTCAGCTATAGGCCCAGAATCCTGGATAGGCTGCCCCCTTGACCGATCAGAATCACCGTTCTGGCCGGATAGGGGTAGTTCAAGACCGTTCGAGAAGGAGCAGCGGACCCCCCTTTTTTAATCACCGAGACCTTTCCTTTTCCCTTCCGGATCACCGATTTAGGAAACGACCTAGGAGACGTTGACACCTCCGGTCGGGCCCGCTTCAATGAACCCGGGAACCCATCCCTACAGTCCATGCAACCTTCATTTTCCACCTCCAGGTCAAGAGAGGAGAATGGATTAGAAGTCAAAACTTCCTTGTTTAGAGGAGGCTCCCTGGCACAGTCGAATCTCACTGGCTGCTGCTTCAGTGCCTTAAGTTTCAATACGACACTATCTGGCACAGCCCCTGACTTCAAAGGAACAGGGGAGGACTTCTTCCCCAACTGTCTCAAAGCAACACCAGAGCCTCCAGCGGACGGATTAGAAACAGATGAATGCCTTCGAGCCATCTTCACCGGAGACTTCCAGCCTTCACCACCACCCTCAGCCCTTATACGAAGCCCGTCCACAGAAGAATGGGAAGCAGAAGCGAAGGCTGCGGAAGACTCCGACACATTCGGGCGAGAGCTTCTCCTTCCTTCAGACTGAGATCCTGGAGCACCTCTCCTCTGTCTCAAAGCTGCAAGCCATGGACCAAAAACAGCCTCCGACGCCTGAACCTCCTGAGCCGACGAGAGCGAGCAGGGACCTCCCAGATGGATCGAACCGCAGCTCCAACACAGCCCATGAAGGTTCTCGTAAGAGAACTGTTGCCAAAACCTCAGGTTGAGGCCTTGCACACGAGCTCCAGGACGAAGAGGGCGAGATAGATCAATCCTCAAACATACCCGAGCAAACCCTCCACCTCTGTTTCTCGCCAAGGTAGCAGCATCGGAACAAACAAATTCCCCTGCCAAAGCCAGAATTGGTTTGAGGAATTCATCTTTCCAGAACTCCAGGGGGAGGTTCGGCAGACGAACCCAGACCAACGCCACCGGGACTGAATCCACTGCCGGAACAAAATCGGGCCGCCACCCCTCGATGCCAATGACCTGGCCATTGATAACCCACAGCCTTTGCAACACTAGCTCCCGAGCTTCGGGAGATTCAAAACGGAACACATGACACCGGAATGCCATGCTCGTCGGAGCGATCTCTCCTGGAACTCCGGCGCGTCGGAATTCTCTGAGAAAAGCTTCTGCCGGAACCCAACGATTGTATGATCGAGCAATAACGGCAGTATTCATCCATCCAGCTACCTCCTCAGCAAGCTCCGCAGCTGGGAGAGACACAACCTCAGGGAAGGCAGTCTCCAATCTAGCCACAGCGGCCGGCGACGGGGACGATGCCACCCATACAAACCCTCCTTCCGCCGCTGCCTTGCCGGACGCCCGACCAGCTTCCGCCGAATCCGAAGCCATAGGAGGAGCGGAGAGGACAAAAAAGATCTGCTTGACCACGGGGAAGAGACGACGCCGACGATCGCCGGACGATCGGGGACGAAGCAAGATGAGCGCGAATCTTAAAGCAGCGAACGAGGAAAGAACCGGAGCTTAAAACGCACGATTCTCAAAGCAAACACGATTCTCAAAGCTTGAACGGCCTTTGAAATCAAAAGATGAAGACCAAAAAAAAAAAACAAAGGAGTCAACATGAATTAACCGTAAAATTATCATCAAACAAATAACTAATTGTTGATTATGATAATAATTTGTGAAAATAAAAAAGAAAAACATTTTCAAAACTTGAGATCTCAGCCATCTTGAGAGGGGTAGGTAATTAATAAGATGGTTCGAAATCTCCCTATATCTATATCTCAACTTCAAGGGAGAAAAATTAAAATATTTTAAGATAAATCTTGGATGATATATACCAATATGATGCAAGATTTACATGCATCTCAGTCTACTAGACAAAAGAAAAATGATATTAAAGAATCAAAATATTTCAACATCTTGGATGACAAGAAGTTTGGTTTATATTAAACTAGATGACAATTTTTTTAAAAAAAGAAGATCGATATGTCACAAAATTTTAATTTGCTAGTACGGTGATAACTAAGATATCAAACATATGGTAAATTTGAAATTAGATATTATTTAACATATTACATAAATCAATATTTAATAGTAATTTAAAATTATAAAAAGAAAATATTAATTGATATATTGATATCATATCAATCAATATCATAGGATATGTTAGCTTATATTAGGGGATATAGTCCATGCTAAGATATGGATCATATCATATTAGATTATTAGTGAATATCCAATGCTAATACAAATTGCCTAACTAAGAGATTGCGTTTATGCTTGCTGCTTTCAAATTTTTTTTTTTTAAAAATAATAGCTGACGCCTTTGTTGCCATTTAAAAGCATGCTTCAATAAGAGAAGGTTAGATAAGCCAATTATAGAATGATTTTTTGATCTTTTTAAATGTTACTATTGTGTGTGAAAAATCAATAAAATTCATAATTAAAATGAACTTAATCTATAATTAAATATAGACATCCTATACTCTTTAACCATGTAATGGAGTAAGCGGCTTGCACCTAAAAAGTGCATTTCATCAAGTAACTTATTAAGGTGAAACTATGTTTTTAACTCTTGAACTTTAGGATTTATTCCACTTTGATTCTTGAATTATAAAAAGTTTTATCATTTCCTATCATTTTTATTTTATTATAATCCATGTTATTACAAAATCCTAGTATCGTTAATTTGATACTTATGCAGCATGCCTGCATGGTGAGGCAGAAGTTGATTTTACACGTCACCGCTTTTATGTATGGTAGGAGAGATGTAAATAAATTGGTGGGGATGATCTCAATTGGTATGCAAGGCTGATGATGTGGAAGCTGATATGAAAATTAAAGCTTTGGACTTCGATGTAGCTGGCCATGCATGGTCTAGGTGGTTGTTGGTGATCACTTGTTTGAGGATTTTAAGCAGCTTATGGATGATCAGGATCCAAAGAGGGGAGGGAGTGATGACAGTACCAACGCCATTTTCAATGGTGATAGAGGAGAAAGCAGATAAGAGAAGAAGGGTGTTATGATCAGAGAGAAGGTGATAGAACTTGACCTCAAGCTTATTGAGTGTGATATCGAGGAGGCCACCATCAAGGGGAGAGGAGGTCTTGAGGGCAGCGAGGGAGGTCTCTAAAGAAAATAAGAAGTAGGGCTCACTGATAGAGTGGTTATCCAACTAGTTGATGTCATTGTTATACTGAATGGTAAGGCCATAGTTGTTGGAGAGGAAGTAGAGGGCCTCCTCAAGATCCTTGGTGCTAGATTAGAGAGGAGGGACCACTCGAATACCTTGAGGACAACGATGATGAAGCTAATAGTGTATTCGATGTGGTTGCCAATGGTGGTGAAAGCATTATAGCGAGTATGATGCAGGTAGGATCAAGTAGATGGCGGCATGAAAAGAGGGGAGGTGTTGCTAAATCTTATTGAGCCATGGGTTGATATGAACTAGCATTACCAATAGTGCCAAGGATTCATTCAGGCTCATTCGTGATAACCATTGGCAGTCACAACGTCGGCGATGCCTTACTTCTTGACTAAATCCATCTTCATTGTCACCCCAAAACTCTCTAGACGCAGCTAGGTTGATCTGACCAATCTACTTACATCTTTTCTTTCCTATATAATTAAAAGCAGTCACATGTAACTGTGACATTAGCCTCCAAGACATGCTATGATGGCATATCATTCACCACGTGAGCATGCCACGTAAGCATCAAACTAATAATGGCATTAGGGCTTTGTCATGGCACGTATTAGAATAGATAAAATTAATATAGTATAAACTATAAAAGTATGATAAATTTTTTTTGTAGTTCAGAAATCAAAATGAAATAGATCCTTTCAAGAGTTAAAAATATAATTTTATCAAATTTGAAGTGTGATCAAAGACTCTCATGGGCCTTTACTTCAGTCAAAAAAAAAAAAAATCTTTAAAAAAGTTGTATAGGATTGAGACAATGAGGCATAAAATATCTTCGTGGATTGCAAGCTCTGCACCATCTTTCTTAGCACTTAAATTTGTCCTCATCTTTTCTTATCACACTGATCTTTCCCTTTCAGGCCCAAATTCAGCTCTTTTTCACATGGCCTAAATGGATATCTCAAACCAACTCACGTCATAGTGTCGAGTAAGGATTTCACCTACCCTCAGCAATAGATTGAAGAGTAATTAATTGCAAATTGAAATTAGTCTCCTGATATTTAATCCAACTAGAGTGATACAATCAATCCTGGCCTGTAAAGCATCATTCACTTATTACAGCCGACGGTTCTCGTGGATCGAAGACACAAGTTGGACGTCAGTGGAGCAGCTTGCACCACCTAACCACATACGATAGTAGCCCTCGGTATTAATCCTCGTGCACGTGGATATTATGCTCAATTACATGATACATATTAGAAATTCAAGCAAACACTTAGTCGGTAGCCGTAAGCACTCCACCAGCAATGGTTTTTAAGCGATATGATGGCGTTTAGTGCGCCTCTTTGTCGACAAAGCGACTCCCGAGCACTTGCCTAAAGCCAACCACAAGCACTTCCTTAAAGCCAATCACTTGGTTTTACTGGAAACAAGGATAGAAACAACATCGCTAGCTCTTCCCGATCGATCTTTCCTAGTTGTAGACTGATCCCTTTCCCCAACGGACCAGCTCAAGCATCCAGCTGCATGCAATTCTGAATCCAACCAAGCCGCTGCATCCTCGTCCATGGCTCGTCAGCAGTGGGTCGCACGTAGTTCTCAATCCAATCCAACAATATTGCATTCCAATACAACAATATTGCATTCCGTCGGCAAGCATGAGAAAATCATGCTCTCCTACTACCTTTGGGGAAAGTTGGTTTGTCTCACAGCGCTATCGATCGACATTAGTATCGCTATCAGGCTGATGGTGAGATATCACTAAAGCGATCATTAATTTAATTGTTCTGAGCGTTGCTTTAATTTCTCTGTGCCACGGAAAAGAGTTCCCAGTTTGTGCCAATGCTGTTCACGTGCGTCTTGATCTTGATCGGAAAAAAGAGACATGTTCTTTTATTCTTTGGGTTTCAGGAATCTAATGGAGTGACGCAAATAGATTCAGCTTCATATTTAAACTGCTCAAAGTTATGCGTTATCGCTGCAGTGAGTCTCGGGAAGCTATATTAATAACGTGCAAGTCACCAGCTGAACCATATATATCCGAGCCTGAAATAAACCTTGCTGTCTTTGGGACCACATAATGACCCAGCTCAAAGCACAAACAATGGTTCCAGATGAAGTGATACGATATCCCACTCTCTGTTCGCTGTTTGACGCATTGAAGGGGTCAGGATGCAATGCTTAATTGCACGTTTAATTTGATTCAATTTGTTATATATCTACTTATTTAATCCATGACGTTTAGTTTGATAAAGTTTTTATCTACCATGCACATCGATCTGCTCTGGTCTGTATCTTATCCAATCTAATCCAATTGCCATCCCTAATAAAGATATTATACACGTCCATTTCATGCTTTTCCTCTTTGAATTGAATGACGGTTGACTGGCCAGCCCAACGACTCATGAAAGTAATGCGAGATTCACTTTGAATTTAAAAATCATGGTCCTGAACGACCACGAGGATGGGCGTGGATGGAAGACGCACTAGACTTCAAGAGAACCGGACGCACCAGGATCCTTGGATCCCAGGTCCATGAGGGGAACGATAAATTATAATCTCGTCTTAGTGGGCAAGCCAAATCAATCCCCAAACGCATCCATTTTGACCTGGAATAATGAACAAACTGCCAAAAGGCTAGTCTAGCCTGCAGCCACCATGGCATGGGAAGCCATTATCTTCCTCACAAGCATGAAAATAAATATAGAAATCGAGGCAATCATTCTCCAACTTCTGACCAGAGGGCACGAATATTAGGATATGTTAAGACTCGCGACAAGCTGTGAGTGGAGAATCCACCGGTCAGGGTCTTAGCTAGAAAAGTTGTCAAATCTTGTGATTTCAAAAAGCGAGGCTACTGCGCTTCTGCTCTCGAGAAAGCGACACCCATGAAGCTCAGATCTCCCCCCACTAGTTTACTTTTTCGATTTTTGATCAATGTAAGCCACCAAAAAAAAAAAAAAAAAAAAAGTCTCTAAATACGAGCTTTCAAAAGAAGCTTTGCCATCTTCCGCGGGCTCCTCCCGAAATCATTAAAGCAAAGAAGTTGGATTAATTAATAGCAGTTTAAGGGTGCGCCAGAATTAATATTGATGTTAATTCATGGTTGGGCAGTTCATGTTTCGGCAACGTCAACCAGAATAAACTAATATTGTAAGTCGGATTGACGTGATAGAAACCATGTATCCTTGGCACAAGGCAAGCTATTGAAACGAAACATTTAAGAGGGTAAAGTGTAGCATTTACGAGAACAAAAAAGAAAAAAAAGGGAAGCAAACTGGAATAGAACCAGCGTCATATAAAATTGGAATTGAAAGCAAAGCAATTAACGTATGAGGGGAACACTAACTTTGACCTTCGTCTAATGGAAGAGACCAAAATCACCCGTCATTATGAAGTACGTCCGCTCCACTTGCCCTGCTGGGCCGGCCATGGTCATGGATGGCCGATCACGGGGCCTTAAGCTCCGTCCATATACATTTTCCCGCAGGACATTTTATCGAACAATTTCGGCACAAACTTGTGGATAAGAATGTCGACGCGGAACCTGGATTTGAGGACACGCATGTGGATCTACAAGGCCGTCATGAAGCATGACGAGGCGAGAGTACGTACAGACCTTGAGCACATGAGGGTGGTAGTCTCTGGCCATGGATGTATGGCCCACTTGCCGAGCTCGAGCACACTCGTGTTGGTGCGAACTGAACGGACGCCCACCCATGGTGACTCGTAAGCCAGGAGCCTTTCAACTCGAGATCGCCAAGTCTTGCTATCTATCCCTCTTAACATAAAAAGCCTAGCACTGCACGTAGACCGGAAGATCACAACCTGCCGACTTCCTTGAACTGTTGATTAAAATTTGTTTTCGTGTCCAGTGCTTCAGTGAAATCAAGCTATCACTCCAAGGGCTGCTTTTGGGACGCCTGCCAAACATTGTGCTCAAAAAAAGACCTCCCCACATCAACTGGGCCGAGCCATAACCTCCTCGTCTCAGCAGAGCCGAGCCATTTCTTCACCCTAGCAGAGCCGAGCTACCTTTCGTCTCGACAAAGCCGAACCACTCTAATGCCTCGACGGGCCAGGATAGTCGAAAGCCAAATATGACCCTTCGATCATGTCAGCTCTCGTCGTCTCAAAAGAAAAATCGAACCAGACACAACCTATTACCTATAAATAACTAGATAATGGAATAACCGAATCTCAAAGCTTCGAATCAGCCTCTTCAGCCATCGATTCTCGTAACAAATATGATTCAAATATCGCCGTAACAAACTTGATTCGAATCAGATTCGAATTATTCTAATTCCCCATCTTTCAAGACATGTTCGAAGAATCAGATGAACAAACCGCCAATATTCAGAAAGTCTATAAATACCTTTCCAAAAACTCTTTGCTCACTCTTTCACTAAAAAATTTCATTGAAGCTCCAACAGAGCTTCCTCGAGAGACCGTTCTTGAGGAACTCTTCTGCAAGAGCCTTCTCTATATATCTACTTAGTGTTAATCTTCACTTACTTGAGTATCGGATGGTCTTCCGCATAGGACCAACCCTAGCGTTCTCTGCGTGAGGACTGTCTTGCAGGTTCACCTAGACAGAAGCTAGGCGTCTGATTCTAAAGATGGGCTGCATCCGAATCGGAGAACGGATTTCTACCGCAACAGAACCTTAATTACCATTGATCTTCTTAGCGTTTGAGTTTGCTGTCATGATTCACCCACCAAAGAAAACTATCGAGCTATGTTCCATAACAACCACATGAAGGAAGAAAAAGAATCACATGGAGAAGAAGAACTCATGGCCGAATTCCCTAAAAAGCATCATCAACATGAACCTCCACCGGCAACAGAACATTTTATAGAATTTTGTAATTGGACACGTACAGCCAGGTCAAAAGCACTGGACACATTAATCAGATTCAAGGATTAATGTTATGGAGGTTCAGGCCAATGGGGATTCTTAGGACTTACTGAAACTGCCTTTTGATTAATCAGATTCAAGGATTAATGTTAAGGAGGTTCAGGCCAATAGGGATTCTCAGGACTTACTGAAACTGCCTTCAGTCACTGACACAGTCCTTCAGAAGGACATCAATTGCTCAGGGAATCAGATGGTTTCAACAAGGAAGGTGGCCACTAATCCATTTGGCCTTCTAGGATCGGATCGTTGGGCTGGGATGCCCAAGAATCGGGAGGAAGCCAATCCAGTTTTGCCTAAGCGGGCTCGGCTTGCTGAGGTTGCTGCCCCTAGAGTAATTCCAAAGCCTGTTAAAGGTTAGGGTAAAGCTGGGACGGGGGCCCAAGGCAATAATAGTTGGGGTGCGATGCAATGAAGTCTTCTTGGGAGATCCTCAATTGCCCCCCTGGACAGTTGTACTCATATGACTGCGGTCACTACATTGAAAGAGGCTTTACTACTGCCCTCTTCTCTTGATAATCGAGGTGATGTGGAAATGGAGTCTACTCAGTCATGTGGACCCACTGAGCAAGGTGTTGTGGAAGAGTCGTTCATCTTAGAAGGACCTTCTGGTATGGATATGATTGGGTCTATGGAAGGGGCCCGAGACAATCCCCAACATGATTAAATGAAGATCATAATATGGAATGTTCGAGGAGCTTTGAAACCATCATTTCGCTCCTCGTTTGGTTGTTTATTGCAGCTTCATCACTTTGATATTTGTGTGTTACTGGAAACTCGCCTGTCGGGAATCAGTTTGCAGCGATTCCAACGCAGAGTCTCTCGATCTTGGAGTTCCTATGCTGTGGAATCCAATGGTCTTTCTGGGGGCATTCTGGCCCTATGGAGGTCCCCATCCATTCGTGTTGATGCTTTTCACCGGTGCCATCAGCAGGTCGCCTTTGTTGTCTCGGAAGGGATAGCTCCGCCTTGGTTATTACTGGGTGTCTATGCTAGTACGAACTATCGAGAGCGGCGATGTCTATGGTCCGAGGTCTTTACTCTTTTAGATCAGGGTTTCCTCACCCTTGTTGTTGGAGACTTTAATTGCATTGTGGATGCCTCGGAGAAGCGGGGTGGTCGCCGGTTTGTGGATACCCCGAACTCTTCTGAGTTTCATTCCTTTATATCCTCTGCGGGGATCTATGATTTGGGATATTCGGGCTCGCAGTTTACCTGGTGTAATAACCGTCAGGGTTCTGCTAGGGTGTGGGAATGGTTGGACCGGGCTATGGCTTCTCGTTGGTTGCAGTCATTTCTCCGCGCCACCATCACTCATCTCCCTCGGATTGCTTCGGATCATTGCCCCCTGCTCCTATCTACGGAACCCTCTTCTCGGTGTCGGGGTCCGTTTCGATTTGAGCAGTTTGGACGCACTACTCTTTGGCTCGGTCTTTGATCCATCAGGTGTGGCATTTGCCGGTCAGGGGAACCCTATCTACCGTCTCTCTCGCCGCCTCAATTTGGTCAAGCGTCGCCTTTTGAGATGGCACAAATGGAAGGTAGGAGATATTATCCAGAGGGTGCAGTGTGTGGAAGCCGATATTGTTGCTCTTCAGGCAAAGGAGGATTAGGAGGGAGGCCTTTCTATGATTGACATTTAGTCGCTCAGGCGGTGTCTGGCTTTGCACCATCATTGCTCAGTCAGCAGGAGATATTTTGGAGGCAGCGGTCATGGGTTCAGTGACTACAGGAGGGTGATCATAATACCAGATTCTTTCATCAGGCCACATTGGACCGACGGGCTGCTAACTGGATCAGGCGTATCAGTGATGGGGAGGGGAAATCTTTGACGATGATGAGGCTATTCGGGAGCAGATTATCCGGTTCTTTCAGACCCGATGGTCGGAGTGATATGTTGGTGGCTCCCCCCTTTATCCTATTCCGCTGACTGCTAGGGTTTCTGATAGTGATAATGCATTGCTTACGAGAGAGATCTCTGCGGAGGAGATTCGTTCTGCTGTGTGGGCTTTGGGGCCTGATAAGGCTCTAGGCCCGGATGGGTTCCCACCTTTCTTTTTTCGTCATTATTGGGACATAGTGGGCCAGGATGTTGTTCTGGCTATTCAGGCTATTTTATCATCCAGGTCTATTCCTCAGGACTGGCAGAGGACTTTTATCTCCCTTATCCCTAAGTGGTCGGATGCTGTGCTTCCACAACATTATCGGCCTATTAGTTTGTGTACCACTTTATATAAAATATGTGCTCGTCTCCTGGTTACTCGGATGCGAGGGATTTACCCCGTTTGATCTCTCTAGAGCAAGGGGCTTTTATTCGAGGTCGCAACATATCTGACAATGCCCTTATTGCTCAGGAGTTTATGTATGATCTCCAGCGTGTGTCTGCTAACAGAGTCTTATGGCTGTCAAGCTGGATATGGAGCGAGCTTATGACCGGATCAGTTAGAATTTTCTTCGGCAGACGCTTCGGGAGTTTGGTTTTGCTGATATATTTATGGACTGGGTTATGGCTTGCGTCCAGGGGCCCACTTTTTCTATTCTCATTAATGGTAGCCTGACTGATTTTTTCCCTTCAGCCATGGGAATCCATCAGGGTTGCCCCCTCTCCCTTCTTATTTGTTCTTTGTGCCGACGATCTGTCTCGTGCTCTTGCTCATGCTATTCGTGAGTCTCAGATGCAGCCTTATATGCCTGGACCCAATGGCCCCCCCTCTCTCATCTTCTCTTTGCTGATGATTGTATCTTGCTTAGCCCTACATCTGTTCAGAAAGCAACTGTTTGCTCTGCTATCCTTCAGTCCTATTGTCAGGCTTCCAGTCAGTTGATCGATTTGCAAAAATTTGTTCTCTGTTGCAGCCCTTCGACCCCTCCCCATCGTCGAGCTGCCATCTCTCAGTTGTTCGGGATATCATCTTTTTCAGACTGCCTGACCTACCTTGGGATTCCCATAACGGGGCATAGTCCCGTCAGCATGACTTTGGGGACATTGAGCACCAGATCACTGATAGATTAGATCGATGGCAGGTTTCTGGTCTCTCTATGATGGGACGTGTTACTTTACTTTGATCCATCCTTACTTTGCTCCCCCTCTATCTGATGTCTAATGCTTTGATTCCAATCACTTGTATTCGTCAGATTGAGCAACGCTTTGAGACTTTCTATGGGCATCGATGCAGGGGGTCCATGGTATCCATCTTCTCTTGTGGGACCTTTTTCTGCCTATTAGAGAGGGGGGTTTGGGCATCCAGTCATTGTTGGTTCGTCGAGAGGCCTTGCTTGCTAGGCATGCATCCAGATTCCTGCTTGATCCATATTGTCAATGGAGCTCTGTTATGCGTGGCAGATATGGTGACTGGACTTCTGATTTGGATCATCATATTCCTCGTGGGTGTTCTTTTATATGGAGAGCGATTTGTCAGGCTACCCCTACTGTTATGTCAGATATCCATTGCATGATAGGAGACGGGAGCGCTACTGATGTCATTCATGATACCTGGATAGCGGATCTTCCTTTCTCTTGATGGCCGACCTTTCTCAGCTCGGATTGGGCCCTCTTTGCCAGTCAGTGCCTTGATCAGTCAGGATAGTTCGGCATGGCATGTCCCTACGGTGTCTCGCTTATTTGGGCTGAGTTAGCAAAAAGAATCCTTGCTATCCCTCTTGCTTATTCAGCAGGACCAGACACTAGACTTTGGCGTCGATCCTGCATCGCTCGTGCCCCTGCCCGAGATCTTATTGATAGTATTCGGCCAGGATTTTGGGGTTGGCTGATGTGGCCTGGATCTGGCGGCTTCCCATCCACCCCAGGATTCAGCTTTTTATGAAAATATTGTGGGACCGTCTCCCTACTTGTACATTGCTGGCTGATCGCGGTCTCTCTATCTTGCCTCTCTGTCGATCTATGGGACTCAGGAGGAGATGGCTGAGCATGCTATTCTCACTTGTTTCGAGTATACTGGATATGGCAACAGCTCCATTTTAGGCCTTGGTCGCCGGATGAGGTCCTACCCGGCTCTCATTTTTGCACGCCATACGTTCGGCTGTTCAGCGGGGTTTTCGCTATCAGGGTATTTTTAGCTTATTTGGCTTACCACATCTGGCTCACCCGAACCAGATTGTCTTTGCTGAGGAGACGGTCCCACCTCTGACTATCATCCACACTGCTGGCTCTCGGGCTGCGGAGTATTTCGTTCTGATTCTGCTGCTCACTCTGTCAGACCTGGTCTCTGGGGTTCACCTGCTGCTTTGCCAGTGCACCGTTCTACGGTTTTTATCTCTTGGGAGCCTCCACCCCCGGGTTATGTCAAAGTGAATTTTGATGGTTCTGTATCGGATCGTATGGCTGGATCAAGATTTGTTATCAGAGGGCTAGAGGAGAGATGATTGCGGCTGGTGGTCATGGCTCCATTGATATCTCGGTCCCCATGGCGGAGCTTCAGGCTGCTTGGGCTGGTATCACTTTTGCAGTTCGCATGTTGGGCTCTTCGCGGTGGTCATTAAGGGGGATTCCCTTACTGTCAATCGTTAGATCCGTAGGGATGCTGACTTTGACTCCCCTCTTAACCCCTTTATATGTGATATTTGGGCTTCTCTACAGACTACTATTGAGCTAGTGGTTCGTCATATTTATAGGGAAGCCAATACTGCTGCTGATTGGATCGCCTCTTATGTAGCCCGCCATACTGGTCAGTGGGAATGGCATCTTAGTGATCCCTGTCCTATTATTTTAAAGTAAATTATGTTATCTGACCTTTCGGGCTTGACTCGCGCCAGAGTGGTGTGATCGTCCGTTTGTACACAAAAAAAAAAAGCCACAAAACCTCAAAATTGAAGCATGGTAACCATCCATATTTTTCTGTGATCATCAGCAGATCAATCAAGTGAAATTACTTGAACGATCGATCTGATTCATATTATAATCATCTTGTTCTGTGTTCTACGTACCACCACACGCAAACGTTTTCTTTTCATATCAAATTAGCAGAAGGCTGTGCATCGATTTTAACTTAACCGCGTACCAATGTAAAATTCCAGAAGGCCGGTCAAGTTCAAACGGTTCATTTTAAAGTTGGAATCAAATCAAAAATACAAAGTGGACGCTGCATCCAGTGCAATGAGAAGCGAAGTGCAAATGGGCTGACCTTTATACTAGACTTACCTTTTAAAAGTTCTCTTGCCGAAAAGGAAATCTACCTTGCAGAGAGTCTTCAGAATCGCATCAAAAAATTAAAAAAGTTGTCTCCAACTAGCCTGAGTTATCTCAGTAAGCTGCCCGGGCCTAATCCACTTCGCTGCTATGCTCCTATTTTTTTTCAACGCAATCGATCACCTAAGTGGAACATACAGCAAGGACTCTTTATATTTCCAGAGGAATCCTCCATATGATGCTCGTTCCTCCAATGGGGTGGTCGAGCTTTGCTTGCTGCCTGTTGAGCAGAGAGCGCTTTCTTGCTTATTATTTGGTAAATCTCTGTCAAAATAATAGTCTGGTGCGCCTTCTGAATGTTGAGTGCTCCAACGCCAGGTCTCACGGAAGGAGAGCCCCTCCTCAGCCAATACCTGGGCATCATCCTCTGAAACCCGCTCGTGGGTGCTTCAAGTCAGACTTGTTTTCCAGCTATCATAATGACAATGTTGGAATCTGCGTGGTCTCCACCTCTGGACATCGCCACAAGCCTGGCTCTTGCGATGTCATAGACTACTGCCAGTGCTCCAACTGCACCTCTGCAACGTGGACCGGTGATGGCACGGATCCTTGCGTGTCTTCCCTTCTATCTTTCTAAATGCAATAATAATGATAATAATAAAATTTTAATTCTAAATTAATTACATAATTTTTTATTCAATTTTAATTTAATTTATTGTTGATGCCCGATCACTTTGAGCTGGCGTCCTTGAGCGTCGGCCATTCCTCCATAGAAATATCGGGGTCCCTCCTTTATCTTCAAAGCCTGCAAGAAGTCCCACGGCTGGGTATTCCGACGGGAACCCTTCGATGCTCAAGTTAGTGACCAGGGCAACAGCCGTGAGCTCGAGGGAGCCCGAAAGAAAAAGAGGGAAAGGCTTTTAGAAGAGCTTAACGTATTGAGTTTCTGGACTTACCGCCTCTTCTTACCTGATTTATTTACCTTCTTACTTTGTGTAGCTTGCCTGAGAAGTTTAGAGCTTTGTCCTTTAGTGAGAGTGGGTCACGTGGGGCCTCATGATGAGTCGTGACTTTTGGGGCTTATCTGATTTGAGTGGTTGGGGTTCCATGATGATTGAGAACTTTGTGAGTGGAATGTCATGATTAGTATCTATGAGACCTGATGTGCTGCCACTTGTCAGGGCCTTTATGAGGCTGCTTCTTCTTAGTGGCATGTCAGAGCCACAGACGCTGTCCATGTTAAAGTGAGTGGCTATCTAATTTTGTCCTATCAGAGATAGATGGTCACTTGATTATTGTGCCTTCTGGCCTCGAGATTCTATCCATTTCTGACAGAATGCCTTCCATCGATCTCGCCTCTATCTTTGCAGAGGGTGAATGCTGAGTCAGCTTGAATGAAATCATAAGTAGTCCTAGGACGTAGCTTCGCACCAATTAACTCGGGTATGTTTCAATTAACCCACCCTCGTAGATGATTCCAAGGGTATTCGGACTTTGGGCTGGTTGACACCATATTCATGACCCATACCAAGTTATTAACTATATAAGCATTAATCTCCGTGCCCTGTCCTTGCCATGGAATTACCATTACAACCCTCATCAATTAGATCAATTAGTTTTCATGACCGCTCTCTCTTTCTTCCGCTGAAGCCTCCATTACATGCATGTATGGGGCCGTCTAGGCCGTTCCGAGGTTATTGTGACTGTTACGGAGTTGAGGGAGACCGGAGAGTGCCGCGGCCGTTGACGGACCTTAAGGCCACTGTGGCCGGTACGGGTGAGGCGGAGGGCCCAGGGGCTGCCGCCTAGGATGACGGAAGAGGCCGCCTAGAAGGAAGGAAGGCGTTGCGAAAGGCTGAGGCCGCCTAGGATTTGCTAGGGGCCGCCTAGGATGGAAGGAGGGCCGTTGCGGAAAGGCCGGAGGCCGCATAGAATTTGCCAGGGGCTGCCTAGAATTTGCCAGGGGCCGCCTAGAATGGAAGGAGGGCCGTTGCAGAAAGGTCGGAGGCCGCCTAGGGAAGGAGGGCCGTTGCGGAAAGGCCAGAGGCCGCCTAGAATTTGCCTAGATTTGGGGCCACCTAGAATGGAAGGAGGGCCATTGCGGAAAGGTCGGAGGCCGCCTAGAATTTGCCAGGGGCCGCCTAGGATGAAGGAAGGCCATTTTGGGGAGAAGCAGGGGCCGCCACGGAAGACTGGGGCCGCCTGGACTTGGGAGCCGTCACGGGATTCTCGGGCCGCTGTTGGGGACCGTGTGGAAGGTGGATGCTGCCGTGGAGGAGGCTGCTATGCATCGAAGCCGTCCGTAGAGGAGGCCGTTATGGAAGCCAGGGGCCTGTAGCGGGGAAGAGCTGAGCCTGGCCGAAACGAAGATAGGGGAGATCCAGAGAGTCCCTTAGAGCCAGACGAAACAGGGGTGTCTGGCTCTGTTCTCGGACCTGGCACGACGTTGGAGAATCCTAGAACGGACCCGGCATGATACTGAGCTAAGTCCGTCGAGGGAGGAGAGAGAGGACGCATCCGTTGTTGGGACTGTCTAGCCTACATGGGCGGACTCCAAGACACTCCCTCTCTTGCACCCGGGCTTTAGTAAGCCTGAGTCAAATCACAGCTGGGACATAAGTATCAAGGTAAGGGTATTGTGTATCTTTGTATGTTTTATGGGACAAAGGGGAACCAACAACACACACATCCCACTCATGTGACATGGAGTCCACTTAGGATGAGGTCGCAATCTGTTGAGCCACCTAGAAAGGTCAGCTAAGACTGGACCATCTAGAAAAATCGACTTGGGAATTATTATTTATGGGGTTAACTGGCCCCATTCAATGCCCCCCACACTTCTTGAGCTTATAGGTTTTGTAACCATCAAGCTGAAAAAGTGTAGAACTTCTTCTTTTTTTTTTTTTTTTCACTTCGCATGGATTTGTGATCACGTCTGTGTGTTATCTAAAATTGTGCCCATACCTTCTTAAAGACTTTAGAGTAGGAGGTTAGCTACCTTAGGTTGACTAGGGCAGCTAGCAATTCTCTCACAGGGTCCGAAAGTGATGCTCGTCAACTAACTGGCCATTATGGAATCGCCAAGGGGCCGCCTGGGATTCTTGGGGGCCACCGGGTACTACCTAGGACGCTCGGCCACCATGGATGATGAGGATAGCCAGAGAGTTAAGATCAGGGTCCTTCTTTTGGATTTTATAGCCTTCGTTACGTGCATGCAACCTCTTGCACCTAATCGGCCGTCGTGGAATAGAGGGTGCCTAGCTGTATTCTAAGGATGGTGCTCGTAGTGACTACTTCACGCTTGCAGACAAGGAGCCTCTTGCGGTGGGCACCGAACTCCTTGTTTTCGGCAAGGAGACTACTTCTCATGTAGTTCTAACAAATTCATGGTCTCCTGGTGTTGAGATGAACTCCATAAGGTGCCCATTTGGATCTGCTGGCCTTGGGGAGAAGGCCATTGTAGTTGGTGGTACTGATGCTCGAGGTAACATATTGGACTCTGCAGAGCTCTACAATTTGTCGCACAAAAATAGGAAACTCTGTCTAACATGAATAAGCCGAGGAAGATGTACTCGGGTGTCTTCATGGATAATAAGTTCTACGTAATCGGAGGCATGGCCAGCCACACAGAGTTGCTGACATGCGGAGAAGAGTATGATTTGGAGAATGGGAGTTGATGATCCAGGAAGGCCATCCATGGCTTCAAGGTGGGAATCGCATTCGCTCTAGTGTCGCTCCTCTACTATACTCGGCCTTTGTATGATGGGGTTGGAGGAAATGCTAGGTGGGCCATTGTGACAGTTGGTTGCATTCGTCTTCCGCCCACCTCTTTGGGCACATGATACTGTTGAGCTACAGCGGGGTTCTAGCTATGAGCTGAACCATATGATGTAGAAGCTGGGCCAGAAGTCGGGCCATCAAAGCTACCCTAATCTAGATAACCGTATGGATGATGAGCCAGTGGGTGACTACTGATATGAAGCATAAGGAGTGTTGAAGGTTCTAAATGCCTTGGCAGGACGGAAACTGTGGTGGGCAGCGCCACCGCTTTACCATGTTCTCCTGCTCTGAGACTTGCCTGCACAGCTTTCAATAGGTTGCGGAGTACATTATTGACAATTGATTAGATAGCGGGTACTCGGCCGAGGTGATGATAACTTATTAGATATCAGGTTTGAAACTTAATGAGATTATTCAAAATACTTAGCCCAATATGTATGGAAACTTGATTAATTCTTTTAAGCTTGGGATCGCCTATGGGGCAATTGGCCTCATCAATGGCTTTACCCACTTAAGAACTTTAAAGGATGTTGAAGGTAAGTTGGTTATCTTAGGTTGACTAGGGCAGCCAGCAATTCCTTCCCGACACAGGGTCTGGAAGTAGTGCCCGTCAACTATGAATCCAAGATGTGAGTTGACTTGGGGTTTAATTGGCCAATTAAGAGTGGCCAGTATTATCAATCTGTTTTAAATGCATAATTTAAGTAAAGGATTTACCTATTTGTTCACTAGCCGCAGAAAGTCGTTGAGGCTAAGAGAGCCGATGAGGCAAAGCGATAGATGGAGCTACAATAGTGTTGTTGAGGCTGATAGATAGAGCTGGTGCCGATTCTAGAAGTATTAGGTGCCGAGCTGGCCTCAGGCCTTGGTTCGGGGCCCCCTAGAATCCAAGTTCAAACATTCAGGAATTTCTTATGCTGGCTCAGGGTGCCCATATCCTTTTTGGGTTATATGTTGAGGCCGTTCGAAGCCAGCCCGAGGGGCGGCTAGGGGCCAGAAATAACTGTGGCCGCCTAGAACCAGCCCGAGGGCCGGCTAGGGGCCTAACATAACTGTGGCCGCCCAGGACCAGCCCGAGGGCCGGCTGGGGGCCTAACATAACCGTGGCCGCCCAGGACCAGCCCGAGGGCCGGCTGGGGGCCTAACCCAACTGTGGCCACTCAGGACCAGCCCGAGGGCCAGCTGGGGGCCTAACATAACTATTGCTGCCCAGGACCAACCCGAGGGCCGACTAGGGGCCTAACATAATTGTGGCCGCCCAGGACCAGCTCGAGGGCCGGCTGGGGGCCTAACCCAACTGTGGCCGCCCCAGGACCAGCCCGAGTGCCGGCTGGGGGCCTAACATAACTGTGGCCACCCAGGACCGGCTGGAAGGCCGGCTAGGGGCCAGACATACCTGTGCTGCCCAGGACTAGCCCGAGGGCCGGCTGGGGGGCCAAACATGGCTGCCTCGGGGGTTCTCGTGCCGATCTGGGAGTTTGACTCGGGGCCGCCTAGAGCACAAGACTTGAACCTTCGGAGGTTTCTCGCACTGGTCCAGAGTGTCTGTGTCTTTTGGGCTGCCGAGGTCCTTTTGAAACCCTGAAGGGTGACCCGAGAGTCGCTGTGATGGGACCATGCTTGGGAGCCTTTAACCCCAGAGGGTGACCTGAGGGCACTTTGACCTGGCTCAGGGTCCTTTTTTGAAACCCCAAAGGGTGACCCAAGAGTCACTATGGTGGGACCATGCTCGGGAGCCTTTAACCCCGGGGATGACCTGAGGGCACTTTGACCTGGCTTAGGGTCCTTTTTTTGTACAACATTGCCACAGGGTTTAGCTCGGGGCGACTTAGGACATGGCTTGAACCTCCGGAGGTTTCTTGTGCCGGTCCGGGGTGTCTGTGTTCCTTGGGCCGCTGAGGGGTTAGGAAGTCGAATAAAAAGAAATCTGTTGAATTAAATGAAAAGAAACTTTGTTCTCAAAGTGTGGTATACTTAGCTTTTGAGGCTTTTTGCCTTTGCATCGTGTTTGGTGTCGGCGTCGATTAAGGGCTTGGGAGCTTT
The DNA here is from genome assembly GCA_900491605.1 of Calamus simplicifolius. NCBI lineage: Eukaryota > Viridiplantae > Streptophyta > Magnoliopsida > Arecales > Arecaceae > Calamus > Calamus simplicifolius. The sequence goes on along the minus strand of UESW01000006.1, from coordinate 4,191 downwards.
TCTTTGGAGAAATTGGTCTCCTGCTGCTGACCTGGGTACTTCAGCCCGCTAGTGGTCTGTCCCTCAGGAAAGCAGGTTCATTGGAACGGAGGTGCCGTTGTCCTCACTTGGGCGTCATCACTTGTCCATTGCTGAGGATGCTAACTCTTCCCTCATCAGATGTCCACCAGCATCATTTAGTATATGAGAGTTTTTTTCTTCTGAATGCTGAGGCTCTATCACTTGCAGCCTCTTTGTTTCCCTACTCTTGGATGCCAGTTTTTCTTTTGGACACTCTCCCTGTTAGTTTCTTCTTTCTCCAAAATCTGGTTTCCTCCTCAGGTAACTGGGAACAATCCTCAAAAACCTTCAATTGTTCAAAATCTTCTTCAACGTTATGCGTCTGGGGTAAATCCTTTGCAAGCTCTCCCACCTCCTCTACAAGCTTGTGTCTACGTACACATGATCTGAGCTCATCCCGCTTTCGATCCAGAGGCTCACGTCCTGACTCCTCTTTCATAGCTTTTTGCCCTTGCGTAGTGTTTTTCCTTTGAAGGAATTGGTCACCCTTAGTGCTGAAATCTGAGGGCAGCTGGAACCGAATCCGCCAAAGGGCTCGGGCTCGGTTCGGCTCTTGGGTGCAATAGACAGGAAGAGAGAGAGACAGAGAGGGCTTTGGTAGAGTCAGTAGTCAAAGCCTTTTGTCTTCATCTTTCACCTTGCATTAATTGCATCAACACCTCTTGGCCTACTACCAATCAAAATGCCTACAAATGCTTGAAGTGACGGGCCATGGATAATGTCCCAAGTTTGCCCCTTTTGGAAATTATTCTACTGACCATGTTGCAATCCACCTCTGGCTATCTGTTGAGCCTTTAATTGAGCTCCTCTAGCCGCTGGTGCTGTTCATCAGATGCTTCTTCACCTTAGGATTAAGATCTTCCCAGATGGCTCAGAAGATGAGTAATGAGAGGAGTGGCAGCTTGAGGGGGGTAGGAGACTGCAATCTCCTGAAAGCTTCACGATGGTCTTTTGCTGCTTAGTGCGATGTGGATGCCCCCCAGCATGATTGGTAAGGACCTTTGGCACGTGCGTCACCATCATGGCTATTTTAGAGGGGACAAAGACTTACATATCAGGAAGACAGAGCTCTCTTTCCTTTAGCATAGCCGTCCCCCTACCTGGCGCGCCAATCTGTTGATGCCCGATCACTTTGAGCTGGCGTCCTTGAGCGTCGGCCATTCCTCCATAGAAATATCGGGGTCCTTCCTTTGTCTTCAAAGCATGCAAGAAGTCCCACAGCCGGGTATTCCAATGGGGACCCTTCGATGCTTAAGTTAGTGACCAGGGCAACAGCCGTGAGCTCGAGGGAGCCCGAAAGAAAAAGAGGGAAAGGCTTTTAGAAGAGCTTAGCGTATTGAGTTCCTGGAATTACCCGCCTCTTCTTACCTGATTTATTTACCTTCTTGCTTTGTGTAGCTTGCCTGAGAAGTTTAGAGCTTGTCCTTTAGTGAGTGTGGGTCACGTGGGGCCTCATGATGAGTCGTGACTTTTGGGGCTTATCTGATTCGAGTGGTTGTGGGGTATCATGATGATTGAGAACTTTGGTGAGTGGAATGTCATGATTAGTATCTGTGAGACCTGATGTGCTGCCACTGTCAGGGCCTTTATGAGGCTGCTTCTTCTTAATGGCATGTCAGAGCCACAGGCGTTGTCCATGTTAAAGTGAGTGGCTATCTAATTTTGTAATGTCAGAGATAGATGGTCACTTGATTATTGTGCCTTCTGGCCTCGAGATTCTATCCATTTTTGACAGAATGCCTTCCATCGATCTCGCCTCTGTCTTTGTAGAGGGTGAATGCTGAGTCAGCTTGAATGAAATCATAAGTAGTCCTAGAACGTAGCTTCGCACCAATTAACTCGGGTATGTTTCAATTAACCCACCCTCGTAGATGATTCCAAGGGTATTCGGACTTTGGGTTGGTTGACACCATATTCATGACCCACACCAAGTTATTAACTATATAAGCATTAATCTCCATGCCCTGTCCTTGCCATGGAATTACCATTACAACCCTCATCAATTAGATCAATTGTTTCATGACCGCTCTCTCTTTCTTCCGCTGAAGCCTCCATTACATGCATGTATGGGGCCGTCTAGGCTATTCTGAGGTTACTGTGACTGTTACAGAGTTGAGGGAGACCGGAGAGTGCCACGGCCATTGACGGACCTTAAGGCCACTGTGGCGGGTACGGGTGAGGTGGAGGAGCCCAGGGGCTGCCACCTAGGATGACGGAAGAGGCCACCTAGAAGGAAGGAAGGCCGTTGCGGAAAGACCCTAGGATTTGCAGGGGCCGCCTAGGATGGAAGGAGGGCCGTTGCGGAAAGGCCGGAGGCCGCCTATGTTGGCCCAGATGGAAATCCTATAGGGGGGGGGGCTGAATTGGGTTCTTAAAAAATATTTAGCTCCTTTAAAAAAAATGTGCTTTGGAATAAATGAGATTATATGCTGGATAGATATTAAGTACAAATGAAGAGAGAGTAAGAGAGCAAAACACAACAAACACAAAGATTTTAGTGGTTCGGTGTATCCAACACCTACGTCCACTCCCAAGTACCACTTGGGTCCACACTATAATCTACTTGATTACAGCCGAGTTGTTTTACAAGCTCACAACTCAAAACTTGTTGTTTTCCCTGGGTTACAACGAACCCAGCTGGTTTTCCAGGCTCACCAGCACAAAACCCAAAACACAAGCTATCCTTAGCTTGTCCCGAGGTAAACTACCTCAACTAATTCAATCCCTTGATTGAACTAGTAAACAAAATGAGAATAGAGTTTAAGATACAAGAAAGCTCCTCAAATGAGCAAATAGGCAAATAAACTAAACAAGGATTAGAAAAGCCTGTTTGAAGATCTTTGAATGTGCACTTTTCTTCTTTTCTTCTTTTCCTCTTCTTCTTGAAAGGTTGAATCAGTGCCTCAGCTCAGATTCTTCAAAAACTTGCAGTTGAGAAGATGGAAAAATCAGGGCTTTTGCTTCTAATTTCTTCACTTAGGAAATCCTCCGATTTTGAGCTTGAATGCCTTGGATTTCTCTTGGAGCTTTTTTGGAGTTGATGGATTTGAACTTTGACTCTTTCCTTTTTGATTTCTTGCTCAAGACTTCTCGGATTTTTCAATCTATTTCTCTTTTTTTCATCCCTTTTCAAACGGATGGTCCCCTTTTTATAGATCCCTTAATCCAGGTTTTAGGATGGAAAACTAGCCGTTGGAGACGTTTGGATTCTTCTACACACAAAGAAAAATAGCCGTTAGAAGTTAGGTGAAAAGAAATCTTACCATTGGAGTACTTCTGATAGATAAAAATCGTTCCTGACAGGTTGGAGTCGGCTCCAACTTTTCAGGTGTCGGCTCCAAATCGGGTGTCAAAAATAGTAAAGAAAAAGTTGTTGGGGAGTCGGCAAAAGTAAGTGTCGCTTGAGGAGTCGGCTCCGAAAAACTGTAAGTGTCGGCTCCAGAATAGTCCATAAAACATGCTCTCTGTTCCAGGTTAGAGCTCCAGAAACGGCTCCCGAAATACAGGTGTCGGCTCCGAATTCTAGGTGTCGGCTCCAAAACCGAAAAGAATGCACTTCTCTGTATCTCAGGTTGGAGTCAGCTCCGAAACCTTGGGTGTCGACTTCGGACCATGCCAAAATCCCAGAAACTTTCTGATACGCCTTGGGGTCGCTCCTTACCATTTGGGTGTCGACTCCAGGCTCTGAACTTTGAATTTATTTTTTAATTTGATTCAAAACTTATTTCTTATCCTTTTGATTGATCAAACATTTTTAATCCCTGAAACACTTGTTAAATTTATTAGTACAAAATGAATATACTCATATCTTTTGTTAATCATCAAAATCAATAATTGGGTCAACAATTTCCCCCTTTTAATGATTATAAAAAACATTGAGTATATGCATGAGTAAATAATAGATTTTCAAATTTCTTAATTGTTTGTTCCTTACAGGTACTCCCCCTGAATGAGGTAGCTCCCCCTATGATTCAATTAAACATCTATTCTTCTTTTAACATAAAATTTTTAATGATTGATACCAATGAGGTAGTTATATCAATTGCAATTACTTTTTCCTTATATGCAATTAACTAGATACCAATAAATTAAACTTATATGATTTAATGCATTACAAAAGCTAATATTTCT